>JAUMJL010000995.1:0-244560 GCA_033558185.1 Dromococcyx pavoninus | reverse complement strand
GGTGCTGCGCATGCGCGCCGCGCTGCCCGCCCCTCGCCAGCAGCAGGAGGAGGAGGCGGCGGCGGTGGTGATTCTGGCCGTGGGGAGCGTGAGGCAGAGCCAGCGCCGCTGCCGCCCGCTGTGATCCGGCAGCCCCAGGTCCGGGCGGAGGAGGTGGCAGCGCCCCGGCGGCGGCGGGAGCCAGAGCGGCGGCGGCAGCAGCAGAAGCAGCAGCAGCAGCAGGAGGAGTCTTGTGCCCGCCCCTCCGCTCAGCCCCGTTACAGCCCCCCTCCCTCCGCGCTCCGCAGCCACCAACATGTCGGCGCCGGCGGCCAAAGTCAGTAAGAAGGAGCTGAACTCCAACCATGATGGGGCCGACGAGACCTCAGGTGAGGCCGCGCCGGGGCCGGGAAGGGAATGGCGGCAGCGCCGCGGCCTCCGCGCCGCACCGACCGCCATTTTCCCCAGGCAGACGGGCCGCGGCCGGGCCGGAGGCGGGAAGCGCGCGGGCCCGGGCGGGCGGATGTGCAGGCCGCGGCGGCGGCAGGAGGAGGCCATGTTAGCGCCCTTTTGTCTCCGCCGCCTGGCCCCGGCCTTCCTCCCCGCGGGCGCAGGCGGGGCCGGGCGGGGGGCGCTGCGGCCCAGCCGGAGCCGCGGGGACCCCCGCGCTCCCCACCCCCCCCTCGCCTCCCGGAGCAGCATCCGCCGCGCCTCATTGTGCTCCGTCGCCGCCGCCATGATGCCCGGCCGCCTCCTGCGCCCGGCGCCGCGTGGTGCTGCCCGGGGATGGAACGGCTGAGCCGGGGCGGGCCCGCCCGCCAGGCCACGCGGGGCCGGGGCCGCCCGCGCCCTCCCCACGTGCGATCACGGCGCCACCGGGGTTCTTGAAGGCGGCAGCGGCGCAGGGCCCCGCTGGCGGCCGTGCTCGCACACGTGCTCGGCGTGCGCCGCGGCGGGGAGCGGGCAGAGCCGTCCTGAGGCGGGAGCGGAGCGGCGAGCGCTGCGCTGCCGCGGCCCTTCCCGTTGCCACAGCCCTTCCCGCTGCCTCCCGGTCCTTGCCGCCGGGAGCTCACGCCTTCCCGAGGCGGAGCATGGCTGGAAAACGTCGGCCACACGGCGACTTGGAGCGGGTTTTGGCATGAAACAGCCGTTTCGGGCTTTCAGTCCGGTTTCAGAAGGCGGCGCGTTCCCCGTTACGCTATTTCCATTCATTTTTCGGTCCCCTTTAGATGATTTAACCTTCCTTCAGACGCGTTGGTCTTCGCAAATAGGGGATACCGCTTTTTAATTAAATTGTTATTAATCGATTATGACTGACTTAAATGATAAGTCGGCTTGTAAAGCTGCGCAGGGGAATGCGAGATAGGATTTCGGGGGGATGAAGCTGCTTTGAGTCAAACTTCCCTTCGCTGCGCCCGGGAAGTGGCTGAAGCTTTCAGGCCCGGTAGCACAGCTGACATTCAATAGGAATACCTGCGTGCTTCTAATGTAGAGGAGCAAAAAGGTCTAAGGCGAACAGTCCAGGCGATTCATCAGCCTTGAGAATGAGGGGATTTTGATGCATTTTCGTTTGTTTTTCAGAAAAAGAGCAACAGGAAGCAATTGAACACATTGATGAAGTACAGAATGAAATAGACAGGTAAACATTGACAAAATTCGGAGACGTTTTAGGAGAAATCATAACTTTCAAAACCAAAAATATTTAGTGAAGTAAGCTAACCACTCACTGGTTCTCTCTCTCTTTAAACTCTGCCAAGATGTACTCGTGTTCTGACTAGATTAGATGTAAGGTGTTAGTGTATGATAAAAATTGTAGTAGTATCCTGGTTTCTCATTAATTGTGTGCATTTAAGAAGGTAGAACTTGAGTTTAAAATTTTAAGTTAATTGTGGTAGTTATTTCTTACTGTTTTTTTAAGTTGATTTGTATGCAGCTTTGCAAAAGTATTTTCATATTTGTAAGCAGAACCAAAAATTTGGTTGAAAAGTTACTTTTTGTTATACAAAATTATATATTCATGTACTTACAGAGTCATGTTTAGAAAGTGTCCCTGAAACATGAGTTTTGTATCCCAAACCTCGCTGTGGGCTCTGTGCTGGTGTTTGATTCTCACCTCTGTGCACCTTGTCCTATAACAGCTGAAGGTTTTGCTGAGGCTCTGGCCTTGAGAAGCTGTTGCAGTAGTAAGCTCAGCCTTTTTACAAAACCAATTAGCTGTTACGTCTTAAGTTTTCACTTGTGTGGGGTGCAAAATTGCTGTGCTATAGCTTGCTTCCCTGCCTAACAGTTATGAAGTGTAGGTGACAGTGTTATCCATCTTCAGGTCTTGTGCAAGCAAAATGTTTGAGACGTGAATACTTCTTTGCTTTGCATAAATAGGGGTCCATCCCTACTTTGATGTTGCCAAATGTACAGCATGTTAGGAACGTCTCATTACAATCTGTGAGATTGCTTCTGGTGGAGCTCTTCTTAAGTTGCTACAGGTTCTGTTGCCTCTGTTCTGTTTGAGATGCCTCGTTTGTTGAACACAGCAGACTGGTCTCATCAGACCCGTCCAGTTTATCACTAACTACTGATCTTGTGTCTGTACATTTCATTTCTCTCTCTATGGTTAATATGGCTCTTTTTATCACAGACTGAATGAACAAGCCAGTGAGGAAATTTTGAAAGTAGAACAGAAATATAACAAACTCCGCCAACCATTCTTCCAGAAGAGGTCAGAATTGATCGCCAAAATCCCGAATTTCTGGGTAACAACATTTGTCAACCACCCACAAGGTATAGTATCAATAGTCCTCTTTTTCTGTAAATTCAGTGTTTACTTGCTTATTAAGTGAGTGTCTTGCAGCTCTGAGGGTTTTCTAGAATTGTTGCTGGGCATATGTTGGAGCAGAAGCCTGCTTCATATACAAACACTTCCTTTTGGGCCTTGAGTGCATTTTATGAGCTTTATGTTTCTTGTACTTGTTGACCACAGGAACATCATATTCACTAAAATGCCATTTGGGTTTTCTTTCTGCATTTAAAATTACAAGCTTCCCACTCTTCTCAGTTAATCAGGCCCTTTAAAGGGAAAAAAATAAGGATTCTAGTTTGTTTGTGTTTTTTTTTAAATTGGAGGCAAGCTCCATTAGGACTCTTGACAATAAACTGTTTCTACAGAACAAGTTTTTAGACTGCTTAGGTTGAGCAAGCTACATTTGTGATAGTCTGTTTCAGACAGAAAGGTAGATGTGTGTGGATGGCTTTTGCTGCTTTTTAACACTGAACTACATTCATCATGCTTTGACCTCAGAACTGCAAATCACACAATTGCCAATAGTCTGCTGGCTGGTAACTTAGAAAAATGAGCCGTGAGAAGTTGACTCGGGCAGATGTGTTGCTTTTCAAATCTTACTTGCTATCAATTTCCTGCATTTCACCTGCATGATGTACCCTTTATAGCTTTGTTAATGTGGGATTCCCAATTCTGCCTTAGTATCTGCACTGCTGGGGGAAGAAGATGAGGAAGCACTGCATTATTTGACCAGAGTGGAAGTGACGGAGTTTGAAGACATCAAATCAGGTTACAGAATAGATTTTGTAAGTACTTGCAATAATTATTTCGCTTGTGATTTTTTTCTGAATGTAATCTCATATTGGGTTGTAGTTTGTAATTAATCTCTCTAGTTGTCCAGTTAGTACCAGGTTTGACTTGGCCTGTGACTTTGCGTTATGTGGTTTCTAACTCTTGGCTTTCAACTCTGCAGTATTTTGATGAGAACCCGTACTTTGAAAATAAAGTTCTCTCCAAAGAGTTTCACCTCAATGAAAGTGGAGACCCATCTTCAAAATCAACTGAGATCAAATGGAAATCTGGGAAGGTATGGATCTGTGCCTTTGGGAGAGGTGATTGCTGCTCTTTGTGATACCATCGCTTTAATGAAGTTCCCTTGTCTTCCCTTCCACTTTTCTACATACAGAGCTCATGCCTGTCTTGCGGGGTTTGGAATAACCCTGTTCGTGTGGATATCTGTAGGGAATTCTCTTGCTCAGTTAAGCATCACCATAAAAACAGTGAAAGTACCAGTGTGACCAGATGGAGAGATTAAGAAGTGTACTAGCTTGTCCTTGTAGTGGATCTAGACCCTCTCTTTTGTTGACTTCTTAAGATAACTGGTAAATTAGGAATTTTGAGGACTGCAGGGCTTTGGGGTGTCTGAAGTGTGTGATTTTGTTGGTTTTTTAGACTTAGCAAACAGATTGTTGCAAACTTCTTAAACTTCTGGGGTGAGGTGGTAAATACAGGACTCCTGTGTGTTCTTGTGACCATCTACGATAGCGGTTTTTGTGGCGTTTTGCTTTAATTTACTACAAAGAATAGCTTGGAGACTTCAAATCAGGAGATCTTACTAGGCAGTTTTTTATCTCCAGTTCAATAAAGACAGATTTTCAAGGTGTGGAGATGAGTACTTGTCGAATTGTGTGTATGTGGCTGTTGTAGCATTTAGCTACAATTAAAGCTACTCTGAGTAGTGTTTAGCCATTGTGAGATGTTGTAAGTTCAGTATATCATTAAACACTTGTCATAACTGTTGCTTCCCTGTGATAGGGAAGCATAAATCAGATGCAAAATCCTGTTAATTCTCAGTATTTCAGTAGAGGTCATTAAAATAAACAGGTGTTTTTACTGTTTTCATGTTCGTGAGAAATGCAGTATCCCTTTCTGTGAGTCCTTTGGGTTCCAAGTGTTTCTCAAAGACTTGTGGTTAGGCAGGTATGTTTCTAAATGGTGCTTATTTAAAAAAAAACGGCCACATAAAGACCACTTCTTCAGGTAACTTTGTAACTTTCTTTTCAGGATCTGACAAAACGTTCAAGCCAGACACAGAACAAAGCCAGCAGGAAGAGGCAGCATGAAGAGCCAGAAAGCTTCTTCACCTGGTTCACTGATCACTCTGATGCAGGGGCTGATGAACTAGGAGAAGTCATCAAGGATGACATCTGGCCAAATCCATTACAGTACTACTTGGTGAGCGTAGCTCAGAGTTGTTGATCCATACCTGCAGTAGCACTGTGCGAGTAAAAGTGAATGTGATCACTGTAGTTAATGTTGCATTTGTGTCTTTAAGGTTCCTGATATGGACGATGAAGAAGGGGAGGGAGAGGAGGACGATGATGATGATGAAGAGGAAGAAGGATTGGAGGATATTGATGAAGAAGGAGATGAAGATGAGGGGGAGGAAGATGAAGATGATGATGAGGGAGAGGAAGGAGAGGTTAGTAATCTTACCCCATACACCTCCCATCTCTGGTGTATGAGAGTCAGAGGGACGTTGTAAGAATCCTGAGCTGTTGTTACAAAGGTAAAACTTATTTTCTGTACAGTAACTGACAAGGTGTTTGGAGAGGAGAAGCAGAACCTTCTCTTGTTGAGTGGTTTCAGTGTAGTAAGAAGTATTTCTGTCTATGTGAGAGGCAGTGCAAATTATTAGTAGTAAATTTGTACAGGAGGTTCTCTGGAAGAACTGGGGTGTTAGCACAACAAAATTCTTAGTGAATTCTTGAAGATCCTAGCAAGGCTTTTCTTGTAAATGGCTTTTGTTGATGTATCCAGTTTTGTCACCTTCCCACCTGCTGCTTTGTTTCTGCTTATGGCCAGCTTAGCTAAGACTGCTGGGGTCAGGAATTGGACATTTCCTTTAGTAGTCAGTGGGATTCCACAGACAGAATTCAGCGTGTTTGTAACTTAGTGTTCTGTTTCTTGTAATTGGGCGTGTCGTGTCTGAATTTGAGCAGCAAAATTGGCTTGCATTGAGACAGTAGGGCTGTTTTGGGCACTGAGGACTGGGCTTTGTTATGGAACCTGTGATGTAGCATCTGAAAGTTGAAGTGTTTTGTTCTTCAGAGTTTAAAATGAAAAAGATGACCCCTTCACTTTCTAAATGTTAAACTTAGGTCAGTGTAGTGATTCTAAGTCACAGTAGTTTGTCAGACTTGATGTTTTCCATTGGGACACCCAGTTATTTACTGTTTTCTGTGCAGACAGGTACTTGCAGTGTGTTTGCTGCTCCTTAGTGAAGTGGGAGAGAGGTCATTGACAGCGTGCCATGAGTAACACTGGAGGGCAGTAAAACAGTTCTGGTTATTGTATTTGAAAGTTCGTGCTATCTGAAGTTTAGTGATCAGATTTTTTTAATTGTTGCTTGTCTTTCAACAGGAGGATGAAGGAGAAGATGACTAATTGAACACTGATGGATTCCAAACCCCCTTTTTACCTTTTTAATTTTTCTCCAGTCCCTGGGAGCAAGTTGCTGTCTCTTTTTTTTCTTGTGCTCAGTCGCCTTGTTCTCTTGAGGTCTCTTTTTCTCTCCTCTACACCATGGTTCACAATTTTATTTTGGGGGAAATACCTTGAGCAGAATACAGTGGAAAAGAATCTACCAGTTTCTGTTTCAAGTTCATTTTTATCCCTTTCTGTCTCAAAACAAAAACTGTTTATGGAATCAACACACCATGTTCTGTGGGAAAAAAGAAAACCTTCTGCTCCCTTCACTCTGCTGGAAGCTGAAGAGTGCTAGGCCCCTGTGTAGTAGTGCATAGAATCTAGCTTTTTTCCTTCTTTCTCTGTATATTGGGCTCAGAGATTACACTGTGTCTCTATGTGAATATGGACAGTTAGCATTTACCAACATGTATCTGTCTACTTTCTCTTGTTTAAAAAAAAAGAAAAAAACTGAAAAAAAAAGGGGTTATAGAAGGTCAGCTGGGGTGGGTTTCAGATGTTGGGGTGGGTTAAGTGGGCATTTTGACACCATGGCTTCTTCTCCTTTGGCATGTTTAATTGTGATGTTTAACAAACATCCTTGCAGTTTAAGATGACACTTTTAAAATAAAATCTTCTCCTAATGATGACTTTGACTTTGAGCCCTGCCACTTGATGGAGAATCAGCAGAACCTGTAGGATCTTATTTGGAATTGACATTCTCTATTGTAATTTTGTTCTTGTTTATTTTTAAATTCCTTTTTTTTTTGTTTCACTGGAAAGGAAAGAAAGATGCTCAGTTTTAAACGTTAAAGTGTACAAGTTGCTTTGTTACAATAAAACTAAATGTGTACACAAAGGGACTGGTTGGTCTTCACTGAAAGAAACAGTTTTAATGTCCTGTTCTGAACTTGCTTGTAGCTTCTTGGCATTTTTGGGGGCATTTGGTCAGTATTTATGTAGTGCAATGCAACCTTGCGGTTGTGTGGACTGATAACCAGTTCGTTTAGTTTCCACTATTTCAGTGCTTGTAGACTGTTCCATTTGGTAGTTAAACTACTGCACACTCTGTTTCTTGAATTACCCAACTCTGTAAGACAGGGCTGTAGGAACATTTGCATTGTGTCACTTGATTCTTACTTTTTTTTAAGTAGTAATTTGCAGTACTGTATCTCCAGTAAAGCAGTTTGCATGAAAATACCATGCAAGCTTGGAATAAAAAGACCAAGAGGTCTTATTATAAGATTTGGGTGTTTCTGTAAGTCTTTTTGTTTGAAAATAAATCTTAAGGGCAAGCTAATTTTTGAGCTGCTTCAAAGAGCAAGATGCTTAGTGAAGCTCATGCGTATAAAATGTTGCTCCTTCACTGCTGGCTTTCCTTGGTAGCAGCATGTATATATGCTTTAGATATACTGTACTCTTTAATTTTAAGAGACTGCATTTGAGTAGCTGTAACAATTTCACGTAGAGGTTGTTGGTACTGGTATTCCACAAAATGTAATGAAAGTTGTTTTAACATGGTGTGCTTTTGAAATATTTAAAAAAATGTTGTATCAGCTAATCTAAAATTCAAACAGCTTGTTCTCTTTGGATGTGTAGAAAAGACTGTCTTCTGCGAAGACTTGCTGTTATATTCTCTGATTCCTTTTCCTCGCAGAATTTGCTATAGTTAAATTCAGCTATTTTTGATGCTTAAGAGTACACTTAGCAGAACAAGATTCACCACTGTTTGAGATATGCCCAAATAATGTGCCTGTGGGAAACATTCTGTAAGTGTCTGGTCCAGCTTGGATTCAATCCAGTTATTGGAGACAATGCGACGTCCAGTCTGGATGTGATCGATGCAAAAATAAGGCAACCATTTACTTTATTCCATCTCAAGAGAAGCTTCTGCCCTGATGCTGCCTGCAGAGCAATGTAAAATATTAATCTGTAATGGTTTCTTACCGCCTAGGGAGAGAAGGAACAGAGCCTACAAAGTGTATGAATTTTTAGTTTCTTTTTCCTTTTGATTCCTTTTTGTTGTAAAATTGAAAACTGCTTCCTGTTGTGGTAGAGGGTTGATGTGCTACTGCTTGCCCTGATGCCTCATTACTTAATTTTTATGTAGTCCTAATTGATTGTAGTTCTTCAAGAAAGATAATTTTTTCCTAGTCTTCAATGCTTCAGGAAAATTCAGTGCCATTGTTGTTACATCCCTGTTGGTTACTAGCAGAAAAACTGTGAGAACTGTTCTGAAAGTAATCAAAGCTTCAGCTCTGTAAGGGCAAGTACCATGAACAAATGAGAAGTCTGGAAAATGAAATGCTGCTGCTGAGATTTTTCTTGCATGTTCTTTAAGATTTTACAGGGTGCCAGAACGCTCTTGCTACTGTTCCGATAATACTGAACTTCTGGTGGAACATCAGAGTTTACTGCTGGCAACAGCTAAAGAGTAAATGAACGTGCTAAAAAGAATATGCCATTTAATCCATTGTTAAGTGTGATCTTAATTTTTTTTTCCTAGCAATGGAAATGAGTAGGGATTAACACATTTCTCTGCAACACTGAAGAAATACTACAGATGGCCATCATGTGCTCTAACTTCACTTAATGTATAACTTGGCTGGATCTATGTAATGGGTGTCCATTTTTACTTAATTTGATTTGTACTTGCATATAAAAAACATTTAAAGGTAGACATCCACCTTACATAAGAATGGGAGATTCATTCCTACTGAACATGTTTATCTCATTAAATTCCCTGTGGCTGATTGAGCTCCTCAACTCCAGTTAATCCTGCTAAGTGACATTTGTCCCAGGTGGAAGTTGGATTTGGGCTTTGTGGCCTGGATTTGCAGAGTTAGAATATGGAGTTGGTGGTAGTTTAATGAAGGTGAAGCTCCTGTGCTGGGGATGTATGATTTAACCTTTGAGTCATTTAACTGCTATAAGATAGAATCTTTTGTAATTTCTAGTGCTAAAGGAAAGCAAATACATCCGTGTGTGTAAATACAGTTGGAAAGGTTTGGGTTTTTAAACAGCTTATCTGTGTGCTTGTTCATAGTTGTCAACATAGGGTTTTTTTTCCCTGTAAACAAGCATTATCTAAACTGATTTCTCCGTCATTTATGCCATTCACTTGAATCTGTAAGCTTCTCTTTGTACCACACTAAAACAGGTGCATACCAATAGTACTCTGTTTATTGGATACTGTTCCTGAAGTTTGAAGCCATGATTATTTTTTTTTAAAGAGACTGAAATCAATGAAATAATTTCTCTGATGTACCTTTAAGATATCCTTCTGTTTGAAGGAATTAAAATACATTTAACTGTTACTTCATATTACCCTTTCTAAGAGTCTTTTTCAAAAGAATCAATTATCAGCCCCGAACTGCATCATGCTCACTGCTCTTTGGATAAGTGCAGTGAGAGTGACGGGAGGTCACAAGTGACTTTGGAACAAGATCCTTGCTCCCTCCAGGCAACAGATTTATGCTTAATCTCTTGCTTTCCTCCTGGATTAAAAAAAGGGAAACTTCTAAAACATTTTTCTTGTCACCTTCTCTGAGTGAATGAATGTACTCCAGTGGACGGAATCCCGTTAAAACCTAACTCTGCTGCCTGCTCACTCGCCTTAGCAGAGCCAGTACTCCTCTCCCCAGGCTCCGTGCCCGGTTACCCGAGGCTCCGTTACCACGCGGGAGACTTTCTACAGCACCCAGCGTGGCTGTAGCGGCGCTCCCTCCGGGTGCTCCTGCGTGCTGACCCAGGAGGGATGATCCCTGCCTGGGAAGGAGCGTAAAAAGGGGGAGCTAGCCAAGATGAAGGGCAGAGGGCTTGCGGAAGAGAGGGCATCCTTCCCCTGCGCGTTTCCCGCACGATTTTAGCGCTAGCGTAAACGCAGGCAAAACGGCGAGAGACTCTCCTGGAGCCTTAATTCCCCTACCAGCCGGCGCCGGCCCTATCCCGGCTCTGGGTTCCGCGGAGGACGGGGCTGACAGTTGAACGGGAGCCGTACCCTCGGTACCAGCCCGCAAGAGTCCGCGCAGCCCAGCCCGCGGGTCCCGCTCCCTCTTCCCGGCGGGAGCCGCACGTGGAGCGCTGCCCGGCCCCAGGAGTGTCCGCGGCACCCGGAGGAGCCGTGCCCTGCGCTTTCAGCTGTGACACGCCTTCCCACGGGACAGGGGTTGCGGAGTGGGCAGGAAGGGCTGATCCCACGCACCGGCCCCCGCTATCCGCGGCGTCTGCGGGGACAGCTGGACCGTGCCCGTGGGATGGGCTGAGGCCCCGGCCGGGTTGCTGGAGGCCAGGGACAGCTCTGACGAGAGGGAAGGCTGCAAAGCCAGAGCGTGCATCCTCCTCACACCGGAATCACTCACGCTCTGATTCCTCCAGGCTGGGGAGCTCCTTCAGCCAGATGGTCCTTGGCCAAATGCTTACAGCTCCCCAGGCTCCCTGGAGGGCAGCAGACCTGAAGGAGAGGTGGAAGCCCCTATGTGAACCCCGAGAGCAGTGGTGGGCAAACCAGCCTCTTCAGCCACTGGTCCTCTAACAGCTCCCCCCAAACCTCGCTCCAGCTGACCGAGCCAAAGGCAGCCCCCACATCCCTGTCTGCCAGGACAGGCTTTGTCCGCTGAAGGCATGGCAGTGTCCCTGCTCCTCTGAAACTTCAGCTACATGCACGAGTTCCACCTTCCAGTATTTCCATTGAATGAACAGTCTAATTAATAGCACTCCTTAAACACTAAATGGAGCCTGGACTATGTTACAAATAGCAACAGGTTCCAGATGGGTTTATATTAATCTAATACACTTGCTTTATTAACAACAGGAGAATCTTCAAAGGTTTTATAGAAGTTTAATTCAACTCAGCTGAGCTAGATTTAAAGTTTACATCTTCTGGTTATTTCCTTTTACTAACTATTCCATTGCAGACCTTTTAGAAAATGCTTATGCTAGAAAAAAAATGTTCTAAATAAAAGGAAAACATTAGAGTCATATAATCATTTGGTTGGAACAGACCTTTGAGATGATTGAGTCCAACTGTACCTGTTCACTACTAAACCATATACTTGAGCACTTCGTCTACCCATCTTTTAAGTACCTCCAGGGATGGTGATTCCACCACTTCCCAGGGCAGCTTTTGCCAGTGCCTGAGAACCCTTTCAGTGAATACATTTTTTCTAATATCCAATCTAAATTTCTCCTGGTGCAACTTGCAACTTGAGGCCATTTCCTCTTGTCCCATCACTCGTTACTTGGGAGAAGAGACCAGCACCTACTTTGCTTACAACCTCCTTTAAAGTAGTTGTAGACAGTGATAAGGTCAGCGATTAATATATTTCTAAATTTCTGTGTGGGAATACTATCATGTCTGGATGACTTCTGGCTCTGTATTGCTCCAGGACTGAAAAGATGTATTAGCGCACTGATAATATTATGCAGCACTGCTGAGGAGGAATCTTACAGCTGTGGTCTTTACCACTGAAAGCAGTGGCATTTCCACTTGATTTAAACACCAGACCCTGACACGGCGCATGCTGGTCCCACGCCACATGCTGTGGTGCAGCAGCATGGCAGCTTTTCACTTGTGATAGCCTTGCTAATGCATTTGGGTTGTTTTTTTACTCAAATACTTTAGCTGAAGAGTCAGGTCCTGCATGCAGAGCAACAGTTTTCCAGAGAAAAAGTCAAAAGGCAGCACTGGAAATAGACATTGCCTCCCTTCCAAGGCAGCGTCCTTCCTGAGGGAGAGCTGCAGTTTGCTAGAAATAAGTGCCAGGGAACTAAATTGTATTTAACTAAATAGTATCTGGGGAAGTGAAGTGTATTTAACTAAATAGGAACTGAGGAAGTAAAATTGGACCCCTCTCACTCACTGAGCCCAGCGAAGCGGGCCCAGTCGCAGGGATTTCTCCTCCCAGCTCCCTGAGGAACTCTGTGTGATCTGTCCCTCTGGCAGGCACCCACGGAGGACAATCGCATCCTGATGCCTCTCCATCCCTGGCACCCGGTGCGGAGGGCGATGTTGCGGTTGGGAAGCAGGAGGTACATCAGTCCTCTCAGTACCCTCAGCCCCCGGTGCCCCAGTCCCCTCAGAGCCCGGTACCTCAGCCTTCTCAGTGTCCACCTTGTCGCGCCTCTCTCCTTCCCGCCTCCATCCCGGGACATCACCGGGTCCTCAGGGCGGGCGATGGCGGCGGGACCACCTCCTGTCAGGGGCGGTAGCCACGGTGGGGCGACGCTGGGACCCCGCGGGGCCGGGCGGTGTGAGGGGAGGGGGGGGCGGTGTGAGGGGGGGCGGGTGAGGGGAGGGTCCGGGCGGTGTAAGGGGACGGGGGGGCGGGCTGTGAGCGCGGGCGCGCGCTCCAGGCAGCGCGGGGGGGGGGGTGCGCGCCCCCGGCGGTGAGAGGGGAGGGGCAGGGGGGGTCCGGTTCGTGCCGGGCGGTTGCGGCGGTGCGGGCCCGCGCTCCGGCAGGGGGCGCTGGCGGCGCCGCGGGGTCTGAGCGGGCACCGGTTGCCGGCGGTGCCGCACGGAGCGCAATGGCGGCCGCGACCCCGCAGGTGAGCGCCGCGCCCCGGGCTCGGAGGGGTGACCGTCGCCTCGCCCCAAGCCAGCCGAACCGTTGGCGGCCCCTCCGTTCTCTTCCCCCCGGCTCCATTCCGTGCTCCCCCCACTCCATTCCTTGCTCTCCCCCTCCATCCTCCCCTCTGGGACACCGCAACTGCCCCCCGCCCCCAAGCACCCAGACCCAGGGAGGGGAGAGGAGGAGGAGAAGCGGGGCTTCCCGTTGTTTCACGCTCCGGGGAGGTGGGAGACGCTCTGGGAAGCAGGTGGGGTCCCCTTAAAACATCCCTCTTCGCCTCGGGGAAGTTCGGGCTAAGTTTGTGCCCGCTGAGGAAATCCCCTCGGCATCGAGGAGGTGGGAGGCGGTGGGGCTGGCACAGGGGAGCAGCCAGCTGGGAAAAGCGTTTATTGCTGGAATAAACCTCCTGGAGCGAAGGAGGTGCCCTGCCCGCTTTCCTTGAGGCGTTTCAAGCCTCATCTGGGAAAGAAGGGATGGAGAGACAGGCACAAAGAGTGCTGGGCTCTCCCCATCATGGTGCCTCCTGGGCTCGCTTCTTTCCGCTCTTTCCAGGAGTTGGAAAGGGGTCTGGCTCCAGGAAGGTGTGCAATTGCTTTTTTTCCAAACCTTGCAGTGACTTTTCCTCATCAGGAGTGCATGTGGTTATCCTGTTCCACACAGGCCTCATCCCTGCAGCCCAGAGTTGCCGTGGGAGATGGGATTTGCGGTGTCGTGGTGAACACGTGTGGTCTGTGGCGGGATGGGCTCCTCATCACGAGCTCATTGAATTGTGCATTGATTTTTGTGACAGTGATGAAACTCTGAGGGCCAGGTCTGCTCTGGGTTTGTGCAGGTGAAACTCATTCCCAAGCTTGGGGATAACTGAGGGGATGGGGTTTCCCTGGGCTGCAATCCAAAGGACCAAGTGCAGCTTTGACAGTGCTGGGATTTCTGCTGCTTAGGAAGCAGTCTAGACACTTTGGTACGATGTGAGTCCAGCGGAAGCCCGGGGTGAGTTGTGGCAGCCCTACTACAAGTACAGAGATCAAGCTAATTTAAGCTACCATGGGTATTTCTCTACAAGCTTTAAATGTGTCTCAGGGTTGTGTTGGAGACGTATCCCAAAGGACTGACCTTCTCAGAGAACCCAGGAACAGCTGCAGCACAGGCTGTGGCTGTATCCTCACACCCCACCGAGATAACTGAGTCAGAATGCAAAATGGATCTACCGAAATGCAAATTCAGCTTCTCCATCTTCCTCAATAAAGGAAATGTTATCTTCCTGGTGCAAACATTGTCAATGTTATGGCACTGTCTGATCCATGGAGGGGAAGAAGGATCCAGTAAAATAAACCATGCTTACATTCTAAATATATGTAAAGAATTAGCACAGTGCATTAACTGATGTTCAGACTGGCTTTGTCAGAGAGGGATGTGGAGGAAAATTGACCTGAGGGCTGCCCAGACTGTACCTGTTCAATCAATACGCAGGTCTCCATATTCAGTGCCCTTTGTTGAATTTGCTCTTGCACCGTTACTCATTCTGTTGCTTTGGGTGGAGGCAGGGGGTGGATTACTTACAGCCATTTGCATAGTTTAGAAAAAGCATACAGGTTTATTTTCTATCCAGTTATTTCAGTGAGAATTGCAGCCAGCTTGCTCCTTTTAGTCACTTTTAGATTGGATAAATAGCTTTTTGATTTTCAGCTTACAGCTGGTAAAGGTTGCCTGTGACTCAGGAACTCCATGATTCAAAGTTCTTCCTCACAAAACTTTGGATGTTTTTCAAAGCTCTGGCTTAAGTTTCTGGCTCAACCAATTGGGCGAGAACTTCCTGGAACCAGGATGTTAATCTGAACCTTTTTGTTTTGTTACCAATCTGAACAACTCCTATTTTGGCTATTGTGTATCTACTGCAGAACCAGCTTGGTTTTAGGCCAACTTCAAAATAGATGTTTTTCCTTCTTCTTTAACTATTTTGCTGTGAGATTGAAATCACTGCAAATACGGATCAAGGATGTTTGGTTGGGTCTTTGATTAAATAATTGTTTCTTAGTGAGTGTCGTAAGCTTTGCATGTGCAGCAAACTCATAAAGTGCAGTAATGATACAAGTAACACAAAACCAGTGTGGTTTTGTTGGAAATGTGGTCAACTGATTAAAGAGTGTGAAAGCAGGTTGGGATTCCCAAGTTCTGTCTTGAGTCACTGATGTGCTGCGTGACTAAGTTGATTTAGTGTAGTGGAGCTTGACTCTGCAACTGTTTCTTTTGCATTTAAGAAGGGGGTGTGATGAGTCGTTAATGTTTGGGTATTAATATATTAATTGCTCTGAATGCCTTAAAGACAATCTTCTTATTGACGAGAGAAGCATGACTCTTGCTTGGATCTGTTTTGGTGTTAGGTAGCATTCTCATGGATAAAGCTGCTGCAGCTCCTGCATCCAGGGCTTATTTGGTCAGTGAAACATCCCTGTGCTGCTCCTGCCTGTGCTGTGTATGTCCGGAGCCATCTCTGGCAGAGCTGTTGATGAGGCACATATCACTGGAACGAGTAGTATTAAAAATGATATAAAACAAAGCCCTGAATAGACTTGAATGCTACTAATGCAACTCAAAATAATTTGTGATTTAAAGCGACCTTACTGCCTGTAAATCACAGGCAGTCTGCTTACCTTTTCAGATAGAGCAGAAAGTTAAGTTTACTCTTTTGCTTGCTCATTGGTAGAAACAGCTGTGGGATTTACATTTTCCTTTATCAGGTTAACAGCTGAGAGTTAGTGCATGTTTGTGATATTCCTGAAAAGCTCTATCTGGTTAGTTGAGATGTGTCCTTGAGCAATCAGCATCAAGACATGTTCAGATAATATCTACTACATCATGCTAGTAAAAGTTAATACTGATCAGAACAAGCGTAAATATTGGCTGGGCTTTGGTACCTGGAGAACAAAGATGTGTGTAGACATTAAATAACGAGGAGACAAGTAGGGTAAAGGGTTTTCTCCATTATGGTTTAAAAACAATTTAAGGAATATGAAGGTCAAATTTGTGTCCTGTCCTGTGCAATATAAATATAGGTCTGGACTTGAAAATTTGGTGAAGAATTTGGCTTCAGAATTTGTGTGAACCAGTTTCTAAATGGAATGGAATGGAATATTATGAGGGTATTGCTGTATCATAAAAATGGTTGTGTTATCTCTGAAATCCTCTTGCCTAACACTGCTTGATTGCAGGGCAGCTGCCTCTTGCAGCTGGGCAACAGTGTAAACTTAATGGATCCAAGCTTCCAGCAAAAACTGGAGGGAGAGAAGGAACTGCTTCGCCGTGCTATACAGAAAGAACTGAAGATTAAAGAGGGAGCAGAAAACCTGCGCAAAGCAACGACAGACAGAAAGAATCTTGTTCATATAGAGCATGTGCTGAAATGTTCCAACCGAAAACTGGAGCAACTGCATTGGGAGCTGCAGGAGCTTAATGCAAGGATTGTAATAACAGACAAAGAGGAGAGTAAAACAGGTAGGTCTTGGGTCATGATTGATAGGAAAATTGAGTAATACTGCTTTCAGTATTTATATATATTGAATTAATATGTTTTTATGTTGGAGGCTCACAAGTAGTGGGATTTTCTTCTCTTCATATTTCGCTGATGAGGTGATCTGTGCAGTAAAAAGTTGAGAATGGGACAATAAAGGTCAAAGGAGGCAACACGAGAGATCAGTGTAAGCAGAAGACCAGAGTGCTGGCCTGGGCATGGACAATATTCAGGATAGGGCTGTAGGTGGAATTGAAGAGGTTTGAACAGAGTTTCTGGGCAATTGAACATCCGAGTATTTTACAGGATGCACGAATATAAAATTGACAGAGTGCTTGTTAGGGTGGGGTCACCAATAAACTAAGACATATTTATGGATAAGAGCTTGAGCTTCATTTGAAAGTGTTTTGCAGTCAGTTTAGTAGAGACAACCTTTTTCTACCTTGTTTTATAGCCCATCTATAACCCAGTGAATCGACACGAGGAAAGATGGCTAATGGTATTGATTGTGTTGTTTGTGCAGATGGCTCTGTGTCTCCAGATCCTTGTCTCTGGGAAAGAAACCCGGACCCCATGGCAAGGAAGATTGAAGCTCTGAAAAAGCAGCTGCATGTTGAAATGAAGGTGAAACAAGGAGCTGAGAACATGATTCAAATGTATTCAACGTCCAAGGTAAGCTTATTATGAAGCTTAATTCAGTCAGAACAGCAGTGTAGAGGGTTGTGATATTTTGATTTGTTCCAAAACCTCTGCTCACAAAGAGCTGCAGGCACAGTTAACAAGTGATCAACAGGTCTCAGTGACTGCAGGGTTTGGTATTAACTGGACATGTCCTTGACCTGCCCTTTCCCTCTACAAATGGAGAATGTGATCTCAAAGTCCTTGATCCTCAGCAGTGTTTCCTTTACTTCACTGCTTATTTATGGCACGTTAGCATCATTTATGACTCTTCTTGTAGGTACCACCTCATCCCCACATGTGAACACATCATTGTAGTACGTTTTTAATCAACATGGTTCTTTGCCTATGCTGCCTTCTTGGCAGGAGCGGAAGCTGCTGGCTACAGCTCAGCAGATGCTTCAGGACAGCAAGACAAAGATTGAAATAATCCGCATGCACATCGTGAAAGTATCTCAGTCAGCAGGAGGGATGGAAGATACGGTGGATCCAGCAGGTAAGGTGTTTTAAGTAACTGATAAAGCCCAGAAGAGGTGTGACCAAAGCTCCAAGACACAGAATACTCAGTCAGTTTTCATCTGCTCCGTGTTTCGTCTCCAAAATGGACAGTGAGGATGGGGACCACCATCAGTGCTTTGGAGCTACGTATTGAAGAGCTGAGACATCACCTGCGCATTGAAGCTGCTGTAGCTGAGGGGGCAAAAAACGTGCTGAAGATCCTAGGAGGGAGTCGGGTACAGGATCGCAAGTTTTTGGCTGAGGTAAGCACTCATTCAGGCCTTCTTGAGAGGGTGGTTTCATGTCTCAGCACTAATGACTTAACCATGAGTGAGTAGAATTTTCCAATAGTTATTAATTTGGGAAATTCCTGTCTTTCTGTGAGGACAGACTGAGTGGGATCACTTTCCATTTAGGGATAATGTTCCTTGCTTTGGTGAAATTTCTCAGGAACATTAGAAGTGACAGCGATGGGGTAGTCAGGATCTATGGGAAAATATTTAACCTTGTTCCTTTATTAGTAAGATGTTGTCTTTTTTTACACTTACTCTAGTGTTTCATAAAGCATTAATGGACTGAGGCTGTACATTGAAAACTTCTGCCTGCTTTCTCTTCTACTTCATGTCGCTAGGCTCAGGGTCGTTTGCAAGAGTCCTCTCAGAAGATTGACCTGCTGCGCTTGTCCTTGGAACATCAACTTAGCGCACTTTCTCCTGATCACCCAAAAAGAGCACTCATCAAGCAGGAGCTAGTAAATACTTCCTCCCTGGGAGCTCGACATGGCAGCATCCAACCCACCTTAGTCATCAAACCTACAGCCCTTACAGGTACTTAAATCCTGCATGGTCTGTTGTTGTCGGGAGGACAGAGGGAAAAATGAGTTCAGTTTCTTCTCCTTCTCTTGCTGTATGGACATTGAATTTTCTGGGAACTGGACTGATTTCTTCTGGGCCAGCCAGTGTTTTCTGATTATATGGATTTGCAGTGTGTTAATCTGGAGTAGATTTAGCTATTAACCAAGAATTCAGGAATCTGAGAAATTCTTGGACCTGTGAGGTCAGGCTGAACTGGAATCTCTTCATCTTTTACATAATATTATTCTTTTCTCTCCTAAAATTCCTCAGGAACATTGGAAGTGAGACTCATGGGGTGTCAGGACCTGCTGGAAAGTGTCCCAGGACGTTCCCGAATGACTGGTTCTTCTCCCATCTGTGGCAGCCCAAGTGACTTGAGATCTCTTTCCCGAACACGCGTTGGCCTGGGTATCCATGGCCGTAGCATTGCAGGGAAGTACCTGCGGAATGAAGAGCTGTGTAGTGAGTGTGGGGTTCCCTGCTGAATTGTGAATGGCATGTGGGCACTGGGGGGTTCTCATCGAGGTACTCAGCCTGGTATGTGTGTAATTGTAAGAAACCTGGATTCTACAAAACTAAGAGAGAAAATGAATTGTATTGTACCTGGTCCTCCTAGTACTATCCTGGAAATTACATTTGTTTGGGATATTCACCTTTAGCATGAGAGGTTTTCTTTGGTAAAAGATTATAGTCCGTGTTTTCTCCTTTGTCCAGATGAGGTCCTTGCCATGCTGAAAGTGGACAATAAAGTGGTTGGCCAAACAAATTGGGGACCAGTTAATAACCAGGCATGGGACCAGAGCTTTGTCATTGATCTGGACAGGGTAAGTCTGCTTCAAATCCCCTGCATTGTATTGTTTTTTCCATTTCACCTTACCCGATTTGCTCATTTAGCTGCCATTCCACCTGATTCAGCTCTGTCCACGTGTGCTGTTATGTGCCAGTTATTCTGGCCTTCCTCTGAAGGCAGTGCTTCACTGGCAGCTATTCAGCATGAACAGCATCTGTTGTCCTTCTCTCCTTGTCTGAGCAGTTTTGTTCCATCTTGCTAGCCAAGTGGCTCTCTCAGGGGTTTCTGAAATGGGGAGCCACAGCAGCCGTCTCTGAGACAGTCTGTAGCGAAGAAGGTCTGAAGACATCACAGAAAGCAGGGAACAGAAGGATTAAAGAAGTTTCTTATGTATACTCTTTAGTTTGCTGACTTTTTTACAATGTGTGTGCCATTTTCAATATGTAACTCTTCTGCTTTTTCTTTTGTCCTCTGCCACTTACCCACCCCACCAGTCTCGGGAGCTAGAAATTGCAATTTATTGGAGAGACTGGAGAGAACTATGTGCAGTGAAGTTTTTACGTTTGGATGATTTCCTTGATAATGAGCGTCATGGGATGTGCCTCTCACTCGAACCTCAAGGAGTGCTTTTTGCAGAGGTATAAATGTCAGCTTGCTTTCTTTTTCAGAGAACTGTTTAGGGTGCCTGCCCTGAAAGCAGTTGTTCAACCCAGAATACAAGGAATGGAAGCAGCACTAAGCTAGAAGGGTAGAATGGCATCTGAAATCCTTTGCATCAGTATCACATATAAGAATAAGGAACAGCATCGTATGATAGGTGTACACATGCCATAGCCCAGAGTGATTCTTCAGCTGCTCCACTGTAATTATATGTGTGTGCTGTGAAATCCATTGGTTTTTATTTGCTTTCATTATGAGTCATCAGTGACACTTTAATTAAACATATGGCTTAATGGTCAGAATTGAATAATGAAGACTGTAGAATTAAAGATTCAAATTCCCTCTGGATATGCTTATTTTATTGCCTTTCTGAAGCTAATAATAATTTGAAGCACCATCAATGAAGAGATCATCTGATAATCCCTTAAAAGCCGCAGTAATTTCTCCTTTGTGTTGTGATGGAAGTTTTTGTGGTTGTCTTTCCAGAAGCAGGATCTTGACCTTGTGTACCAAAATTTGCCTCCTCCCCCGCTTTCTTTTTTTGTGTTTTTCTTTTGTGGGGTTGGTTTTGGGTTTTTGTTTTTTTTTTTTTTTTTACTTCAGACCACTACTGTTTTTTACTCTACAAGTGGCTGTGTTATTTATACATGGCTTTACAAATCAGATTAATATGGTTTGGGATATGAATTGATCCTGATTCTGGGGGTTTATGCCTTTCAGGTAGCAGAAGATTTGAGCATCTAAACCCACAGCTGAAGTAACAGATGCTTCGGTAGGGGAGCTAGAATAATGCAGTCTGGAGTCTGTGGGAGTGAATCCTAAGTTATCAGACAGATAGGAATGGAGAAATTGATGAGAGAGCAGGCACGTATCAAAGTTTTTTTCACAGTGTAAATGAAAGATCCTGACAAATCCCCTTTCCTTCTCTGGCAGGTGATGTTCTGTAATCCTGTCATTGAGAGAAAGCCAAAGTTGCAGCGGCAGAAACGCATTTTCCCCAAACAGAAAGGTGAGCTGCTGGAGCACTGCCTGCTCCTTATCTGGGGTGTGGAGGTGAGGGCAGGAGTTTGTGTGAGCAGGAGCGGGCTGGCATGAACTCCCATCCCATTAAATATGTGAGACATTAAAATGCTTGCTAATTACTGTGTGTAAGTAGGTGGGTTTTATTAGAATGTGAAAGTTTGTTCAGTCATGAAAAGTGCCGGCAGCCTGGCTGCGGTGTGGTGTGTGATGTGATATTGTTGTGGTGTTTCCACTCACAATTAATGTTGTTAGGAAGATATAATTGCTAGTTATTTAACAGATGACTTAAGATCCAGGACTCAAGCCCAAGAACTCAGTTTAACCAGCAGTGCTGTTGATGAACAGATATTGGAAGGTTTTCTGGAAAACTCTGAATTATACAAGACTGTAGCATGAACAGGCTGCTGATTGTCAGATCTTTAGAGCTGCCATCTCAGATTAATAGTTTATGGACTGGAATAACTTGCATACTTTCTTTTTTGTCTGCAAATGCTTTCTTGTGAAGTTCAGTAAGGTAAGATTTTTACATACTGAGAACTGGCAGTGGAGATAAATGAGATTTTATATTTATATTCTTCAGGAAGTAGTAAAAGTACTGAAAACATCCCGAATGTTTTGCTCTTTGTAAGACATTTTCAGAACTTTTGTTAATGGGATACATGGTGAAAATGCAGTGTTGAACTAGAAAAAAAGCCAACTTTTAAAGATGTTTTATGCAATTTGTAATTGTTACAATAGTCTATGGAGTTGAACTTAGGTGAAACAGTAAATCATCATTATTAAAACTTCTTCCTTCAAAAATAGCCCATTCTCCCAAGGTTGGGCTTTTGAGTAACCCATGGGTGTTTGGGTGAAAACAATAATTTAGCAGTACTTAAGATTGTAATTTGAGCATTGTAATCTCACTGGTGTTTTGACTCATGACTCCTCCAGGGAAGGAATTTCTCCGAGCTCCTCAAATGAACATAAACGTTGCTGCTTGGGGTCGCCTGATGATGAGTTTCCTCCCTCCGTGTAGTTCTGTGAGCACTCTGAGCCCCCCGCTTCACGAGCCCATTCACACAGACTTCTCTCCAGTTCCCCCACAAAGTCCTGTTGATTCGGTGTCCGAATTGAATAGGTGAGTCATGTTCTGAGTGCTATTGGATGACATTGGAATGTAGGATAGATCTTAACACTCTGTTGCCCCTTATTAAGGCAGAGGAAGATACTGACGAGGGAAATCTATCTGTGGAATTTAATTCAGGGTTTTAAGAAAAGCTAATGCTGCCTGAAATGATGTGGTTTTAGTGAGGTGTTCGATACGATGTGGTTTTAGTGACTGGCTCTGATTGTTGTTACCAGTTGGACCGATTTCCAGAATTGCTGTCCTAACCAGCAGCGTGTTTCAGAGCCAGGGGAACTTCAGCAGCTTTCTTTTCCTCTACCCTGAGGTCTGAGGGCATAAAAGTGGTGATAAGTAAACACTGGGATACAAAAAAACCCCACAAAAGCAGGTTTTCAATAGTTATTTTGTATACACTAAAAGACCTACTGTTTCTGCACTGTAAAGGAAAGAAAATTCAACTCATTAAACGTCTTCTCTGATACAGTAACTGAACTCTGTGCAAGGTCACAGTGTGATTGTTGTGGTAAAAGTGCACTGCTCTTTCATGAGGTTACATGTACCCAACCACTAGCACTCAGAAGGCACAGAGCTAAGCTTTTAAATATGCTGTAGAAGAAAATTTCCCCAAAATAATGTTTTAAAATTGTTGGAAATAGTTTTTAGAGAATTAGTCGTTCTCTAAAAGCAACTCTTCCCACTGAGTCCCAACAATTAGAAAAGAAAAAAAATGGAGTCAACTCCTATGTTGCTGTTAAAATCAAGACTTCCCTTAAGTTCTTGATCACAGTGACTTATTTCTACACATATACGCTTCATTAATTTTATAGCATGAGAGAGGTGGTGTTGGAATGTGAGTCTGAGCATCACCAAATTAATAGTTCATTTTCTCTTAATTCATTTAGGAGAGCATGTGCTTTCTTGATTCTTCACAGTTTTGTGGTGTGAATGGAGGAGTCCTGGTGTCCATCATGTGGGGCTGAGCTAAACTTGGCTTACATGGCAGAGGTGATGCCAGGGTGTCTGTGTGCTGTGTTCCACCCTAAAGCAATCTCCTTCACTTTTGTTTTACCAATGCAGTGACTTTCCTGGGGCGAAGCTTACGTTTGCTGATGAAGCACCACCCAAGCCTCCACGCCTGTTTCTGGTGGCCAACTCCAAAGAATCCACACCATCTCCTGCGGATTCTCCAGTAATCCTCTTGCCTAACAGGGAGACTTTCTTTGGTCGTTGGCAATCTTTCAGGGCCCAGTTCTTCTTATTTGTTTCTTACTGGAGAAATTAACTATACTTTGGGCAGACACCTCCTCATTAGCTGGCTCATCTCCAGGGATTCTAGTGAGCTATTTTGGCATGGAGACTTCAAGGAAGTGTTGCACCTCTTTTTTTTCTTTTTCCTTGATCCTTTTACTTCTTCCCTTCTCCCTTTTTTTTCTTCTTTTTTTTTAATTATAAGTTGCTTTTCTTGGAGAAGCAAAATGGGAGGTAGGTCAGCATTGGAAGTTCAGGGCAAGAATAAAGTAGAGATGACTGGACAGACAAAACAAGGAATGAGGGTCAGCAGGTTTTTTGGACCCCATTAAGCTCTTTGTCATTAAAGAAACTGCGCAAAACCAAGAAGAGCTTTGCTTTTCTGACAGGAAGGAGCAGGAAAATTGTTTTGAGTAGTGTAATGGTTAATGACCTATGTTCTCCCACATCTTACCCTTTCCCCTTTGGCTTTGGTGATAGAGGAAACCGCATTCTTCAATCATTGTGACTCTTTCTGGGACACGAGATACCTTTTCTAGAAAGGAAATGTTTTATCTTAGACTTTTAAAAGCGTTTATTTTAAAGGGCTTGGCCCTATAAAAAAATGTTGTACATGGGAATAGGTTTGTGTGACCACAGAAAATCTCTTTTCATGCTGCTTCCCTCCAAGCAGAGGCAAGGACCAACTGCAAGAACTTGCCTATGGTTATGCTGGATCATGACAGTGGAGAGAGAAAATCTGGGTGTGGGTGTTCAGGTCTGGCATGGTGATTCCAGAGGATGACACTGTCATTTTCTTTCTGTTCCTAGTGTCTGAAGAGGCTGCATGTTGAGGAGAAGTCTTGCAGTTCTGCTATAACAGAATTTCCAATCCGGGCATCTCCAAGGTAACTGTGGACAGCATGGCCTGTCAGGACACACATTAAAGAGGTGCTGGGCTGAAAATTTTGAGCATGCAGTCTAAAATTCTGCCCAAGTTTTGGTTTCTCAGCAGCAGACTCTTCATGCTGAGGGTAGATGATACCATGAAAGGTCTGCTCTGAACTGTGCTTGTTCAAATGTCTGCTGCATCTTACCTGCTTATTAACCCCAACACCTGGCCTATTGATAGACTGTACACTACAGTGTGTAGAGGGTTAAGTCACTTAACTGTCTTCAGGTGCTTCTTTGTGTATAGGGTTTTATGCTGTAGCATATATAGAGGTGTCTGTGCTAAGCAATACATTCCAGAAACACTTTGCATCCTTCACATTCTTCTGTTTCTATTGATATGCACGATACACTGTCTTTCATTACACAGGGAGGCATAAAAGAGTAAGAGTTTGTAGTCTGTGGCAGTTTCATACACACAATTTGTATGTAACAAGGTTATGCAGCAGTAAGGATACCAAAAACAGAAGTGAAAAATAATTACTATTGCTCAACAAATACTGACTGAAAAAGCATAAATAGGAAAACCTGTCAAAGCTGATCTTGCAGTTCAGATCATAGAATTATGTTTGTAACTTCATTATCATTTTTGAGAGATTCCGTCAGGATACAGTCAGGCACCTACATACCTTCTCTCTGAGGAGGCTGAGGAGGGAGTCAAATCCTTCATGGGGAGACACCGAGCCCTTCATTTCACTTTCTGGAGGAGTGTGGAGTGTCTGCTGCCTTTTAAAGATGATCCTGGGCTGAGGCGTTTAGGGTGTGGGTTGTTTTTTTTTTTTTAATTCTTCCCAAGCAATTCCACAGCCTAAGTTTCCTTGGTAACACCTTGTGGCTGACATAATATTCTATAACATTTCTTTATTCAGATGCTTTTTTTTACCAGCAACATCTTATGTCTGTTCTCTCACCGTGTTTCATTTTCAGTTCCTGTTTGAGAACCTCTCTCTCCTTATCCCTTGTTCTGCTGGCACTTGGTATGCATGTTCGTGGCTGAGTAGCGCAATTGCTGTTGAGACTGCTGAAAGGAGTGTAGGCAAAATTGAATTTTAGGATGAATTGAAGGATGAGGGTGGAGGGAAACTAATCCTGTTATGGGGAGTAATGGAGAGAGCAAGCCTTGGCGAGTCAGAATTGTTCCTATTGGGACCACAGATGGAAATCAGACTGCTGCCACAGGGAGCAGTTTCCTCAGCTTATGATTATCTGCTGCTTTCTTTAGTGGAGAACAACAGCAGTGAGCCTTAGTTTTTGGTCAGGAGTGTTTAACACAGCTGTTTGCTTTCCCTTTTCTTCCCCTAACACAAATACATAGTCCTTTGTCATCTGTTAATGCATCTTTTGAGTATTGTCTCAGCCATTCTTATTTGTTCTTCTGCAGGAAAAGGACAGTTCAGCTGGAGGATTTTCACTGCATTGCTATGCTGGGACGAGGCCACTTTGGGAAGGTAGTAGAGAAGTGTGTGCTTTGTGGAGGAGGGCAGTAGGGCTGTGGTTGAAAAGATGGGCTCAGAGTCTGAATAGAAACACTGCAGTGCAGAAGAGATTTGTTGCAATGCAGATATACAAAACAAATCCAGCCCAGCCACACAAGCAGCTGGTAATTGTTGTTAACAGTCAAAACTACTGAAGATTTGTGGCTTCAAAGCCTGGAGAAAACCATCTTGGGAGTGCTAAGTCATTTCATAAAGCACACCACTACTGTTCTGTTCATTATCATGGGGATCACCAGTGGATAGCTCCATTCTCAAAGCCTGTGCATCGTTGCTTGCTGTGAGAGCTGTGAGTTGCTCATAAAACACTGGGCCAGCTGTGATACTGCTGTTTGTGAAAAGAATACAACTTGAACTAACATCCTTCTGGACTGCTGCAGCACAAGGAGCAGGAAAAAAGTGCTACATTTCTGGAGTTACTTGAGCTTGGTTTTGAGAATGGCTGTCTGGAGAGGAGTCAAAGTAATTCAATAAGGAAATAACAGATTTGTTTTTAAGTACAGCTTTTCTGTTGTCTTTCAGGTACTGCTGGCCCAATACAAGCCAACTGGGAAGCTGTATGCTATCAAAGCCTTGAAGAAGAAAGATATTATTAGGAGAGATGAAATTGATAGGTGAGCTTTGTTTAGAGGTGGTACTATTGCCAGAGGCTACGTCAACACACCTGTAACCAAATGTTAGTGGGTATGGTGTGTACTGGTCATGACACTGTTAGGGTTAAGGCTTGGGTAACTAAAATCAGGAATAAGGAAACTTATAACAGCGCTGCTTCCTAGCTTCTGGTGGAATAACACCAGAAGAACCCTCTAAAACTCAAGGTTTGGAAGTATGTAAGATAAATATTGTATTAGCCTACACTTTTTATTTCTCTAACAAGATGTAAAGGATTTTTTCTTCATTCTGTCTTTCTCAAAATGGGCTTTTCTGCCAAGTTTTAACATTGACATTTTTGTTCTTTGAATCCTGGCAGTTTGAACTGTGAGAAGCGAATATTCGAAGTGGTCAATTCTTCTGATCATCCATTCCTTGTGAACATGTTTGCCTGTTTCCAGACACCTCATCACGCTTGTTTTGTGATGGAATACACCCCAGGTGGTGATCTTATGATGCGCATACATGAAGATGTCTTTCCAGAGCACGTGGCACGGTGAGTTAGAAATAGTAAAGTTTCCAGGCACTATAAATTTTAACTTGGTTCTCATAAATATTTCCTGATAAATATTTCTCTCTTTTAGGTTTTACACAGCCTGCGTAGTACTGGGGCTCCAGTTCTTGCATGAGAAGAAAATTGTTTATAGGTAATGCAGCAAAGAATCACATGTTAGACAGTTCAGCACCTTGAAAGTTTATTTTTCCTGGAGATCACTATCTTGCTGGGGTTTCTAATCTTTCTGTCTGTCTCTGTTTTCCCCATTGCCTGTTGCTATCAGCATGTTCATCGTGCTTACAGTAAAGAAAGTCATCTAGGAGCTATTCATCTGACATGTTGCAGGTGATTCATCCTCTGTGACATATCAATATGTTCTGGGGGGCACCTGTAAGTCGCCGCTTTCCTTTTTACTCTGCTAGTCCGGTAATTTGTCATGCTGTTGTGGGATGCTCTTTTTCCAGATTAATAAGCCCCTCCCAGCTCTAAGATGCTTTGAGAGCCTTTCGTTAAGAGGAATTAATTAAGGGGAATCTTCCAAATAATACATTATTTAAACCAAATGTAGACTTTACTCGATTTAGATTTTATTCTCTTTATTAGCATTTAGTTTCTGCCTCTTGCAAAAAAAAGACGTTGGATGGCAGTCCTCAGACTTCATCCACCGTTTTCTTTTCTCTCCTTTGCCTTCAGGGATCTGAAATTGGATAATCTGCTTTTAGATGCTGAGGGATTTGTGAAGATTGCTGATTTTGGTTTGTGTAAGGAAGGTGAGTGACTTTGAAGCTGAAATCGAACCGTCAGAACTGGTTTAGGATCTGGGCTTTACTGATGTGTTCAGAAATACAGGTGCTGAGGAGGTCGTGTTTTTGTATTCATTCAGTGTATTCATACATTGATCTTGTGTTCATCCCCATCTGAAAAATAAAACAAAACCACCAAAACTGAAACAAAAACCCCACAGGTCTGTCCATGATGAACTTGCAAAGAGTACTTTATTCTTTAATTTTCAGGAAACTTATGAAGGTGCACAATGTGCTTTTATCATCAAGGGAGCCAGAATACAGGGTACTACTGAATATGTACTTGAGTAAATGAGCAGTGGAATCTGGAGGAAGTTTCTGTGGTTTTGCTCTTTATTCAAGCATTGTCTGTATCTTTCTTATTTGGAGTTTTTAGAGGCCCCTGCTTTCATGCTTCCTTATTGGCATTTACAAGCATTGACGAGAGCCCCTGCCCAGTTAACATTTGAATATCAAGTGATAATCTGTGGCTTTCAGAAGGTGAGGCTGTGTGATCTATTTAGTAATGTGTGCTGGATTTTACAAAACTGTTCTTTTCCTACAGGGATAGGTTTTGGAGACCGCACAAACACCTTCTGTGGCACCCCTGAATTTCTGGCTCCAGAAGTCCTGACAGACATCTCGTACACTCGGGCAGTAGACTGGTGGGGACTGGGCGTACTCATTTACGAGATGCTTGTTGGTGAGGTAAGGCCACCTTTCTCCAAGAGGATCTTGCTAAGCAGTCCTGGGAAGAGCAATATCACAGTATCACAAGGTTGGAAAAGACCTCTGAGATCATCTAGTCCAACCTATGACCCAAAATATCTGACCACTGAGATAAAATTTTGTTGAATGTAGCCAACTATTTTTTTTAGTACTTAAATGACATTTTTCTCATTCATAGTCCTTGAATGAATCCATACAATTCCGTGCTATTCTTATCTCTATTTAGTAGTGAGGCATGGCTCTATGTAAATTAAATAATATAATGTCACAATTGCAGTCACCGTTCCCTGGAGATGATGAGGAAGAAGTCTTTGACAGCATCGTCAATGATGAAGTCCGGTATCCACGGTTCCTCTCATCTGAGGCACTTGCTATAATCCGTAAGGTAACGGGCTTGGTGGGTCCCTGGGAGCCTGAGGAATTTGCATTCACTGTCTCAGTGGATCCAGAGGGGGACTTTATTAGAACTGAGTAGCATTTGTGTGAGTAATCTGGAGCTACCTGCGCAGACCAAGGAAATGTTTACAATTTAAACATATTTTTCTTTGTTTTTCTTTAGCTAAATGTTGCTGTTCTGTTTAAGGATGACTAAGCAGGCTTCTTACTTGAGGTTTGTTGCTTTTGGCTCTGAAATGTCAGAGTAATTCCATGAAGGTGGTTGGATTCAGTTTGTGAGCGTGACCCAGCAGTCACAGGTGCACAATTGAGATGAGATGCACTGTGCAGTTCATAGTGGGTTTCTTACTGATGTTGGCAAGTTGTTGACAAGGAGCTAGCTCTGAGCTATTACCAGCTGATTATGACCTTGCTGCAAAGTGAGAATGAGAAGATCCTGAGGAGTCGGATCTCTTTCCTTTTGTTTTTACCTCTGGAATGTTGTTTTTGTCCATCCTTATTCCCACTGTTTAATTTTGAACTGATATTTCTGCAGCTTCTTCGGAAATGTCCAGAGCGTAGACTGGGAGCAGGGGAAAAAGATGCAGAGGAGATTAAAATCCAGCCTTTTTTTAAGGTAGGGACTCGTGTTATCACCCCTGCCCATCTCTTGTGTGTGAGCTGAGAGTGATTTGCTTTCTGTTGGCATTGAGGCGTATTCCATCAGTTATCAATGAGATCTTCATGGCAGCTTCTGCTGCCCCTCATTACTCTACTCAGGAATAGGTCTTGTAATCCATGTTTGAAATAACTTCTCTTCTGGGATGTGTAAGCTTCAGGGCCAGTGGTTACTTCTGATCGTGCTGCTTTCTTGTATGTATTTACCTGCCCTTTGAGCCCTCAACACAAACCTCCTTAAATCAAACTGCAGCACTCAAAGATGCTGTCTAGTGATGACAGTGATTTGCAGTCCATCTCTCCTCCTCAAACGTGGTTTGAGCTGTAACTGTTTCTTGGCGTTCCAAGAACAGCCTTGGGCTGTATGGAATCTCTGTACTACGTGGCCTGCACACACAGTTTGCTTGGTGCCTTTTCTCAATTCTCTTCTTTTTTTTTTTGTTTATTTTATTTATTAGTAGAAATAAGACAAGTTGCAAATGATGTGGAAGGGACCTGCAATCCTCCCTTGTACTTTCACATTTCATAAATATTCTTAATGTCAGCTTGGCCTCTTCCCTTCCTTCTCTTACAGGAAATGGATTGGAATGCCCTGCTTGCCAGGGCTCTCAAGCCCCCTTTTGTGCCCACTTTGAGAAATCCCACCGACATCAGCAACTTTGATGAAGAGTTTACATCCCAAAAGCCAATCCTTACTCCTCCAGAGGAGGTTGCTCTCCTAACCCGTAAGGAGCAGACTCTCTTCAAGGACTTTGACTTTGTCTCCAGACACCTTTTAGATGTTTGATTCCTGTGCTGTAAGGAACACAAACAGATTGTTACCACCTTGATAGAGTGTAGAGAGGACTTGTCATGGGCAGTGGAAAAGTCAACAGAATTGTTGAACTGGTAGTGCTGATGACCCCGAGTTAACCTACTGTGGGGTTTTCAGACTAATTTGTTGGAGGGATACTGGATATCAATTATCTTTAAGGAGTAATGAATGTTTGACTGGATGTATCTTCTACTGCCACCAAATATGAGTGGAATTTAAGCTGGACTTAATGAAATCAAATAATCTCTGCACCCCAGATTACTCTTTGCAAATAGCCTGAGTAAGTAGCGGGGGGGGTTAAAGTTGCTCAGTAACGGGGGAATGGCCGCTTCTCACCGTATGCAGCTTCTCAGGTATGTAGCATTCCCTCTTTGTAATGATTTTATGCCCATTCCCACTCATAATTATGTATGCCAGAGCAGGATGCCAGGATTTTAACACAACAATGATGTTTGGGTTTGATAATGATCCAAGCGATATGTCTTAAGGAAAAGAAGTCTCTTTCTACTTCTTTAATGATGCTAAATCTTAGCTATTGTTTTTAATTATATGAAAAAGCCACACCTTTGCAGATGCTTTTTGTTTTGTTTTGTTTTGAAAATAAAGATGTCTTTTCTTATAATGAAATGTCAGCATTTCATCTCTTTGGTTTTAGCTGACTGTTTCGGATCAGGGTTAACCAATCGTATTCTGCTCCACAGGCAGGACTTAATTTTTCTCTGTAAATGTCAATAGTAACATTTTCTTCCTCCTCGCTCAAGTTGTCTCTCTACATACTGCATGGTGTCATCAGCTGTCACATACAAATGATTACACTCATCTCTCCACAGATTTTATCAATGTGTATATCTTGCATCGTTTTTGGGGACAGCTAAATAATGACTGTTAATGGTGGAAAATCACTAAGTTACAGGTGATTTAATTTGCCTGGTAACATATCTTGTAATTATACTTTATACGATAAATTTTCTTCTCTTAAATTCTCTTAAATTGGGCAAAAAAAGGGTATCTAGAAATTGAAGCATTGCACTGACAACAAATATGGATGCACAGCTATTACCCTTTCAGTTTGTCTTCAGCAGAGGCAGAGAGAAATTGAACTAAGGCAGTTGTGCTGTATCTGGAGAGAAGGTCTGGTGCAGCTGGTGAGGCATCACTATTACATCAAGGCTGGTCTCAGTGCTTCAGAGTTCAGAGAGGTAAGAGCATACATTTGTGTAAAACAGGAATAATTCACACTGAACTTAGATTTCCTCTTTTCAGAGCCAAGTAAAACTGCTTCTGAAAATACCCATGTATAAATATCCTTTCAGCCTCCTTCTCTGCCTTGCACTGTAATGGCCATTGAAAGCAGGATATACATTTTCCTCACCTAATGGTTGGCTTGCTGTGCCCCTGCAGCCTTCTGAGACTTTTCCTGAGGTGAGGGCCTCTGTGAAGTAGCACAGTGGATTGTGAGGGCATTGAAACCCAGCACTTGGGTTCAGAGAGAGGCAAAGAACCAAAAAGGGTGTATTTAATAATTTAATTTATAGTTTATAGTAAAGTAAAGACTGTAAATTACCATCCTGCTGCATTTAAAAACGAAGTTACCAAACAGAGCAAAACCATATGATTTGAGCTGTGGTACCTGCTGACAAATGCTTATTTGACCACAATTGCTGGCACCACACCAACACAAACTTGCAGGATCCTTTCTGGCTGGTGTGCCTGTGGTATGAAAACAATCCTCAGTGTTCCAATATCCCTCTGATAGGAATTTCTACCCTGAACAAAGCAGACTGGACACAGGTTACAAACTGGAGTTGGTCATTAAAGGATCCTTCTGCTGGTTTTAAACTGTCGGGCTGTATTAGTGACTGCACTGCCCTTTTGTGAGTGCTCATCAACTTTATACCTTAAGTGCATTTTGCCAGATGTACTCTTGAGCTGGTACTAATTTCTGAGTCAAGGCAATTAAGGCACAAAATAATTTAAACTAATCTCTGTGAACAAACAGGACCTAGAATCTTTCCTCTTGCATCAAAACTTTGTACTCTTAATAAAAGGGTGCTAGTATGATGAGGTAGTAGCATTGCCAACAGTGTTACTTGAGCTGCTACTGCTTCTCTCCCCACAAGCTACAGGAGACACCTGAGCATGATGTCACCTGCAGAAATAATTTAGTACATAAGCACTACTTTTCTGTCCAAAGAAAAGTGGGTGGCATCATTCTCTGCTGACTTCATTCAAAAAAGGTCTGTGAACTGTCAACAGCACCATCATCTTGAAGAAAAAAATGTTACGAAGCTGATCAGTGCATCACAAAGCAAGACTAATTATCTCCTAAGGTGAATCTGGTGCCTTACAGCTGTTTCTCATGCACATTAACACTATTAAGTCTCAAATACATGTGAAAAGCATGAAGTTCAGGCATGTGGTCAAAACGAAATTTGCTTTTGACTGTCCCAAATATGTACTCAAATATTTCTATTACACAGCCAGTGCTACTGACAAAAGGCACTGTGGTTCTCACAGTGAGGAGCAAGGCCACAGGAACATTGATTCTGGCTGGTTTTGTCTGTAATAGCTGCTGTTCCCTAGCAGCAAAAGGAGAGAGAAACTTTGGAGAAGTGAACGTGGACCCTTGCCCTATTCTGGCATCTCATCTGCAGTTATGTGGATACAGCTAGCAAAGGGAAGTAAATTTAGAGAGATACCTCTGCTCAATCCCCAAACTGGCCCCACTGGCCTTCCCAGAACCAGTGCCTCCCCTTCAACCGTGTTACTCACATATAAAATCAACCCTGACAATCCTTGAAATGTGATTTACAGGTTGTAGAACAGGTTGCATAGTTCATAATGTTCTAAAGTTCCATGCAAGGAAACAGCAGCAATTGCATCAGCAAAGCTTCATCCTGCAACCTGCAGATGTGCTGGTGCTCCACCAGGCAGGTCCAGTCGTGACTAGACAGGCTCACTGTTCCTGTGAAAGTAGATTTTCTCCCATGCAGTAAGGTGGCACGAACAGAAGAATCTCCAGAGATTGAGGAGCACCCCCTGGTCAAAGGGATTCTCCAGCTCAGAGTGTCGCAGGTAGGAGATGCGATGGTGGGACATGAATTCCCAGGTGGTGGTGTTGCACGAGATCAGATAGAGGTGGGAAACCAGCAGCAGCAGGACAATGATGGTGAATATGACTATCAGGAGGAAGGACACGAGGAGGAGAGCGTTGTGCTGCAGCCAGTCCCATGACTGTTCAAAGTGGAGGCCTGACCTTTCAATTCAAAGAATAATAATACACAGTTAAGGATGTAGAACTAGTTACACACACCAGGCAAGCTTGATGGCACGTTTGATTCATGCCTAGTGACCCTCTGGTAATCATTTAGCACAGAGTTAATCTATTATAAACTCATAAGAGACTGCACCAGTAGTGACTTGGACTCTAAGAAGTTTAAAAGGTGCTGGTTTCCCCCATAGCAGAGACCATCCTCTCCAGTTAACTCCTGAGTGCCTGGCTGAAACCCTGCTGGAGCTTCCAGTGCTTACCCTGCTGTAAACAAAGATCATATTACACTAAACACAGCAAAATTAGTTAGCTTTTGTACTATTGTTAATTCTATTAATTAAAGCTCAAAACAGAAATGACCAATGAAACCCAAATTATCAGATGCTGCACAGCTATTGATCAGCTGTGTTTTTCCTCAGCAGATTAGAGGGCCCAGAAGAGCTGATCTCCAGGATACAAAAGGGTGAAGATACAAGGCCAACCCAGTCACTGCTGTGTTCTGTTACACAGAAACCCTTCAGTGCAGCTCCAGGAGCACCCAAACTCTTAGCAATCTCAGCAGTCAAAGTGCCAGCTCCAGGCCTTACCAAGCAACGTGACCTCCCCAGAGCAGAACGACCAGCTGCACGCTCAGGTAGACAATGAAGAGGGGGTGATTCTTCTCTCCCACACAGTTCTCGATCCAGGGACAGTGGTGGTCGTAACGCCGCACACAGTGCTGGCACAGCTGGCAGTGCCTGGCTCGCACTGGCTGCTGCAAAACAAAACCAGACCCACACAGGCAGTGGTCCACTTGTTTAACTCCCTGTTTGGTAGAAGAGGACACCATGTGCTATCATCTTCACAGCAGTACTGCCCCAAAAACACTGCATTTCCAGATAGCAGCACAACATAAACGTTGCTAAAACAGCTAAAGGGGATTGTGATTCCTCTAGCACAGATCCAAGTGAGGGATATTCAAATTAAATGACTCCCACCTCCTTCCATCTATACATTCATTATCTACCTCTTTATGGGAAAGTCCAGTGTACAAAGGAGGGAGATGTCTGGAAAGCATGAGCCAAGTGTTGAGGTGAAAAACTAGGACCACAGCTCTTGAAGCAAGTGGGCTTGTCCCTAATGGGACTGCATAGAGGAGGGAAGTGTCTCTGCTTCCCTGTGAAAGCAGCTCAAGAGCTCAACCATCAGGAACAGGGAAGATGAAAGATGTGGATGAGGAAAGCAGTGTAAGTGTGCCTCCCAGGATTTGTTCCCTAAAGTGTATATATGTTTTGCCAGCTTTTCCTCTTGCAAAGAGCTGGCTTCTCCTGGTAGATGTTCCTCAGGAATTTATGGAGGCTTGATTTTACTAAACTGATAAAGATCACTCTGGAAACAGGAGCTTCTAGGCTTCAGGCAAACTGTTTTAAGAGATAATTTAATTGCTCTAATTTTTTCCTCATGCTATCTTTTGCAAATCAGGCTGATGTTCTGTTGGTTTTAGGCCTCCAAACAAGCTCACAGCTACCAGCAGTTCTTACATCACGCTCAGCTGCTTTTCTGAGTCTCTGTCAAGGCATCTTCAAAATAACCTTGTTGGCACTACTGTAAGGTCTAACTGACATGGAGTAAGAATGCAGAATACAATCTTCCCATGGCAAAGGAAGATCATTGTTTTAGCCTTGGAAAACTAGCATATGTGCAATGTCCATCACTACTACACCTTTAGCTACAGAATACATTTGGATCATTTTTCAATTCAGGGCTGTATTTGAATTCAATTTGCTAGTTGCATTTGCTTTTCCTTTGAGGTTTTCAGCAGGAGGGTGACCCTGTGACAGAATTAATCAGATGTGCCGTGCCTCCAAACCACTGAGCAGCAATGACAGAGCAGAAAAACACCAGCAACACCGGCTGAACAAAGTTGCCAAAGCCCATAAGCTTGCAGGTGGGTCACCCCATTCTCTTCTAGCGGGGTAAGGATGCCCACCTTCACCATGCAGTAACCGCAACGCCGCATCTTGATGCTGCTTGGAACTTGGGGTATCACCATGCCTTGTTCTTCACTCTTGTCTGCCTGCAAAAGCAGAGAAGGGAGTGACTAAGGAGGCTTTGTGTGTGGCCGTCTGAGCTCCAGCAGCGATTACCACAGCTGGCACGACTGAGCTGTCGGGATCCTTTCAATAACAGTTACACAGCGCTGGCTCTCTCTGTCATAAGGAAGGTTAAAATAAGGCCTCAGAATTCCTGCAGAAGCTGCTATATAAATACAGTTGTATGAAACTCCACTGCAGACAGTTAAGGTACAGCATGACAACAGGCTACTGTAGCCATCAAAAAATGTTTGTACAGAGGCAGAAATAACTCTGGACAAGATACCATGCTGATCCCAGCACTGCACAAAAATAAACAAGGTCAGACTTCACTTCCAAACACAATAACGATGTCTTTGCAGTACAAGCAGTGCTACTTATTCATAACACACAACACTTACATTAATAATGGATGATTTAAATTGGTAATGCTTTTGTCCTACACAATCTGCAAGGCAGTGAATCTGAAGCAGACAGTCTCTCAGCTGCCGGGCCTGCATTTGGGTCTGTGCTTACTTCATTGTAACTTGTTTGTGTACGTGTCCTCCTGAGAGGGCAACATATCTATAAACAGATCAATAAATAGAGCTGAGGAGAGCACTTTCCTCCAAGCTTGCCATTCAGTTTGGGTTTTTTGCACTTGGACCACTCCGCAGTGCTCAGGACAACCTAGGTCATGTAAACATTCCACAGGGGACTGCAGCCTCTGATGCGAGAGAGGACTTCTGCTCAAATGGCACAATGTAATTACAGCCAGAGCATGGTGTAAAAGACACCATTACAGTCTGTGAGCCCTACTGCAGTTATGGAATACAGATTGGAGACTGTCCAGCCTCATCCCCAATGGTCTGTGTGTTTTTCCTTTATGCTAAGTGCAGCAGAAACTGTTTCAGATTGTTCTTATCTAGCAGAGTGTGGAAAAGAAAAAAAAACTATAGAATTTATAACCTCACCACTGTTTTCCGTTCCTAAGGTGATGTACCTTCACTTCCTCGTCATCCTTAACAAATCCCGGATCCATGAGGGACACCTTAAAGTACAGCAGGATGGAGCACAAAACCAGCAGGATGAAAATCAGTGGCTGCAGCAGCTCTCCTCGTTCCTCTTGCTCGCGCAGATCTGAAAGGCAGCCCGAAAAAAAGAGAGCAGAGTTCCTCGGGAAGCGGTTAGAATTGATCCCTCTGGCTCTGGCCCTGCCCTTCACACCGGGGTCCCACACTCACGAGGGGGGGTGGTGCTGGTGGTGAAATTGGGTGCTGGGGGAGAAGGGGAGAAGCAGTGAAAGAAGGGATGGGGCTCTGCAGCACCTGCAACCCCCAAAGAAGATCCCAGGGCAGCTCCCAGGGTCCCGCACACCCCCAGCATCCCCGAACCTCCCAGAGCAGCCCCCCAAGGACCCAAAGCAGTCCGGCACCCCGCAGCCCCCAGGGCCAACCCCAGGGCCCTCCTGGACCCTGTAGAAGCCAGAGCTGCCCCGCGGCCCCCCCGCCCCGCTCACCCGTGCGGTGCAGGAGCAGCCCGAGCGCCAGCGCCGCGCTGATCGCCGAGTGCGCCGCCCGCACCCCCAGCGCCCCCGCGCCCATGGCGGCCTCGGCGCGGGACCGGGCGGGGCGGCCGGTGACGGCTCAGGGGCGGGACCGGGGCCTCCCTTCGCGTGTGGACGCCTTTCTTCCCGTCGCACCCGTCTTTTGCCCCGGTATCCCGGGCACTTCCCAGCGGAAGGGCGCCTTCCCTGCCCCCTGTGCGTCCCCCCTCAGTCTCCTCTCCTCCACCCAGCAGTGGCCCAGGTGGCCAAAACGCCACCAGCATCCTGGCTCCTGTCGGCCCTGGTGTGGCCAGCAGGAGCAGGGAAGGCATCCTTCCCCTGCGCTCGGTGCTGGTGAGGCCGCACCTGGAATTCTGGGTTCAGTTTTGGGCCCCTCGGTGCAAGAAGGACATTGAAGGGCTGGAGCGCATCCAGAGAAGGGAACAGAGCTGGGGAAGGGGCTGGAGAACAGGGGTCACAAGGAGCGGTGAGGGACCTGGGGCTGTTTAGTCTGGAGAAGAGGAGGCTGAGGGGAGACCTCCTCGCTCTCTGCAGCTCCTGGAGAGAAGGTTGGAGCGAGGTGGGTGCTGGGCTCGTCTCCCAAGTAACAAGTGACAAATGGCCTGAGGTAACCAGGGGACGGTTAGATTGGATATGAGGAACAATTTCTTCACCAAAAGAGTGGTGAAGTGCTGGCTGAGGCTGCCCAGGGCAGTGGTGGAATCACCATCCCTGGAGGTGTTGAAAAAACATGTAGGTGTGGCACCTGTGGACATTGTTTAGTAGGCACGGAAGCGTTGGGCTGATGGTTGGACTGGATGAGCTTAGAGATCTTTTCCAGCCTTTATGATTGTATAAACACAGAGGTCGAGCTTGGCTGGATACATTTAGACAGCCCTGTTGATGGAAACAGAGCTTATGAAATGTCTGACACAACTTCGGTGGGCGGCTGCCAGGTGCAATTTGATCCTATTTCAGATGTCTGCGGTGAAGATACTCAGATACCAGCGAGGTTGCTGGATTCCCCAGCAGCAGAGGGTAAGCAGCCCTGCTGCTTTATATATCCTGAAAATCTTCTGTTCTGGAGTTGCAAAGGAAGACTTTCGGAACAGGGGGAGGCTCGGGGCAGTAACATCAGGCTCTGAGTAAAAATAGAAAGAAAAGGTAGGCAGTGGCTTTCCCTTCTTTACAGAGAGGTGTAAATGTTAAAGCTTAATGAAGGCAATTTGAGTAGTAACAATATTACCCACTTGAAAGTAGAAACATTTTGATATTCTAGAATAATCTGTCCCAAGGAACGTAGCCTTGCTCTCTTATTTGTGATAATTCTGTGGACGTTATTCTTTTTTCTTACAGCTTTGAAAGCCGCCTTACAGAGATCAGAACTTCTCTCTCTCGCAAGGGTTTCAACCTAAATGACTGGTTGAAATTGAAGGCCTCTACTAACTAGTTTCTGAGTGGAGAATCTAGATTCTTACAGCATTCCAGCTAGGAATTTCATGTTGCTGGAAGCCCAAGGTATCTCTTACTTTCAGCTTCCTAGAGGCATTCAGTTCCACACCATTCCTCCTCCTACTTCAGCCGCCGAGAGCCTGATCCTTCACAACATTTGCAATGACCACTGAATTAATGGGCAATTGAACCCCTGCAGGACCAGGGTCTTAAGAAGGTCGTCACGCTGGCCTTAAAGTGGATTGACTGTTTTAAGCTGAAGTCTTTTCTTAAGCCCTCTGCTTCTGCCCACTTACAAAGCTCAGGCAGTGGAATGCACACCACAGATCTGCCGTGAAGCTCAGAGACAAGCTGTACAGTCAAATATTGTTCTGAGTCTTTTTTTCCTTCCCTCACATAATTTGAGAACAATACTCTCTTCCTCCACACCTCTTTTCTATTGACAAAAGTACTGTGTCCCTTGGAGTGATGAAAGGAAAAGTCACTGAACTACATCATCAACACATGGCAGTTCCTTTCATTTTTTAATGAAGTTTATGACTGCAAATGGACCAGTAATGTACCTAAATAAACCACATTTGTAAACCAAAGGAAGATGACATCGTTAAGCACTAGGTTTAATACACAGTGGGTATCCAATGGATACAACAGAAAAATTAATTCATTCAGAATTGTAAGGAAGCAACAGTTGTGCATTGTTGGGGTTTTTTTTTTGCATGGTTTCACCATGTACAAACAATGGAACCAAGCCTCTCAACGTGAGGCAGGTGAATGGACAGAGTAAAAGCCGACACTTGCTCATTATAACAGGTTATTTTCTTTAAGCAAAACAAAGAAATACATGTTGGGTTAGCTTAAAAACATTTTTTTAGACAAGAAAAAAATTACAGAGAGAATCAGTGATAATTAAATGAAATAAAAATACAGTCTGCTAAAGCAGATGTGTTTCAGTTCAGCAGGAACTTTTCCTCATTCCTTTTTTTCAAGTGCTGTCTTCTCATCCAGCCCCCACGTGGCTTTTCATCCATTCCCGATGACCATTACTCTCCGTGCTCCATACCCATGGTTGTTGTAGAGACCAGCTGCTTCCCTACTTTTAATTCTCTCTTTTCCAGCACAAGCTACTCTTGGATAACACCTGAGCTGTAGTGGCCTCCTCCCTACACAGTCTCAAGCAAACATCTTATCTGTGGAGCTGTGCCTGAACGCAGTTCCCCTGCAGCTCTTGTCCTACTGGTAATTAATTGCCTTCTTCAAGTGATGAGAGGGGAACAGGCTCACAGCTCCCAGAATTTTCTTCCCACTCATCTTTTGCAGAGAGCAACAACAAGCTGCGTAGGATGCAGTGCTGAACAGACATCCTTTCAGCTGGGAGGAAGGTGCAGGGGAATAGCAGCTCTGAGGCAGATGAACTATCTGCAATGCTAATTGCCACAAATATCAGTGTTAAACTTTCTTGGCTTGGTCTAGATGAGAAAGTCTGGTGCTGCTGGCTGTAAAGCATCATACAAGTAGATGCCAATCTGTACAAGCAGTTCCTCCCACAGATCTTGTACAATGGAAGCACTTGGGGAAAGTTGCCTACAATTTGCTCTCTGATCTATTGCAGAGAAGTGGTGGAGAGTGGACACCCTGCGCACTGAGGACTGCTCTGTTCATCAGCCTGGGCTGCTGAACCATATTCTCCAGCCAGTAAGGAAACCACATACAGTGAAGGTAGAGGGTTCCTTTGGTGGCATGGTCTCTGCGAAGAACCTCTGAGTTATGACAGATAGAACCTTGTTCTGGTTTTCTGGGTGGGGCTGGTTGTTGGCTCTATAATTGTGTGTGGAGTTGCAGTCTCCTGGTTCTTTCCCTGAGAGGCTTCTCTGTAACAATCAAGCATTTCAGGGTATCCGACTTCTCTTTTTACATTAGACCTTCATAAAAAATCAGCCACTTTGCCCTCCCCTTCTGTGCAGAATATTGGCTGCAGGCAGCTACCCTGTTCTGTCCCGAGAGCTGGATCTATGGCAGTAGCTCCTCCTCACCTCCAAACTGTGCCTTCAGGTCATGGTGTGTGCATTATGCCTGGGGTTCAACAACTCCGTTGTTTCAGCTGGAGAAACCCAGGTACAAACTAGTTTCAAACTTCCAGTTACAGGAATTCCTGAATTACACGCAGGTGTTCAGAGAAGACCTTTCTCTCTTTTGCTCCTTACTGGAAGTAAATGTTGTTTTTCAGCTCACCAAGTTTGTTGAAGACACTGATGCTTGTAGCCAAAGCTCACATTACTCTAACAGGGATGCTATTTCTTTTTAAACACTGTCTCGGGAATTTACCTGGCTGGTGGCCTGACACAAAATTCTGTGTGTAACTAAGTTCAGACCAGTTCAAGTTCCCCCGTCCCCCCAGGATCAGTGACATTTCAGAAAGCTAAGCCTTTCTGGCAGGCTGGCCTCACTCCATGTTGCTGGGAATTTGAAACCTTTTAATCCTCATTCATGCTCAGGTACAGCTGGGTGTGAGAGCCGTGAGGACAGAGGTTATCTTTATAGAGGTTATCTTCATAGAGGTTTGGATCTTGTCAGTTTGGGATACCATGGTCCAGCTTGCAGCAGCTGAGACTTCAGTAATAGCTGACCTTATAGGGGCATTGGTTTGAAAAACCAAAACCTTGGGGGTCTTGAGGCAGACAGAACTAAGCCACTGGCTGTTCATTAACCTTGATGTGGCTGTGCCAAGATCACAACATACGGCTGAGGCTGCTCTAGCTGAGACAGGAGCCCCAGCTGCCTCCCCAGCGTGGCTGCTGCATTCCGGGCACCTGGGTTTCTGATCCCTCTCCCAATCAGCCATGTGTTCCCTTCTGCTCCACTCCCACCTCGCCAACATAGTCAGAAGGGCAAGTCTCGAGTCCTCTTTGCCACATGATTCAAAATTTCAAGGGCAGGAGCTTTCACCATATGGACATCAGAAAGGAAGAAAGCCTAACAGGGGGCACTGGCACACGAAACGACTTCAAAAGGACAACAGCACTAAATGGAAACTAAATGAGCAAAGCCCGACTCCCCCAGTGCTCCGAGGCTGGTTGGCAATGTTTGCAGCCTCTCTTAGTTTTGTATCTAGAAGGAAGATTAGCAAATGTTATACAGAAAACAGATCTTGAAATAAGCTTCCCTGTCTCAAAGCTTATAGGGACACAAATTCTCAGGGAACAGGAATACGAGAGAGAAAAATACATTTCAATCAAACGACTGCAAAAAAAGTATAATTTGTCAAGTTTTGCAAACCATATGAAAACAATTCAAAAGTGACACAAAAATATATATAAGATTGAAAAATACTTAAAAGAAAAAAAGTACAGATCTCACAATATCAAAACAAATGACGTATGGTTAAAAAAGAAAAAAAAAAGACATTGAATAACACCGTGTTGGCAGAAAAAGTAAACCTCTGCAGGGCAGCTGTGTTCTGTCATTTAAAGTGTCAGTTTGTGTATCTAGGATCTGTCTATAACGTGCTCAGCAATGACAACATCAACTCTGAGCATTAGAAGAACCTCATAGCAGCGAGTCAAATCTGAGAGCAAAGTACTCAAGGGAAGAGAGCAGCGAGGCTGTGCTCAGAGGCCTGAAATGTCCTAACTCACTCGGCTGTGGTCTCCTCTTGGTGCTACCAGACACGAAATCTCCTCTAAATCCCTCCTAAGGAAAGATTTGTGAAAGAACTGTGGCAGGGAGAGGGCTCTGAGGACTCCACGCTGTGTTGTGGAGTGCCTGGCTGCGAGGCAAACCTTGGCCTTTGGCTTCTTGAGCCTCTAGAGGTCTGGAGTCCTGTGGGTGACGGCCAGCGCCGCGGGGCTCTCCTCTCACCCACATCACATAAACTGGAGTCACGCCACGAGCGTGACTGTGCTGGTAAGTGCTGGTGGGAGTCACATAAGAACAGGGCCTTCTTCTTCCCAGAACAGGATGGAACAAGAGGTGCTATTTCTTGGGATCACCCTCCAGAGGGTGTCTGGAGACTCCCCAGTCTCAGAAAAGGACTTTAGCACCTCCAATTGCAGCATTTGGAGTTAGCTTCCTATAAAGGGAGATTACTTTGCCACTGAGTGTGGCTTGCACTGATTCACACTGAACAGAGCAGCTCCAGTCTGTTACTGGGACTCGCACAAGTGACAGGAGCTGCTCCGGACTGGGACCCAGTAAAGCTTATTATGCAGAGGGGAAATACGCTCTCTGGCATCTGTAGCCCTTCCCCATAAAACAACTAAAAACGTAGTGAAGGACTGGAATGAAGATGTGTAGCCCTTTGTGAACAAACTTTGTTCCTTGTTGCACAGGCTTCCTTAGAGAGAAAAGCTCTGTTGCCAAGGATGTCATCCCTGACCTTACGAGGCTGGGTGGGTTGGCAGCTTCTACTGCACCACCAAAGGGGACAAAACAGACCTCTTGACTTTAATGGGAATGCCTGACTTCCAAATGACCCACATAGCAATGCTTTCACTAAAATGATTCTTCTATAAAAACCTCCGAAGGGAGTGAATTGACTTAAAAGAGCCTTTTTCCCCATTTCTTCCACTTACAAATACACTAAAAAGGTCAGTTCTTTTGGTCTAACCCTCTGGTATTGTGTCCCACAGCCTCTCTAACCCAATAAATACCTCATTGCTGCCTGTAAGCCCACTGAGCAGCCAATACCAATTCAGGACTGGTGTTCTTGAAGACATTACAGGACCTCATGCAATACAGCAAAAGGGAATTTTCTAAAAACTGGGAAATAAAAAGGTCACACTAGCGATCACACAACTAGGTCTTCAAGCTCAGGATCATGTGAGGCTCTCTGTGTGGTCTAAAGTAAAAAGGTTAGAAGATACATAATGTAGTTGTCTTTGTTTTTCGTTTTCTTTTTATACAGAAATCATACACACAGAACTTCAACCTGAAACTTCATAACAAAAAAGTCCACCAATTTAAGGAAAGCATTTTGTTGTGCAAAAAGTCCCTCCCCCCTCCCCTGTTCACCTTCATCTACTGAGGGTCTCACACACACACACATGAAGTCTCCTTCCAACAGGCAAGTTGGTAAGAAAGAGTCCTCCCTATATACAGTGAATTAGAGAGAAGCTGGATACAGTGCTGGCAAGAGGCATTAGCTGATTGCCTCTATCTGGAAGTGTCCATGTTCTCCTCCTTAAAGTTACTGCAGTGCTCTATAACTTTCCTATGGATAAAACAAGGACAAGGAGAGAGGGTTTAGTGTAAAGCTTCTTGCTTGACAGTTGTGGGACAGTAACATATGAACTGAATGACAGCTCAATCTCTATGTAAACGTGTACTGTCCCTTCCAGGCTGTGCAACAACTGGTATTTGTGTCAAAACTCCACAGAAGCAGCTTAGAGCTCACAGTTCATCCCCTTGGAATTTCAAGTCATGTTAGCATACATCCAGAGCCATATGTGATCGGTCATTCATTACCCCCTACCCCAATCCTCAGATAACTCTGAATCCCATCAGGAAACACGTGCATACAGATGTTTGCCATTCATGCTGCTGTCATCTGGCTCTGCTTTTCCTACTCTTTTCATTTACCATTCCTGCACTGTCCCATCGCCATTCGCGATCTCTCTAACTGCGACACTCGGTATATATTCCCAGCTGACCACTACCTCTCTTTTATATTCCCCCTGCAGGCATGGAATTATAGAGCTCTGCCAACAACTAGAAACTGCAGCTCGTTTTGAAACTCGGGAAGAACAACTCCAAAGGAAGGTCACATAACAGGGAAAGCTGGGGAAGCTCACAAAGGTGAGGGACTTTCTCCACCTTTTGCAAACCCTCTCATTCTAACTGTGCAGTCAGCAATTTTAGTGGCAGGCCAGGAGGATCCTGGACAGGGAGCCCACACAGGTACAGAGAATAGTGATCACTGGAGGCTATCAGTGTAAGAAATGCAATTAGCTATGTGGCTCCCCTGTCCAACAAAACACTTCTAATTTGCCTGGCATCCACCAGCCCTGAATGATCTGTGTGTACTCCCCACCTACAAACACCTCTCTAGTCTTCTGGTTTCATTCTCTTTTCCCTGCTCTTCTCCTGTGTTCCCTTCTTCCCCCTACACACATCAGTACAGGCCCTTCTTTGGTTCCCTTATGTGATGCAGAAGAATAAAAACTAAATCACTGCTAAGCTAAGCTGAATGTTTGATGGCAGCGCATTGGTTTCCTACCGGGCCATTTCCTTGGTCTCTTGCCGTGCTGAGGCCATTTTAATCACATCCTTCAGAAGAGGAATCCCACCTTCTTTGATCAGTAGTGGGCAGTACTTGTCAGCTGCAGAGAAGAGAATAAAACAGCTCCTTGTGAACCTTCACAGGAGTGGTATAGAGGGCGGCAGGAGGGGAAGGAGAATCCTGTGGCCTGAGAAGCCACAAAATGTTTCTGTTTTATGGAGCCAGCCTGCTAGGGCTGCCCTGGCTGTGAAAAGACACAAAACGGCTGAGAATGTAAAAGCAAGCCCAGAAGGATCAAAACATCAAAGGAATTTCCTAAGTCTCATTGTTTTTTGTTTGGCTCTGCTGCCTGGACATTCCTGCACCGTTCAAGGAAAGCTCTCTCTACCCACGTAGCTACATTGGGAGCTTTTTCAGCCAATAAGCTCAGGTCCTCACCCTCAACTTCTACTGTGCTGTGGATGTGATGTCAAAAAGGGAACTTACGGTAGACAGAGACCAGGTTATAGAGTGCCCAGGTGGCCCAGTGCTGGCTGACCGGGGAGATCCCTTGCGGAAGAAGTCGAAGGATTGGTTCGAATGACCTGCAGGGAAATACCGCAGAAGGTGTTAAAAATCCAAGAGCAGTTTCTTTCAGTACCTTTGCTGCTCAAGGCAACACAAACTCTGTGCTCACAGATACCATAGCAGTAAATCCACTGGCACGCCAAAGGTTCTGGCACCACAGCCCAAGCCTGTGTCACACAGCAATGCTGGCAGGCTCAGCCCCCACTGCTATAGCAAAAACACATTGCACAGGTAAATAGCTGCAAAGAATGCAGCCAAGTCCAGGAACCGATTTCCATCCTCTGACAGTCATTTCCTCATGGCAGCTGAAACCCAGCAGTGCTGATCTTTTATGTAAAGGGGCCAAGGCAAAGGCAAGCCTGGCTGCTCACAAGCAATGGTTGCTGTGTTTCTTCTGACACCAACAACGTATCTATAATGTGGAAGGCCACTCATCTGGATCCCTGCCAGGCACTATGGGAATAGAGAGTACCTGATACCCTCTCACAGGAAGGGCTCTGGAGGATTTCACCAGTTGTATTAACGCCTGAAGGAATTTCAGGGAACTGTGTCTAAATATCCCCCAGAGGAGAGCAAAAAGCTATAGCAATCCGTGTGAATTCCAGAAGCAGAGACGCTTAAGGAGGTGCAAAGGACAGCAGTCTCAGAGGAAAATGCTCAGGCAGTTCCAGAGAGTCAGATCGTGGGTTTCCTGAGCTATGCAATTTCACCAGAAACATGCAGGAAAAATTCTGCTGGGCTCCCACACCTCTCCCACAGGAATTGCCAGGCAAGGTGTCTGCTTTCAGCAGCCCGTGTAACACATTTCAGAAGATGTAAACCCCTCCCTAAAGTGTATTTCCCCAAGGAAGTTTCTCCTTCACTCTGAAGAGAGTCTCCATGCTGGGCTATAGCTCTTCGCTCTGTTGGTGCTTGCTTCCTGGAACAATCCTGGCTCCTACATGGCCAAATTCTTCCGTTCCTCACCTGTAATTGATATTTCTCCTGGAGTTGATATCCCAGCTCTGGATGGCTGCCCACATCCTCTTTACAACTTCCTCTCGATGGGGCTCACATATACCCCAAGCCTCTGGACCATCAAACATGATATGGGAGAGCACTCCACAGGCGTTATAGGATACCTCAATCCCATCTGCTTTGCTCTCCAGCAGGTTGCTGTCAAGGGAGAAGGGATCATTTAGAGGTGCTGACACACGGAAGGTTTAAAAGTATCCAGGTGACTCTGGAGAAGACTTCAGAGCATTCACCTGGTCCAGCTGCTCCTTATCCAGGCCCTCACCTGAACACACTGATGAACTGGGAGGTCATGAGCTGTGGGCGGAGCTCCTTCACCTCTGCTACATTGCCCAGGAGGCCCAGCATGTTGCGATGCAGCTCCTGTTTCTCTGGGAACTCCTAAGCAAGCCAAGAGCAGGATTACACAAGAGCAGGGCTGTGGTGGTGCTGAGAACAGGCAACTTTGGAGATTGTATAGTGTGTTTAGAAAGGCCAAGTACTTTTGGGTGGACAGTGGTGGGTCTTTGGCAGATGTCAAATGGGATGTCTGGTGTTCAAGATGTGAGTGAAGTGTGAGATTCAAGGCCAGATCTGCTCTGCCTAAGGAAGACCACATACAAGATGGGGAACGGGAAGATGTGTTGAGTGTAAGTTTCTCTGTTCTGCTACTGGTTGGGTGGATGGACATGAGAAAGAACAAAATGTGCAAGCTTTTATTTTTCTGTTTGTGCAACACAAGAAATGTTGCTTAAAGAGGGATCCTGCCCAGGGACTGCATCTCCACTGCTAGTGTCAGCATTCCTTTAGAGGAAACCAGACACACTTACTTTCAAGCACTCCAAGAACAACTTCATGCCGCTGTAGTTAAGAAACATCTCACAGTTATCTGGGGTCTCATCAGTGATATTCCAGAGGGCACTCCAGGAGAACTCCATCACCTGATCACACTACAGAGCCAAAAAGAAAGGGACAGAAACAGAGCTTTGCTACTGTGGGAGTGCAGTGCAAACCAACCACTTATGTCTCCTCTCTGGTATCACCCCAGATGGCTCCCGAGGTAAGAAAACCTTGTTATTCACTTTCAATTTATCAGTAAGTGGGTTTATTTGTTTAATATTTTTCCCTCCCTGGCCTGTTCCCCTGCCCCCACCCTGGGATACGAAATTAGGCAGCACCAGCTGAGATCTCTTGTGTTCACTAGAAAAGCTGAGTTGGCTCTGGACTCATTTCTATGCCTAAGTCAGTCCCCCCAGTTTTGGGGGTAAACACTCACCGTTTTATCAGCCAGTTTCTTCTGAATCAACTTTAGCATTGTCTGTGGGCAGAGAAGGGGAAAAGTGAGAAACAGTTTGAGAATCACAGAGCTAAAACTGTTCATATTCAGTTTTGATCCTATTTGATATCTCTTTCTCTCCACCAGTGGGATGGACTGGGTTGTATTTAACGTTGCAAGTATTGACAAAGCTGAACCACCTCACAGTCCCTGTGTTGTTGAGTTTGCAGTGCAGTTTTGATCTGTATGACCAAATCTGGACCTCTTGCACCAAAGCAGAGGCCTCTACATCTCTTTGAAAAGGTGAGGGATGTGGGCTGACATGAGTTGGGAAGCGGATGCAAACTTGGAGAGATACAGAAGGAATTAGTTACAAGACAATACCAGTTCTGGAAGTAACATGATGTGGTGAAGACGTAGTGTATGAGGTTACACTGCTTGCCTGCTCTCACAGAGAGCCCACCTCTGAGATCATAGCTTCCAGAGCTCCAAGCTACTTAAAGATGTCACACAGGTGGACAGGTTCCAGGAGAGGTGAGCCCTGCTAGGACACTAGTTCCCTCCTGTGATGCTGTAAGGTTGGATCACTGGCTGGATGCGTTTGGTGGACTGCTGCAAGGAGAATCGTGCTAGCCTGGGTTAAGGATAAGTAGATGCCTTGGGACCATACCAACCATGACAAACCCCATCTTGCCCACAGCTTCTTTATGGTCGTTGTCCACCTGGCAGACCAAAGCGTTACAGAGGTGCACAGCGATGCGCTGGATGGACTCATCCTGCCGGCTCTGGTTCAGGATGTTCAGCAGCAGCTCATTGACTCGGCGATACTGGAATTCCAGCTCCTCAGGAATGCTGAAGTTACACAGTGTCAGGCAGCAGTTTCGCTGTACCTGGGTCAAAAGGAAGCAAAAGCTGGGTCTTGTGGCCAAGAAAACATGGACCCCATCACCTCACGTTCCCTTGCTGCTTGGTACTGAAACCATCTTCTTGCTTGACTATGATCACTAAAATTCCTGTTACCCTCCCATCTAGCACTGTGCTTCAGCTGTGCTGCATCACCACCTTCTGTCTGCCTGTCACTCCAGTCTTGCACAGCCACACGATCACCCAAGGCCCATCAGTTTCCAGGCCAGCTCCTCCCTGCCTGCAAGCTCTCCATGTAGCAATTGCCTTCCGGCAGCACAGTGCCATCACAGTGTATGATGGCAGAAAGCTTCCAGTACAGTGTGTAGGCACAGTGGTTCTTCGTGTTGACTCAGCACCCCCAGTGCTTGCACCCTTTCAACCCACAGTCAGTGCTGTGTGACCAACGTCACAGATAAGAAAGAGCCTTGCTAGAATCACTTTCTTCCCCTCGTTCAGGAGAACACCACATAGATCGGGGCACCTTGCGTGTAATCCCCAACACTGAGTGAAGACAAGGAGCAGATCTAAGCAATAGGCTCTCTGGTGTCTGCCTTGGCTCACATCCTGGAGGCTTAGGAGACCCAGATGCTAACACAGTACAGGGAAGGAGGACTATGGGAGCCAAAGGACACTGGGCTGCTCTTACAGTGACTTCCTGGTAGGACTCCATGCCGTTCAGCACCACCTGGATGACCTGGCGCCGCAGCTTTATACTCTGCTCCATGCGGTACTCGGAGTTGGTCAAGTAGAACAGCGCCGCGCTGCCCGTCACCTGAATGTTTTTGTCATCCTTGTGGCACTTGAGGGCTGTGATCACCAGCTGTGGAGAAGCAACAGGAAGCTTCAGTGCCACCGACTTGCTGTTGAGTCTCGGAGTGACTGTTACAAGCCTGCAAAGAACGCGTGGCCCAGGCATCGCAGGAACATGCTTATGAAATGCAATTCTGCTGCACTACTGGGGTCTTCTCCAGAATGGCCTGATGTGGTGTCCTAGGGTGAGGAAATGACCACGGCTGCTCAATTTCCCTTGTCAGGGTGAGGTAAATGCTAGCGTGGGGCTTACCTGGAGGGCTCGCAGCAGCTGGCTGCAGCGTTCGATACGGGCAATGTCAAAAAGGAGGTTGATGGCTCGGGAGGTGATTTCTGGCCGGTGCTCAGTGTATGCCTCAATTGCATTCAGGACTTGCTCTTCGTTCTTGTCTCCACTCACCTGGAACAGAGGAACAAAAACAGTCAGGGAAGAAACGATGAAGAAGGAAAACCAGATCTACCCTCAGAATTCCCTTCTCATGCTGGAAGGTTGAAAGGTACAACCTCCCTCTACCCTACTATTAGAATTAGGCTCAGGATGACAGCAAAGAGGTCAGCCCAGAGGGACAAGAAATGGCACCTTTAGGGCGGTAGGATGCTATTCCCAAGACTCCTATTGTCTTAAATATTTTCCTTGTAGTCACAGACATCCTGGTCCTTCAGGCAGGCTGATCTTTCCATGCCCTTCTCTAAAGGCTTGTTTTTTAACCCCTGTAAAAACCACGTGGGGCACAGGTCTTGCCTTTTGGCAGTTCTCCTGCACTATCAAGCAGCTATTGAAAGGTCAAAGCTCAGTTGTCACACTCGAGGCCCTAACAACTGTGCTCTACTGGCAGCCAGTAATTTTCATGTTCTGTCAACCTCTCCCAATGTTCTTGTGGCCTCGTTACCTTGTAGGCTGGAATATGTGTCAGGCGGCAGAGAGATGTTTCAAAAAGGCCCAAGAACTGGAGCGGTCGTTTCAGGCCCCGGAAGGGAGCAATGCTGCTCTTTGCTGGCTCAATGCTGAGGAGAGAAAGAAGAGATCACTCGTGTTGGTACCGTGTATGTTCAGGTGTCTCCTGCCACAGCTACCAGTTCTCTCCATTCCCTCTGACTGTACTGCTCCATAACTACAGGAATTCAGTTGTCTACCAGTCAGCTTCCTCTAAACATAAGGTTAGACATCAATCCCAGGTGATCCTGAGTGAAAGGCTGAATGTGTTCAAAAGAAACAGCAGTAAGAATTCACACAGACAGAATGTGCCTTTCCCAGGTAGGGTTTGTCCTGGAAACCAGCTGGGGAGAACATTTCCCCTTAAAAAAGGGCTGTGGATTTCACCAATGTAAACTATTTCCAAACAGGACTGCATGTCATCTGCTGGACACGCCTGTCTGCCTCTGATCGTGCACCAACACCAGTTTTGCTGCCATGCTCCTTACTGACCAAGAGCCAGTATTTTTTTCACCAGCTCTGGAAAGGAGCCAACGCTGTCGTGCTTGGTTTGCTTTTGTTTGGTAAACGCATGGGAAATAAGAGGGTGGAGTTCTTGGCTGATCTGGAAAACCAGACCTCTAGATACACTCCTACTGGGGTGCACTAGGATTTTCAAAGGCTGATCTGCCCAGCATCAAACCTGAAGATCTGCCTTTAGATTCCACGTTCTTAAACCACTCAGCCCTCCTATGAATACTGGGGTATTGATTCAGTGTAGAAATGTGCCATCTTGGAAAAGCCTGGATTTCAGTGAGGGCAAGAATGTTTTGTGTAGAAAATGCATAAAGGGCTCTGGAATCATTTCAGAAGAAATATAAACCACTGCAAGAGAGCTCTGGAAGAATGTGTGTGGAAAAGGAGAACTGAAATACTTCTTCAGATATGGGATGCAGATAGGGTGAGTTCTTTATTAGTCCTGGAAGTCCTTACATGTGTCACATACAGGAATTGCAGCTGATTCCCATACCAGTTTTTACTGTTGGGAGAAATTATCAACATTCCTATCCTACTTCTTAGTATTAATTGCCTGGTCCAGTGGGAGGTGTCCCTGCCCATGGCAGAGAGTTGGAACTGGATGATCTTCGAGGTCCCTTCCAACCCAAACTATTCTATGATTTATTAGACTACATAATCTGGACGCTCAGAAGGAACTGTTCTTAATTCATCTTTGAGTGATCTCTCCAACCAAGCAGACCTCAGCAACTGCTGTTTCCTTACCTGGTCTGGCCCATCTTCTCCTCCATGCTCGGGATAGTGCAGTTCTCCAGCATGGTGTGCCCTGAGATATCGAGCGAAGTGAGGTTTACCAAGTTTTCCACAAAGAGGTTTAGAACCCGCCGGGTCAGCTTGAATTTGTAATAACTGGACAGATGGTCTCGGGAGATATCCAAGTGCCTGCAAATGACAGGGAGGAGCTCAGAGTCTGGGAAGCGTTACCTGAGGCTTCTGCCTCTCTACCAGAGGAGGATAACAAGCCAAGTGTGATGATCGTTTTATTTACTTGTTATTTCCTTCACAAGATACAGGGATGTGGTTCTGGAGGATGTGGCAGCGGCATCTGGCCCTGTGTCTAACCAAAGCACGGAGATATCTGGTAGAGGTCTACTTAGAATGGGGCACAGTGAATCATTGGCCACACATCACAAAGGAAATTGCTCCAGGCTCAATAACTGCTTTTCCCAAGCTCCATCACAGCAGCCACCTGGGCATTTCTGCCTGGCGATTAAGATGCACTGAGAGGATATTTGCATCCCAAGAAACATACGTTGCTTCATCCCACAAATTGCTACACAGGTTTTTGTCTGCTTCCCTGATCTATTTTTTCACCCCAGGCTATTACTCTGCCCTGATTTCATCCAGGTATTTAAATGCTTAAGCTCTGGGGACACCCCGATGCTGGGAACAGTGGGACAAACTGCCCAGCCAGTGGGGTCCCTGACAGAACAGGGGCTGCTCTTGCCTGCCACTCGGAGGCTAAGACCCTTGAGAGAGACTTCTCTGAACTGCCTCAGACAGGAGCCAACGATCCCATCCACAAAAGTGTATTCTGCCCATTGCAGGCCAAGTTTCATTGCAGCTACTGGGAGTTAAAGGACTTGGATTTAGAAAACGTATCCAGGATGTTCCCTGGTACTCCAGGTTGTGTGTTAATGTGGTACCCCCTAGAGTCTGCAGCCAGTAGAGACGATGCTAAAGCCATGCCAAAGCATCCTTTGGGTGAATAATAAGGCCCTTCTCTTTGGCTTGGAAAGTCGTGGATCCCTTTCCTAATACTGCTGTGCAGTTTGAATGGGAATTGTCTCAACTCTGGGTCAGGAAGTCTTTTCACTGTTAACCCCGTGAGCTCAGGAGTGCCTGTCCTTGTTTACACTGCTCATTCCCTTGGTTGCACCATCTGTGCACAGAGTGCTTCTGTGGAGCACAGCAAGGACTCAGCCTGAGCTCAGAGTTGCTCCTAGTTTTATCTCACAGCCAGGCTTACACTTTGGACATCCCTGTTCCACAACTGGTTTGGAGGACTGAGTTTCACAGTGTAATTATTGTTGTATTAGTACAGATACACAACTGTAGTGATGTTTCTGCCATTGCTTGTGTATTCTACTGTTCTTTTTTGTTTGCCTGGGGGAATGGGGTTGGTTTGGGTTTGGATTTTGTTTTTTTTTCTTTTTGTGGTCTGGGTGTTTGCAGGTTTTTTCTGGGGGAGGGTGTGTGGTGGTGGTGGTGTTTGTTTTCCAAGAGAGTTTCTGCTGAGTGGTGTCCTTTTGTGAGCAAAATGCAGGCTGGCTTTAGATGTGTCAGACGTGTACACTGAGTGAGCCTGGTCGGGGGAAGGTTTATAACTTGAAAACAGTAGTGGGTGGCTCTCCATTAGCAGGCAAATAGACCATTCCTAAGGCCTTTCCCTATCAGTGGGAAAAGGATAAACAAGGAAGAACAGATCTGCTGACCTGAGCTTGCGAAGCTGTGCGATCACTTGGATGTGCTCCTCTGAAAGGTCCATGTTGTAAAGCACTAAGGAAACCAGAGTGTCCTTCCACTGGGTCAGAAATCCCACATCATTCAGCTGGATCCCAGAGAGATCAAGAGCTGCGAGGGAGGCCAAAGGCCGAAGCAACGTCTCCACGTTTACCCCTTCGATCAAGCGGCCCAGGTTCAGGAAGCGCAAGCGGCTGAAGCCTTCAAAAGTAAAGTCCTTGACCAAGACCTGGCGAGTGGGGTTCACCAAACAGTCATCCTCACAGCCTCCGGGGTTCTCCTCCTCGTAGAAGATATTGCAGCAGCCAAAGAGGCTCAGGGAGATAAGCGTGTGGCTGAAGCTCACCAAGGTTTGCAGACTCTTGGCCGTCAGCTTCTCACAGTTGGTCAGGTAGAGCTCAACAAGATCCTGGAAGATGGGAAATGCAAGTTAGAAATATCTCACAGGCAGTGTTCCCACCCTGTTTGCTACAACACCTCCTCCCAGGAGAGCCTGAAACCACCGATCACCAAGCTTGACCAGTGTCCCTGTCCCACACCCTACAGTGGCTCTGGGAGCCCAAGAAGGGAGAAGCTGAGGTTCTCCTAAAGAAAACTTGGCCAGTGAAGGATGGAGTTTTGGGAATATCTGTGTGCCTGGGATTCTAGCTGGTGCCCCTGCAGCAGTGCTGCTGTGTGAAGTGGCAGCTGGAGGCTGTCAGTGCAAAACCACCTGCTTCCTGATGGCTTCCAGGTCCTGGTCCTGCACAATCTGTTCCCGCAAGTGGATCCGAGCTAGCCTGGTGCTCCGGGGATCTGAGAACAGGGTGAAGAAGCTTTCATGGGGTTCAAAGATGCTGTCTGTCTTCACCAACTCCACGTACCTGTATCAAGGCAATGGCATTAGCACAGCACGATGCAACGGCTCAGCTACAGCTCCAGCACCTTCACTGGTTACAAGAAAATGTGACTGAGTGTGTAAACACATTCAGACTCCCTCCTCATCATCCAGAACAGCCTTTGGGTAATGGTAACTGGACTAGTATCTCTTTTTGCACAGAACTATTGATCCTTAGGAAAATCTCAGGCAAAGATTTGTGCAAGGTCATGTGTGTGAGCAAACTGGATTCTGGCAAGCACAGACTCCAGCATTTTTTTCCTCCTAGCTGTTTAGAGCTAGTAATTTGATTTTTCATTTTCAGAAAATGAGCTGGCCACAGCTCCCTGCCAGACTGTGTGGGCAGGAGTTCAGCCAAGGGAGACAGCGATAGCCAAATTATAAATCACTATATATAAATACAGGTTGCTTTGTAAAGATACACAACCTTAAAATTTAGCATCTGTTAGCACTTTGCTCTCATTTCTCTAGTTCAAGAGAGTTGTAATGCTTCAGTGGTGGGAAACAGGAAGGCTCCCCTGGGGACACCTCCTTCTGAAGTCCATGAAAATCCTTCTTCCCAATATAAGGATCAATTGGAAAAAAAAACCATCCCTATGAATTCTTCCCCATTTTCCCCCCTTTCCCATCACTGTTTTTGGAGAACTCCCCCCTCCCTGAGCTCCCGGCTCCTTCCCAAATCAATCAACAACTTCTCTGCAGCCCTGGAACGTACTCATTGACAAGTTTGTCACAAATCTCGCTTGGCAAGAAGATGTCTGGGTGGAGCCGGAGGGTTTCGTTGTCCAGCAGGTAGCAGAGAGTCCCCTCCAAGTTGCGAAGGCAGTAATCTGTGCACAAGGTCATCAGTGACTCGGGGCTATCGGATGCCATCTTGAGGGAAGTTCTGGGAAGGGGAACAGCAGAAGGAAGCTTTTGATTCAGTAGATCCTTTCCTCAAATTAAGTTCCAGGATGAATTTTCAGGGACATCAGGAGAGCTACAAGCAGAGGGGGTGGGAAAGATGCATTGAGAGGCACATTGGCAAGTGTCCTGCAAAGCTGTTGCACCAGCAGGATGTTGATTCTCATATTTACAGCCCATCACTTGCTGACCTCAAAAGAACCTGCAGCATTTTGGCCTCTCTGGCAGTAAGCCCTTAATTCCTCGGTATCTCCACCCCCAGGAGACACTGTGGGAATGAGTTAAAATGAAACATCTTTGGAAATGAGGCTGCACAGCGAGAAGATGTTTCCTCATTGCAGGGGTTATCTGGCTGATAAAGGCCCTCTGAAAGGGAAGTGGTAGAAACCGCATTGCTTGGTTTCCTTCAGAGTGGGCTGGATAAACCACCACAAAACTTACTGTCGGGATGATCAGATCCCCAGTGGCATCTGGTGGCCCCATATCTTGCACCTCTAATTCTGTTTGTCATCCTTCCAAGTGAACTTTCATGTTCAAGCTCAACATTTCTCTGTAGCACCAAGCAAGAAGCTTCATGCAAGTCCCTGAACCAGACCATGAAGTGGATCAGAAGGCAGAGGGAAATGTAATGGACTGTTTTTTTTTTTCCCTTTGAATACAAGGTAAAACAAGGTTTATGCATGTGCTGGACATGCAGGCATCCAGTTTTCTGGGACGCGCTCACCCAACCTATTCCAAATCTGTCACAAAAAGTATGAGTGACTGACCTGGAAAAGGCAAGATGCTTTTCTCCTCCTTTGTTTTTAGTATAGGATAAAGAAGGCAGATAACAGAGGGAAGCTATTCCTTTTTAATTCCTTATCTGAAAAGGTCTCTCCACTCCGCTCACTGGCACAGGAGGAGGGCTGGCTGGAGCCCTGGAGATGTTCAGCAGCAGTGGATGAAGACCAACAATGCCATTTCACTTTCAAAGGGTCAAATCACATTAGAAGCAATCCCGAATGCAAACATGTCTCTACATTTCCATGGACACACATGAATTCTGTTGAAATGTTCATTTCTGAGGTAAAACCTGTCTCTCATCAACAGGTTCGTCCATGCTGGTGGTGAGAACACCTGTGCTGCAGAATCAATTGTTATTTTCAGTGCCAGTGCTGGGGAAGTTGTTGCAAAACATCCTTAACTATATTCCATTTCTGATCTTTATCCTGAAGCTGCAAAGATCAGACACTTGTCTGGGTCTCCAATTTTGAAAAAGAAGGAAATCCATAATCCACAGCCCTCCCCTTTGCAGCTAAGTCAGGAGAGAGGCTGAGAATTCCATGGAGTGCAGAGTATCATCTCACCGGCTGTGAGGTCCTGGCAGGGGGAATGCAGGTGGGAGGAAGCCACCCTGCGCTCTGCACTGTGTCTGCTTTGGAGATGGATCTGCTTCAGCTCCAGAACAAGTCCCTCTTGCAGATTTTGCCTGAAGCTTACTTGAGAGAATCTTTCCAGAAAGGCAAGACCAACAGGAAGATCTGAACCAGTTGGGAAACACGTTCTGCTGTCCCTGCCAGTTCCCCTGTGCCATCAGACAGGAGGGCCCTGCAGTCAGTGTTCTTCCACTGTTTACTACTGATGGCCAGAGAACTCGAAAACAAATTCCCATTGACCATCTTTTATCACGTGCAGCTGGAAATGGCCAGTGCTTGGGACTTGTCCAAGCAGCTTAGAGCACTAAAGGGTGAGGACTGCTTTCCTGTGGCTCTGAAAATCCTCTGTTCCCCCTCTGCTGAGACCAGCACAATGCAGCCGGTTGATTCTAGCCCTGGAGAAATCAACTGCCCTTTAAATCCTATGCTTCTCCCCCGCCCCATGATCCACCAACAAAATCCCACAGAGAAGCTTAATATTAGTGATAAAATATAGTGATTACACTGTCACAGTAAAACATCAAAGCAAAGTGCTCATCCTCATGATTTATTATGGATGTTTGAGTAGCACCCAGAGCTGCTGCTGCGACCTTTGGCACAGGACACGATGCAGGCCAGCCGCTCCTCCTCAGTCGGCCTCAAGAAATGACACATGGGCAGGGGGAGGTGAAGTAAGGGTGTCAATAGCTGCACTGATCAATACTCGCTCTGGTTACAAGCTCAGTGTGTTGATAAAAACCAAATGAACGAGAGGTGCTGACAAATCATTACTATTTGTCTAATCATTACCCTCAGGCAGCTCTCCACGAGCAACAGAGCAGCGAGCTGCCTGCCTGGCAGGCTCTCACCGGTGATGGGCAATAAATTGTTGGTGTATTTGAAGGGTCAAAGAGAGAAATGTGAAAGATGCAGAAAATTCAAGAGCAGGAATCAAAAGTGACTGGAACCACGGCTGCCAGTATTCTTTCCAATTTATTTCTCTAGTAGATTTGCTTCTGCCTTACTGCACAAAGGACCTGAGTCCTTTGGAGACACAGGAGTGGGTGTATAACACTGTATACCCAGCTGGCCCTGTGCAGTAACAGCTCCCTCCCACCATCCATGGACCCAAAGAAAACAGCAGGACATGCAGCTCCGCTCTCCCTCAGCAAAGCCTTCCAGGTCATGCCAGCCTCTCTGGCAAACATTGCTTATTTGTAGGCTACATCTGTATCGCTACAGCATTCCAGGCTGCACTGGCACGCGAGGCCTGGGACTGCTCCTGGCTCTCCCGGGCCAATATTCTCTACCTTGGACTTTGGACTGATCTTCTCTCCCAGTCCTCTCTCCAGGCAGCTGCCCAAAGCCAAGCCTGACTCACCGTGGCTCCACGCCAACCTCACAACGTTCACACTGTTGCTACAAAAATGACTGGCAAAGCTGACTTTTTCCAGCGTGAGAGACTTGTCCAAGGAGAGGGCCAACAACTTGCACTGATGGGAGCTGATTACGACGACTTCAGAGTAACAAATGTAATGTCAACACTGAGTTGGGCACACGTTGCATTATGAAGGAAAACTGCACTGTCATTTTAGCTGCAAATTGCCGTTTTTATTAATTAATAGGTCATGGCAGTTTGTGTGGGGAAACACTGACCCTGAGGTAGGAGCAGGGGCACTGAGGCAGGAGCAGACTGGACTGTTCTGGCCCAGCAAAGCCTGCAATTTCCGAACCTGTCAGCTGATTCAGACCAACACCGTAACGAGACAACCCATGGAGTGAAGTGCAGCGAAGATGGTCTGTTGGCTCACTGAATTATATCAGGGATTTTCCTTCTGGAAGGCCTCCTGCTCCAGAGAACACCCCAGGGACACAACACTGCCAGACCGCAATGGTCTCTGCAGCTCTGCGAGCCATTCCACTGCCCTGCGCGCAGGGCTGGGCTCAACTCCAAACCCTCCCTCACTCCCTGAGGTGCCTTTAAGTTCCCCAGGTACCATGGGATCGTCTTGCCTGGTCCTGGACGGGCTGTGGCAACGTGGAGCCTGGCTCCTCCCGGTAGCCCTGGAGAGGGGCTGCGGGCTCGGCCGGGATTGTGTGTGGGAACCCCCGGGGAGGGGGCGCAGGGTGAGGAATCAGGAGCGTGGGCTCTGCCGAAGGGGGGATGTGGGCTCGACCGGGGGTCACTGGTCGGCGCTGCCCCCTCCCTCCTCCTCCCCCCCCGTTTGCTGGGGTCATTGGCCCCCACTGCGACCCTTCCCTCCCCGGCGAGGTCACCGGTTGGCGCTGCTGCTCCCCCTCTTCCCTCCGCTTGGCGAGATCAGCGGTCACCGCTGCCCCTCCCCCATCCAGCGGGGCTACCGTTTGGTGCTGCTGCTCCCCCCCTCGCCTTCCGGGGGTCACCGGTCGTCTCTGCCCCCCCCAGCGGGGTCACTGGTTGGTGTTGCCCGCCCCCTGCCCCGAGAGGTCATCGGTCGTCACTGTTCCCCCTTCGCCCCCAGCGGGGTCCCAGACCGGTGCTGCCCCTCCCCCCCGGGCAGCCCCGCGGGCCGGAGGCGGCGGGCGGCTCTCACCTGGCGCCAGGCCCCGGCGGCAGTCCCGGCTGCTCCCGGCGCCGCTCCCCGGGCCGGGCAGGGGCTCCGCGTCCTCCCGGGCCGCGCTCCCCCCCCCGCCGCGGCCTCCGCTGTCAACAAACCCTGCCGTCACTTCCGCCAGCCGGGGGCGCCGCACCGGAAGCGCCTTTGCTCGGACCCCCCCGGAAACACCAGCCGGGCCGGAACGCTCGGGCTGTGCTCCAAGGTCCGGCCCCGCACAGCACCGGTTACCGGGGGCAGGGCTGGGCTACGGCGCTGCTGAACGGGGGATCAGAGAGCAACAGGATGACCTGAGCTCGAAGGGACCCACAAGGCTCATCGAGCCCAACTCCTGTCTCTGCACAGGACAATCCCAACATTCACACCGTGTGTCTGAGGTCATTGGCCAAATGCTTCTTGTCTGCTTCCCTGGGAAAGTTCTAGTGCTCCACCACCCGCTGGGTGAAGAACCTCTTCCTAATATCCAATCTAAACCTCCTACGGTGCATCTTCCTGCCATTCCAGTGGGAGACGTCCCTGCCCATGGCAGTTGGAACTGGATGATCTCTAAGGTTCCTTCCAACGCAAACCATTCCATGATTTTACTGTTACTGTATCATGGAATTGTCTGGTTGGAGAAGACCTTTGAGTCCACTAAACCATATCCCTAAGAAACTCACCTACCCATCTTTTAAACACCTCCAGGGAAGGTGACTCCACCACCTCTCTGGGCAGCCTCTGCCAGCGCCTGACAATCATTCCAATGAAGAAATTTTTCCTAATGTCTAGTCTGAACCTCCCCTGGCACAACTTGAGGCCATTTCTTCTCATCTTATCACTTGTTCTTTGGGAGAAAAGACCAATACCTACTTCACCACAAACTCCTTTCAGGCAGTTGTAGACAGTGATAATGTCTCCCTTCAGCCTCCTCTTCTCAAGGATAAACAGCTCCAGTTACCTCAGCCACTCCTTGTAGCACTTGTTCTCCAGCCCCTCCTCAGCTTCCTTCCCTTCTCTAGACATGCTCCAGCTCCTCAATGTCCTTGTAGTGAGGGGCCCAAAACTGGACACAGTATTCAAGGTGTGACCTCACCACAGTGCTCAGTATAGGGGCACAGTTACTGCCCTGGTCCTGCTGGCCATGCTGTTTCTGATCCAAGCCAAGATGCCACTGGCCTACTTGGCCATCTGGGCCACTGCTGGCCCACGTTCAACCACAGTCAACCAAAAACTGTTAAAGCCAGCCAAAATGCTTTTATGCATCAATATGATTCCCTCGTGTTCTATCATTGGTCAGCAGAGAGAATACATCAGTGCCTGCTCCTCCTCCCCTCGTGAGGAAGAAGCAAACTGCTATGAGGTGCCCCTCAGTCTCCTCTCCTCCACCCAGCAGTGGTCCAGGTGGCCAAAATGCCACCAGCATCCTGGCTTGTCAGCCCTGGTGTGGCCAGCAGGAGCAGGGAAGGGATCCTTCCCCTGCGCTCGGCGCTGGTGAGACTGTGCCTCGATTCCTGGGTCCAGTTTTGTGCCCCTCAGCACAAGAAGGACCTTGAGGGGCTGGAGCGCATCCAGAGAAGGGAACGGAGCTGAGGAAGGGTCTGGAGGACAGGGGTCTGTTTGGCCTGAGGCTGAGGGGAGACCTCATTGCTCTCTGCAGCTCCCGGAAAGCAAGTTGTGGTCAAGTGGGCCCGGGTCTTTTCTCCCAAGAAATAAGTGATGTGGTGACAGGAAACGGTCACGAATTGCACCAGGGGAGGGTTAGATTTGGCATCAGGAACAACTTCTTCACCAGAAGGGTTCTCGGGCCCTGGCAGAGGCTGCCCAGGGAGGCGGTGCAGTCCCCACACCCGCAGGGCTTTTAAAGATGAGGTGCTCGCGGATGGTTTAGCGGTGAACGGGCCGCTCTCGCTGATCCCGAAGCCCTTTCCCAACGGAGCCTTTGGCCGACCCCGCGCTGCCGGGGCCGCGGGCGCTGCCCGAGGCGGGGGCGGAGCGGGGCGAGTCCCGCCCCCCCCCGGGCCGGGTTTCCAGCCGGAGCGCATTCGCTGCGCGCGGCGACGGGTGCGGGGTCGCCATGTCGCGGCTGCACCGGAGCCGGTGGGGCTGGGACCGGGACCGGGGACAGGGGCGGCCGGGACTGGGGCAGGGGCTGGAGGGAACGGGACGGGGCACGGTGGGTGCCGCCAATGCTCGCTCTAACGGACGCGGCTCCGCTTCCCCTCAGGATCGCAGACTTCCAGGAGGTGCTCGGCGAACCCACGGTGGCTCTGGGCAAGCTCCGCCACCTCTGCTTCAGCGGTGAGTGCCCCCGTTCCCCCCCCCCGGCACAGCCCCAGCGTCAGGGGTCAGGGCGCTCCTGCTGGCGCTCGGGGTCGGTACTGGCTGCGAATCCCGTGTTGGGAAGTGGCGGGTGTTGGAATCCGGGCCCCGGCTCCTTCAGGCCCGTGGTGATCCCCACCCGGCCTTTCGGCACCGCCAGCAGCTTCCAGGCAATCCCTTCCTTCCTCCTTTCCGAGAGCTTGTGGGTTCCCTTGCTTCTGCTCTGTTCATCACAGACTTCTGCTTCCAGCACCCCGCCTGTCCCCACCGGGTCTCTAAACCCCGTGAAACAGTTCCATCTGCTTTGCCCTGTCCACACATGCACAGCCCCAGCCGCCTGCTTCCAGCACCCTGATGTTCCCCTCCAGGTCTATGAACTTCTGCTCTGTCCACTCCTGCGTGGCCCCAATTTCTGCTTCCAGCACCCCGCTCGTCCCCACCAGGTCTCACCCCCGTGAAACAGTTCCAGTGCTTCTGCTCTGGCCCTGCACCACTCGATCCACCACCCTGCCTCTGTCTGCCAAGTCTCGTCCCCGTGAAACTCCATTCCCTGGGGAGGAGAGGTGCCTCCTTGCCTGTTTGTGTGCCAGCGTTCTCACAGCACGGTGAGGAGACTGGGGCTAACGTGGTGGTTTCTCTGCCTGCTGTTCCACAGGAATCCCCTTTGACGGTGGGCTGCGCTGCCTCTGCTGGAAGGTGGGTTTTGCTTGGGATGCTTCTGTTTCTTGCAGATGATGCTTTGGGTTGCGTAAGCTTATACTATTTTGGGGCACTTAAAACTGTAAACCGACAGAAGAAAAATCTAGAGCTTAAAAGCCACTTGGAATCAACAGCGATTTGTGGAGATCTGCACTGGCACAATCGTGGTAGCATTTACTGACACAGGACAAACATCGCTTGGGATGATAAAAAGTGGTTGCTCTGTGCATGAGAACAGCCCTCGGTATTGAGCTGGGAGTGCATTTCAGGCAGGTTTGCTAAGGATCAATCCTACAAATAGATCTGTGTTGAAAAGCAGTCCCTGAAATATTTCTGCCTGTCGCTTGGCAAACCTTTCTGGAGAAAGCTCCTGGTAAGGCAATTCTAGCTCCTGCCTTTGGTTTGCTCATCTTACAGGTCTAAGAGCTCCTCCAAATACTAATTTGTGTGCATCGTCTTCCCTACAGATACTCCTGAACTACCTCCCTTTAGAGAAAGCCTTATGGAGCTCTTTGCTGAAGAAACAGAGGTGAGGACATCGGTGCTTTCTCCTCTATTTCTAATGATGGCTATGGAGAAGGAGAATAGTTCCTTAAATAATTAAGTACCCTCATATAACGAAGTGTTCTGTGTGGAATGCGCTGTTCCTTAGGCTGCCTCCTGGCTCTGGTGGACTGACCTCCTCAGCTGAACTTCAGAGGAAATCAAATGCCTTTTGGCTGAGCAGGGTGGTGCAGAGAGATCTGTTTGAACTCTGTCAGGGTGCTTATGTTGGCTTAATCTTCTGATTCATTGCAAATTCCTCTTTTTTCCTTTAAGGGATCTGTATTCCCAGTTCCTAAAGGAAATGATTATCCAGCCTGGGATCGCCAAAGCAAACCTGGGTGTTTCAAGGGAAGATGTGACCTTAGAAGATCACGTAAGTGCTGTTAAGCCTTTCTGTTGCAGAAAATTCCTCAGAGCTATAAACTGTTTTTCTGGATTCTGGACCCCTGGGCTGCTTTTGGCTCTTGTTTTCGGTCAGAGAGAGCTTTGCCCTGCTCGCAGGAGGAATGGTTCCTAGGTACCAGCCTGGCGCTTGTTGTGTCTTAATAATTCACACTGAAGGCTACTGGCAAAGCACCAGTAGCTGTGAGGAGAGCTGTTTTCAGCTATGCAAATCCTTTCTTCCCTCCTTTGGGGCTGGCTGCCCAGGCTGCAGGTCTCCTAGGGAAAGGGAGAGGCTCGCGAGAGGTACCTGTAGCAGAGAGATGCTCTCCTGGGAAGTCAAGTGCATGGGTGGACTCAGAGCAGGCTGCTCTGAACAAAGGATATAAAAGAGGCAGGAGAGTCAAGTTGAACTGTGGCATGGAAGGCAGGAGATGTACTTACTTCTAGTTCTGCTGCTGGCTTTTTTTTTTATCATTTATTTCCTGCATCACTTGGGTTTTTCCTTCCCTGAAAGTCCCGTTCAAAGCGTGTGTGTTGGGGGAGGGAATGCAGTAAGTGATCAGAAGATGCTGTAAAATGATACAGCTGCTTCCATGACCGATCCTGGACGTTACCTTCCGTGCTAGCATGTCATCATCTGTGCTGCTGTGATCCTGGAGGCCTTGGTGCTTTAAAACCAGTGTGTTTGTAAGACTCCACGTGTTGGCAGAGTACAGTGATCTTTGAATCTCTTGGAACATTGGGGTTGTTATTTTTCCTCTCCTCTTGGTTAGTTGTTAACTTTGTGTAGATCTTGACCTGGAGAGAGGAAAGTGTGTGTGGAGGGGGGAGTTAAGTTTGTCAGATTGGAAAACAGGTCAGATACTGGAAAGGCTGTTCATAGTAATTTGTATGTCCTTTTTCCTGGGGTGGTTAATCAGCCTTCTCAGAGGAGAGATAAAGGAGGACCTTATAACTGATAACCACAGTGCCTCTGGGTGGGTAACTTGTACCAAAGTACAAAGACCATCTCTCTTGTAGCTGCAATTGGGAATCTTGTTGACACAGGACAGGAGACCTGATTTGGGAACAAAGTTGTTACGAGGCAGGTGAAGAGAGACTGGAAGTGTTGGCTTCTGCCTCTCGAAGAGAACCTGCATGCTTACTTGTTTCACCAGCTCTGGTCTTCTTCCTGCATACTGTCTGAAGAAACAACAGTAAATGTAGCTAGGGAGGGAAAAAATTAAACCTGATGTGCTGGGAGTGCTGGTACCGGATACCAGAAGGAAACAGAAATGTTAAACCAGTGTGAATTTCCCGAGGATTTTGATGTGTGCAAATCACGTTTGTTCTGTTTCTGTTGTTTATTTCTTTAGCCTCTCAATCCAAACCCAGACAGTCGATGGAACACTTACTTCAAGGATAATGAAGTGCTTCTCCAGATAGACAAAGATGTCAGGTACGTGAGGCGTAACGACTCAGCCTTCTGAACCCAAGTGGTTTCATTAACACTTTGTACTTTGAAAGCGGTGTTTAATATTAAACCGAGCCTCCTGGTGGGGCAGGTACTTCCTTCCTCTTATGCCCCATTTCCTTCTGTACCCATCCTAGGAGGCTGTACCCTGACATGGCCTTCTTCCAGCGCCCAACGGACTATCCCTGCCTCCTAATCCTGGACCCCCAAAACGAGTTTGAGACACTGCGCAAGCGGGTGGAGCAGACCACGCTCAAGTCGCAGACGGTGGCGCGAAACCGCAGCGGGGTTACAAATGTGAGATTGGGGGCTGTCCGTGGGGAGAGGCATCTCAGCTGATAAGGGGAAGGGTGTTTATCAGGCTTTTTTTTTCTGTTTCTCTCTGCTTCTCTGGTGGAATCACTAAATACCCAGCACATCCTGTGTATTCTGGTGGCTGGACAGCTCTGTAGAACCAGTTGATGTGCCTGATGTTTGGGAGGGAATTAGAGATGTATTTAATTGTAAGGGTTACTTTTTCCTGACTTCTGGTGGAAGCTGGAGTTGTAGGAAGTATTTTATGCTTGATGTGCATTTTTAGATGGGAACAAAGCACTGAAAGGTTTAATTAAGTTGATTTTTTTTATGTAGAACTGGGTCTCACAAACCTGCAGTTAGGAAAAGAGCCACAAACCTGCAGTTAGGAAAAGAGCCAGGTATCTGCTGAAATACACATTTAATTTTCTTTCCTCTGTCATGGTCAGAAGTGCCACATGCTGTTGAGGAAGGTGGTTTGCTCCCTCAGCAGATCTGTGCTTTTCCTCATACTAAAAAAAAATTGGAACTGCTGTGGTTTCTTACTGTGTGGATCAAGTGAGGATTGAGGGGAACTGCCTGTTGCTGTACAGACTGCTTTGTCCTTCAGGGACAGCCAGTGCCAGGGCTTCAGTGCCTCTCTACTTCCCCAGTTACTTGTCTTGTCCTCAGTCTTTTGGGGGCTGTGTGTAATAAAAACCAAACTTGTCACATATCGATCATCCTGAATGAGCCCCCACCTTGCCTTGCTCTCCAGGTGAGCTCCCCTCTTAAAACAACTCCGAATTCTCTGAGCGAGTACGAAGTTCTGCCCAATGGCTGCGAAGCTCACTGGGAGGTGGTGGAGCGAATCCTGTTCATCTATGCCAAGCTGAACCCCGGGATAGCGTACGTTCAGGGAATGAATGAAATCGTGGGGCCTCTCTACTACACTTTTGCTACAGATCCCAACAGCGAGTGGAAAGGTGAGAGACTCTTGGCTGCTCAGTAATGGCTGTTGTACTGCGTGCTTTCTGCGTAAAGAACTGTTTGGGGGAATGACACTTAATTCAAACAACTCTGTTTTGACTGTTTATGGCTAAAAGAACAAATAACAGCAAGAGATGACGAGTTTTGGGAACCACAGCAAATTGACAGAAATGGAATGGGCCATGAGGGGTGAGAACATGGGAAGTGAGGATTTGTGAGGGGGGGGTGTTTGGTTTGTGTGGATCCAAGTTGGACTTTGTGAAACTTAAAATCCCTGTAGGAGCTCTTTTTTGCTTGTACTTTATGTACCTGGTAAGAAAAGAGTGGAATGGGAGTGCTTTGCCTGTTAACTCCTTCACAGCAGCCTGGTCTTGGTGTGTGAAGCAACCTGATCCAGTGGGAGGTGTCCCTGCCTGTGACAGGGGGGTTGGAACTGGATGATCTTTAAGGTCCCTTCCAACCCAAACCATTTGGTGATTCACAGGAGCTCTGAGGGCGTGTGCTGATGGCAGGGAGAGCAGATGGTGTTCTTGAGCATAGATAACTGGTTTGTGACCCCGTGTCATGAAGACCTCGTGTCCCACACAGGGGCTGTATTTGCAGTGGCTTTGTAGACATTTCTACTTCAAAGTTTCTCGTCTTGTCCCAGGCCAACCAAGCCAAGATCTCATGGGATCTGCTCCTTAAATCCAGTACAACAGCCAAAGCAGTTCCAATCTCTGTGCCTCTGTCAGCGATGCTTCCTCTATTCCCCCATCATTTTTTAATACTGTTGTTTTCCAGAACATGCCGAAGCAGACACGTTTTTCTGCTTTACCAACCTAATGGCTGAAATTCGGGACAACTTCATTAAGAGCCTGGATGATTCTCAGTGTGGCATTACCTACAAAATGGAGAAGGTCTACTCCACTCTGAAGGAAAAAGATGTGGAGCTGTATTTGAAACTGGTGAGGAACTGGGTGTTTAGGTTGGAATGGGAGGAGTGGAGCTTAATAATGCATTTAAATGTCAACTTAATTTTGTTAAACTGTTACTGTGCTGGAATAGAAAGGTTAAGGGACTGTGTGAAGGGCTTTGCCTGCAGGGCACAGAGGCTCTCTTATCTCTTAAATTGGAACAACCTGTCCTTGGAGTAAACCTGGAGTGAGCTGACACAGTGTGGCTTTCCTCCTCTGCCTGACTGAAAGCAAACAGTAGTTGCAGCTTTGCATTTTACTCTAAGGTAACTTGAAACCTGAGCAGTGTGTAAACAAAACACATGCCACCCCCAACACTTCTGTTGCCACTGGATGCCCTGACAGCACTAAAACTGCATGGAGATCATTCCAGAAGTCAACCTGAACCAAGCAAAATGGTCCATCCCGTTCACCCAATTCTATTGTTCCTCTCCATGTGGGATCTCAGGGTGCCTTGGGTTGGTGTGGGTTTTGTTGAAAACATGTTCAGGGCTTATGGGCCATGTAGTGTGAAAGTCCAAGGAGACTGGAATGGAAGTTACCTCTTCTTACTCCAGCCTTCACCAAATGACACTGAGGTTTTTTGCATTTAGAGCAATCAAGATGCATTTCTTTTCTAATCCGAAAGCTGGTTTGTCAGCAGTGACACAACCGACAGCGCTGGCTGGTGGCTGATTCAGTGAGGAGAAAACAAACTGCTTGCAGTTTGGATGGCAGGAAGTGGTCTTGGCCATGCAGCAGCTGGTCCTTAAGAATATCAGGAGAATTCTGAACTTGTTTGACCTTGGTTAAACTTACAGTGCCTTGGATTTAACAGCAGAAAAGAAAGCTTCAGGCTAGAAGTGCTTAGTATGTTTTACTGACCATCAGTGTGAACTCTGTTCCATCCTTGTTTCTTTTTGTGAATAGTAAACATTTTGATAAATAAGGGCTTCTGGAAAGGAAATCCTGACAAACAGAGCCTCTGCTAGAGGGGGAGGGCTGACTTTGCAGATAAAATGCTGCTCAAACAGGAACGTTAAAATCACTTGCCAAGTTTAACGGAACTAAAACAAATGGTGCCTTTAGGAAGAAAAGCTTCCTTTGCTCAGTATTGTGGACAGAGGAGCATTTTCTGGCTTGTTTGTAGACCTGGAGCACAGCTGCACTTAAAATCTCTGAAGTTAAAATCAGTTTAAAAACTCAAGTCTAGCCTGAATGTGAGAGGCTTCAGAGGAGACAGTGGCTTTGCTGATGCTGCAGCGTGAGCTTGGAGCAGTGTCGGGTGGGGATGGAAGCTTGGGGTGCATCTCTCACACGTGGGGAGCTGGCTGAGAGCACGTGTTCATTTCTGCCTGGTGCATGTCCAACAGCAAGAACAGAACATCAAACCCCAGTTCTTTGCCTTCCGCTGGCTGACGCTGCTCCTGTCCCAAGAGTTCCTGCTGCCAGACGTCATCCGCATCTGGGACTCCCTCTTTGCAGACGATAATCGCTTTGATTTTCTCCTGCTCGTCTGTTGTGCCATGTTGACGTAAGTACAGAGGTAGCTCTCCTGCTCTTTTCTTTCCCTGCTTTACCTAAATCCATGGATCCACGAGTCCTCTGTAGGCGTGTGTTAAGGCATAGATTATAATCCTGTGTTACAGTGGTAGCAAAAGTGTTTTCAGTCCTACGAGGAGCGGACGTGGGGCTGTTTAGCCTTGAGAAGAGGAGGCTGGGGGGGGACCTCATCACTGTTTGAAAGGAGGTTGTAGCGAGGTGGGTGCTGGTCTCTTCTTCCCACAGGTCAGGTGATGGGATGAGAGGAAATGGCCAGAAGTTGTTCCAGGGGAGGTTCAGCCTAGACATCAGGAAAAATTTCACTGAAAGAGTTCTCAGCTACTGGCAGAGGCTGCCCAGGGAAGTGGTGGAGTCACCATCCGTTGGAGGGATTAAAAATATGGGTAGATGAGTTTCTTAAGGATCTAGTTTAGTAGTGGAAAGGTACGTTTGGACTTGGTGATCTCAAAGGTCTTTTCCAACCAGACAATTCTATGATTCAGAAGCCTCTCTAGGGTCACAGTGCAGTCTGCTTTTAAAGTTCCTCTGTAAAGAGTCGAATGTAGCTGGAATAATTTCCATCTTTCAGACTAATCCGGGATCAGTTGCTGGAAGGAGACTTCACTCTGAACATGAGGCTGCTACAGGTAAGGCTTAAATATAGTGGGTACACAGAGCAATTTGAAGAGTCTTAAATTAGCACTGTGAGAGGATGGTGGTATGAGAGGGGGTGTGCCTGGCTGAGAGGTACTGGATTCTGATGTCTGCATAGAGAAAAATCCTAAGGGATCTTGCAGCATGCTTATTACTGGAAGTGTGAATATTTTGCTTGCGCACCCATTCTAGCCTACAGAGAAATTAACACATACCAGAAGGTTCTAATGCTCCTTTGGTTTGCAGAAATATGAATATTTTCAAGCAAAGATGTGAATCCCTATGCAACAGCATTAAATTTGTTGGCCAGAGACTTTTGTTCAGTTTTGAGATCTGTGAGAACCCAAGGTTGAAAACACCTGCACGGCACAGTAGGAAGTCTCACATTTTGCAGGTTTCTACTTTGGGATGTGCGAGATGCTGGCTTTGAAAAGGCTTCCTGGCATAAAGATGGCCCTTGTGGCAGGCCCTGTACACTTGGAGAACAGATTAAAGAAGACTCAACCCCTTCTGGAAGGATATTGAGGCTTGATCAGTTACAGGACAGGAAGCTGTTGGCTGTTAAGGGAGTAACTGAATGTGGCAGTGTTATGGGCCAAGAGTGCTGTTGTCAAGGTTTTCCCAGCTTAAGTGGAACAATGTATACAAGAAATGCTAGGCAGTCACTTATATCCCTTCATTTCCTCGACAGGATTATCCTATCTCTGATGTTCATCTGATTCTGAAGAAGGCAAAGGAACTTCAGGATTCCAAGTAGTCCCTGAGCCCAACAGAAGGTGTCAGAGAAACTGTATTGCAGCAGATCCCAGGAGATACCCCCTGTGTGTGGTGCATTAAAGCTCCTCGTGGTCTCTGCAGGACTTCAGGTTTTGTGTTTGGGCTCCTGGCCACCTTGAAGACTTCAGTCTACTCTATTTATTAGGTCAAGCAAGGATTGATGACTTCCCCATCTACTTGGGTCCTGCACTCCAGATTTTTTCAAGTCTCAAATGCCTCTATGCTGCTAAAAGCAGCTCTTTGTATCTTTTTTTAATGACACTAAGTTTGAGGAGAAAGAAACTGTCGGCATATCTCTGAAGGAATGGAAGTAACGCACGGAGTAACTACTGATGGGGAAGGGACAGGCTGAGTCCAGTGGGTTTTGGTGAGTGAATACTGAAGGATCTTCCTCCTGTGAATAGAATGTATCCCAATGAAGTCACACATCCTGCCATTCAAGTAGCTTCTGGATTTTTCTCCTTCTTGTCTGCACTTTGCCATCCCTGGGATGTGCTCAGAAGAAGATTGTATCAGCTTCTGGTGATCATCATCTGATATCTGGTGGGTTGGACCCCCCTGGGAAAAGACCTTGAGAAGCTGAGAAAGGAGGACACGATTACAGCCGGCAGCTTTGTGCACCGAACCTGCCTGAATCCAGAATTGCCTTATCAACGAGGTCTCCTTGGGAGCAAGACTCTGGTGGTTTTCATCAATGACTGAAGTGCAGTTTGAAGTCAAGCCTTACTACGCACAGCCTTAGAGCAGGAGCTGGTTGCTGCAGGGAGGCCTCACGCTGCTTTCCTGGCTCTGACCTGGAGCAAATCCAGCTACAATCAGGACTCTGAAATACAAGAAATGGGCAAGCAGGGATGTGCAATGAAGACACGGGAGCTCATGCAGGCACAGCACCCCTGAGACCTCAGGGGATGGTGTGACACTGCCCTGCATAAACTCTGGTCACAGTAACCTCGATGTTGTCTCATAGACCTTGCCAGGAAGAGACACGGTACACGTCTGACTACAAGTGAGAGTCCTTTTCTGGGCCAGTCCACTGGGTGTATGAGCATTTCGGGGCTGATCCACATTTCCATGTACCAGTTCTGTTGGAATCACAGTCCTGAGCTGGACACTTGTCCCTCCTGAGAGGGAAACTGCTGCAATTCAAACACAGGGGAGCAGGCTCTGGTGAACATCAATAAGATAAACCACGGAGAGAACTGCCAACCTGCCAGCAGCGTAACGCTGATCAGAAACTCTAATCCTCAGATGGAGAACTGCCAGCACCTGGGGGCTTGGGTGCTGCAGAGGCTCCGAACACTAATCCAGCGTGCTTTTCCCTTTCTTTCTGTGCTGTTTTGGCTCGCCTCTGTGTAGCTGTTTGACACTGCAGGCTTCGGTATTTATGGGTATTGATTTGTTAAAGGTCACTTGTCTTTGTAAGAGCTGCTTAAGCTGCTGGTGGCCTAGAATCACACAGGCAGGAGGGATGTTGTCAGCCTTCAGCCTTTTTACTAACATTTCCTTCCCTGAAGGCTGGTTCTTTACAGGCTGCTGAATTCTCACAAGGGTGGATGGGGAGACCAGAGGACGGGTTGATGCATGACTTTATGTTCTTATTGGCAATCCCAAGCAATCTCTGCCTCTTCAGAAGATGCTCGAGTGACACTGGTGCAGCCAGGTGCTGCTGCTGTGGTGGAGCAAGAGCAACTGAAGACTTAAAGCAATCTGTAATTAATACCTGTGGCTGACAGTGTCCCTCTCTGCTGCAGTCCTTGCTGGAGGGTAGAGTTTTCCTCTAAGAAATGTGGCACTGATAGACCAGGTTGGTTGTGTGATGGAGCATACTGTCTGCTCTGACCACTGGATGGATGTTCTTCTTGCTGTCTGTTCCTGAGCTCTTCCAGGTGGTCTCATGGTCTCAGCTCTTGGGTCACCTGCACTAGAGACAGTGGTCAGACCTCGTATGGCCAAATGGCTCGTGAGCAGGCACAAACATAGAACCAAGGGATCAAACTCTTAGGCAGAATGGAACCTCCTCAGAACTGTTCTAAATACTGCTGTAGCCTCTCACATTCCATATACAAGCTCTGTTCTCACCTCCCCTTATACCTGGGTTGTCCATTTCAGGTCTCCATCCATTTCAGGTCTCCCTGGCAAGAGCATAAGTGTTGCCTTATGCTGCGTTTTCTCACTGGTAATGGGAACATCCATGAGGGTTCCTGCTCTGAATAGCTTGCAGTCTCCTTAGCATCACCTGAGAAGGCAGCAGGCAAGTCAGCATTAAAGCATTACTTGTAGATTAACTTCTGCCTGTTTTAAGAGTAGCAGTGGGGCCCCGAGGTTGCCCTTTTGCTCCGAATCTGGCGCTGGCCTGTGGCATTACAAACACTCGAGGAAGACACTGGGGAGGTGGCTGCTTCAGTGGCACTGCAGGTGGCTGCCTGGGTGCAGGTGTCATGCTGTCCCGTCCCTTCACACGTGCTGAAGGGCTTATGTTGTGCTGTCTTATTTCTCTTCAGGGAGTGGTGGTGAATGTTTTCAAAAGAGTTTTCCATTTTAATGGGATGAGATGAGAACTTTGGCTGATGGAAAGGGTCTCTGAGATAAATTCTGTAGCCATATCCAAACTATGTCTGGTAAACCAATTGAGTTCTTCTTTGGGAAGAACTTGGGGCAACTTCGATGCTCCCAGGCTGGTACCTACCTGAAAAGCTGGATTATATCCCTCCTCCTTCCCTCCCCACGTGGGCTGCAGCGAGTGGAGCCCGCTGAGCCCGATTCCCCCGTAAGGGGCTGTGCTTTGCCCTCGCCGATCTTCGCTGTCCCGTTTGACACCGTTAAACACGGCTCACCCGTTAAATGCAGTTCTGCCATTTAACACCACTCTCCTGTTAGACGCGGCTCTCCCGTTTTTAACGTGGCTCTCCTGTTTGACCCAGCTCTCCCATTTAATACCGTTTGACGCTGTTAAAGGTTGTTCTCCCGTTTAATGCTGTTTAACACCGCTCTCCCTTTTGACGCTGCTCTCCCGTTTGACGCCGTTAAGCGCCGCTCCCCCGTTAAACGCAGCTGCCGTTTCACGCCGCCCTCCAACCCCGAGCTCTCCCCGGTGCCCTGCCTCCTCCCCTGAGCCCTTAAAGCGGCTGTGCCCCCTCCAATGCCCAGCCTCACTCCCACTGCCCTATGGCCGCTTTAAGCAGCGGGGCCACAGGGCAGCGCGCTCCCTGGGGTCCGCCCCCCCCGCCCTTAAAGCGGCGCTGTCCCCGCCACCGTTCAGCCGTGCCCCGCGGCGCCGCGGCCCCTTTAAGCGGAGACATTTCCCCCACCCCATAGCCATGGCGCGGCGGTGGGCGCTGCCAGCCGCGGCGCTGGCGCTGGGCGCGGGCTTGGGCGCGGGGCTGGGGGCGGCTCTGGGAGCGGGGCCGCGGGGCGATGCGGGGGCGGCGCGGGGGCTGCTGGCGCGCCTGCCCGTGGTGCCTGTGGCGGCGGCGGCCGCTCCGCCCGCGCTGCCGGGCCGCGCCGAGCTCACCAAGTACGGGCTGCCCGGGCTGGCGCAAGTGCGCAGCCGCGAGTCCTACGTGCTGTGCTACGACCCCCGCAGCCGCAGCGCGCTCTGGGTCATCGAACAGCTCAGCCCGCTCACCCTGAGCGGCACCTCTGAGCGCGCCCGCTGCGATTTCCAGGAGGATGAGTCGGTGCACGAGTACCACCGCGCCACCAACAGTGACTACCGCGGCAGCGGCTTCGACCGCGGGCACCTGGCGGCCGCCGCCAACCACAAATGGAGCCAGAAGGCCATGCAGGACACCTTCTACCTCAGCAACATCGCCCCGCAGGTGAGAATGCTGATACCGAGAAACGCCTGGCTGGAAGGAGCTTTGGGATCAGCGGGTCTCCAGCCGTACCTGTTCACTGCTTGAACCATCCTGAGCACTTCATCTGCCCGGCTTTTGTACCGCTCCAGGGATGGGGACTCCACAGCCTCCCTGGGCAGCCTCTGCCAGTGTCTGAGAATACTTTCAGTGAAGAAATTTTTCCTGATGTCTAGTCTGAACCTCCCCTGGTGCAACTTTTGGCAATTTCCTTTTGTCCAGTCTCTTGGGAGAAGAGACCAACTACCCACCTCCCTACAACCTCCTTTCAGGGAGCTGTAGACAGTGATAAGTTCTCCCCTCAGCCTCCTCCAGGCTAAACAGTTCCAGTTACCTCAGCTGCTCTCGTAACCCTTGTTCTCCAGCCCCTTCCCCAGCTCTCTTCCCCTTCTCTGGATGTGCTCCAGCCCCTCAAAGGTGCTTCTTGTAGTGAGGGGCCCAAAACTGAACCCAGGATTCCAGGTGCGCCCTCGCCAGTGCCAAGTGCAGGGGCACAGTCACTGCCCTAGTCCTGCTGGCCACGCTGTTTCTGATCCAAGCCAGGATGCCATTTGCCTTCTTGGCCATCTGGGCCACTGCTGGTTCATATTCAGCTGCTGTCAGCCAATACTCCCGGATCCTTCTTATCCAAGCAGCTCTCTAGCCACCCTTCCCCAAGTCTGTAATGTTGCACAGGAGTTGTTCAATCTGAAGAAGAGGAGGCTGAGGGGAGACCTCATTGCTCTCTGCAGCACCTGGAAAGGAGGTTTTAGTGAGGTGGGTGTTGGTCTCCTCTCCCAAGCGACAGGTGATGAAATGAGAGGAAAGGGCTGCAAATTTTGCCAGGAGAGGGTTAGATTTGGTATTAAGAAAAATTTCTTTAGTGCAGGAGTGGTGAAGCACTGGCAGACGCTGCTCAGGGCAGTGGTGGAGACACCATCCCTGGAGCAGTTCAAAAAGTGTGTAGCTGTGGCACCTGGAGACGTGGTTTAGTTGGCACAGGGGTGTTGGACTGGTGGTTGGACTGGATGAGCTTAGAGGTCTTTTCCAACCTTAATGATAAGACGAGGAAATGGCCTCAAGTTGCACCAGGGAAGGTTTAGATTGGATATTAGGAAGCATTTCTTCACCCTAAGTCTTGTCAAGGATCGGAACAGGCTGCCCAGGGCAGTGGTGGAGTCAACCATCCCTGGAAGTCTTTAAAAGACGTGGAGATGTGATGCTCAAGGACATGGTTTAGTGGTGGAGTTGGCAGTGTTAGGTTAAATGACTCAATGATCTTACAGGTCTTTTCCAACCTAAATGGCTCTCTGAGTCTGTAACCACGATCCTGCAGACACTCCTGCCCGCGCGCTTCTCTCAAGCCGTGGGAGATGCCGCTCAGTGCAGCTCAGCTTGTTGCGGGAGCAAAGTTACACAGGCGGGCAGACACTTGCAAAAATCATGGGCTGTGGTAATGGGGTTCTGTTCCTGGGTGTGCAGATCAGGACCTCGCTGTACGCAGCTTCCAGAGCAGAGGGGATAGTGGAGATCCCTTGTGGTAGGTGCCTGGGGCGCTGTGGGATGCGTTACAGAAAAGGCAGGTGGAATTCCCCAGCATCTGATAGCTGGTGTCGCCCTGGTTGTGTTTCTAGAATCCTCACTTGAACCAGAATGCCTGGAACAACCTTGAGAAGTACTGCAGAAGCTTGGCAAGGAACAACAAGAACGTCTATGTCTGCACAGGACCCCTTTTCCTGCCCAGGTAAACATGAGGGCCAAGCTGGGACTGTGCTGGAAAGATGCCTCATGCTGGTTTCTTGGGCTACAACGTAACCAAGTTGCTTTTGTTTGCAGTTCTCACAATCCAACAGTGTCAGATTACTGGATTATTAGATTAACAGAGCAGACTGCAGACCCCTTCTCTGCAGAGTAAAGCTTCTAGGTTTTATTGCATGGACTATTTCTCTACTTCAGGGCACGACTTGATTTGCAAAGCACTTCATGTTGCACTAAAGAACTGCTGTCTCATGGTGAGATCTCTTCAGTAGCAGGAAAGGCTGTTAAGGAGAGACAGCGGTGAAAAGTTTGGGGGAGCAGACCCAACACACAGCTCAGCCTCACTGTGTTTTGCTGCTCTATTTCAGTACCATTTTCACACTCCTGCTGCAAAAGCAGGGCTGCTCCCTTCCCTGCTGCGAGGTGGAAGCTTCCTTAGGGGGGGTGGTGGTGGAGGGCTGAGGGGGGGAGGTGGCACCAGTCTAGGAGGTAACGTGGGATATTGCTGTTGGCACAGGATGGAGGCCGATGGGAAGATGTACGTCAAGTACCAGGTGATTGGGAAGAACAATGTGGCCGTCCCCACCCATTTCTTCAAGGTGCTCATCTTGGAAAAGGAGAGTGGGGAGATTGAGTTGCGCTCTTACGTGATGCCCAACAGCCCTGTGGATGAGAAAATCCCCCTGGAACGGTTCCTGGTTCCCATCGAGAGCATTGAGCGAGCCTCGGGGCTCCTCTTTGTCCCAAACATCTTGAAGAGAACAAGTAACTTGAAAGCCATCACAGCTGGAACCAAGAGCTGAACCCCAACTAGACAAATCCAGGTACCCATGGGAAGGGACTCATAGCAGTCATCCACAGAGTAACAGTTCCTTGTGCAATTTAAGATGTGGGGAATAAGAATCGAATCCATGCTTCTCTCTACCCCTCTCCTTGCTTTGTTAGCAGTGAAACACGCACACGCCACAGGTCCTGCAGGAGGCTCCTGGGCACTTGATGTTGTAGCAGTTCCCGAAATCTGCAGTAGGGATTGGAGCCCTGTAATTGCTCCTTTTGAGTTGTGGCTCATTAAGGCACAAAGGGAAGTCACTTAATTCCTGCTATTTAGCAGGGAAGGAAAGGAGCAAGATGGGTGCAGGGGGAGGAGAGGTTCCTGCCTTTCTGTTGCCAAAGGATTTTATGATTGTTTTCTCTCAGAAGATGGTTTTAGCAGTAAAGCTTTGAACACCCACAGTACTGGTTGTTTCTTATCTGCTCTCACCAAAGACCTGAATATCTCAGCAGGAGTGGGGAGGACAGAGCCAACTTTGCCAGCTGCGTTCCTGTCTGAGCTCCCTGTAGGCAGAGCTTAAGGCAACACACACGGAGCCAAACTGTAACGAGGTCTGCTGATGTGCTTTAGTGCAGAGGCCCAAACGAAGCTCCAGCTCTTCCTGATGTTGGGAGGGATGAAACCTTGGAGTTGAAGAGAAGGCTGGGGGAGTCAGGGTAACTGAGGCAGGAACGGCTTCTTGGCATAAGGACTAAGTTTTGACTTCCTTTAAGTCTGAAAGCCACGTGGCTCAAGGCCCCAAGCATACAGGATCTCTGGCCACTACACCAAGGATCTCTACAGCAAGACACTTGCACACAGCTTTCAGGGCAGCTGAGGTTCTGTACTGATTTATTCCCCACCCCAGAGGTCTGAATTACTGAGACCCAGTCTGCTGCTGGGCTCGTCCAGCTGCTGAGGGGCAGGAATCAGTCCTCAGCTGGACCACTCAGGCAGGAGGGCACAGACACTGGTCCCATGAGCAGCTGGATGCTCCGTTGGGCAGCGCTGCCAGCTTCAGTCACGCTGAGTCTTGGCCCCATCAGGCTCTTGGAGTGATTTGCCCAGGACCTCACATTCAAACAACTGCTTCCCTGAGCCAGTCCACAGCTGATGGCAAGGTCAGTTTTCCTTCCCTTGGCTGTTGCCGAGTGTTTTCACAGCCTCCTCGATGCGGGGTCTCAGCGCAGAGAGAGAAATCAGCAGTGCTTCCTGGAACAGACCCAGGCAGCGGTCACAAGCTCTGCTCCCAGAGGAGCACCGGGCAAGCCAGTTCCCCAGTTCCGTGGGGAACGACAGCCTTCCTGTGGGTGCCGCTGCCGGCAGCAGAAGCGCCCACGGGCACCGCACCCACCCCCTACCTCGGTGCGGATGGTTCGGCTGCCCTGGCTCGGACACGTGTTCAGGTAGAAGTCAAACAAGACGCTTGGGTCGGTGACCTCCAGGTTTGGGTCCACATCAAGTCCAGCTTCCAAGCCCTCAAGACCTCCGAAGACGACCAGGGCGTGCCTAGTGGAGAGCAGCGGGGCAGGGTGAGACGGGAGGCTGGCTCTTACCCCAGGACCAAGGCTACGGGATTGACACAGAGCTGCTCACGTGCCTTCAGCCTTCAAGAACTGGCTTTACAGAAACGGTTCTCTCAACTGAATCTGCAAGAAGCAGACTCATTTCTTTTGTTCAGCTGTCTGGGTCTGCGTTCCAAGCTCTGTGCCATGGAATTGAGGAGCTGTGCCTCATGCTGACAATGCAGCTGCCTCCCCAACAAAGCCCCACAGCACTTGGCCAAGGTGACAGTCCCTGCTACCAACTGCGTTGGGAGAACCCGCTCCACAGACGCAGGGAAGGAATTAGCCTTGTCCTGGGATAATTTCCCCAGCTTCTATTGTGCCTTGGTGTGAAATGGAGCAGGAGAGCACAGGAGGGAGCCTGCAGGTGAGGCCTGCACTTGTATCTGGGTGCTTTCTTGCCCCGGAGAGCACTGATGCCCCAGTTCTCTGCTTCCTGCACCAGCCCTCACTGAAGGCTCTGATGGGGCCAAGCAGGCAGAACACAAACCTGAAAGAGGGGAGAGTGGCCTGGTCCACAGAGCTGCCCCGCTCCGAAGTCCCAATGGAGAGATCATAGCCTTCCTTGAACGGGCACTCTGAAAAGACAGCACCTGGGAAGCAAACACAGTATGGAGTTATCCATGTGGTGTCCTCGCCCACGCTGTGACTTCTGGACAGGATCAAATGCTCCACATGTGAGTGGTCGCAGCAGAAGGAATTGCTTTTCAGTGCCACCATCAGAACATTATGAGACAGAATGATTCCTTGTTCCTGTGTAATTCTCTCGCTGCAGGATTCTCTGACACTCAACGGCAGCACTTTTTCCTCAAAGCTCAAGCAGCTGCCAGGAGCCATTCCTTAACCAATAGCTTACGACTTTCCTAGGAGGTCCAATCAATCAGAAGACAGGAAAAGGATTTTGCAGGACTCCTGAATTCAAATGTCACTGCTGGCTTTGGTGTGAAAGAGTGGGAGGAAGTTATCATGGAGATGAAGAGCACCAACTCATCTCCTGCCACAACAGAGTGAGTACTGGTGGGTGCCAGATGATTCATGCCCCTGGCTGTAGCCCTTAAATTTGACAGCCACATGGCTGGTAGCTGCATGTCTAAGCTGCATTTCAGATGAGAGATTTCAAAGAAAGAGATGTTAGGCAGTAGGCCTGAAACTGGTGTGGAAACCCAGGCAGAGAGCAGAGAACCCCTGCAAGACTTACTCAGGCAGGAGGCGAGGCGGACACTGTAGCCCCAGTACAAGCCTGACACTGTCCGAGGGTGGTTTGAGGACACCACGGTGCCTTTCCGCACTTTGGCTTCTGAAAGGGAGGCAAAGAGATTAACAGTCCCTGTAGTCTGCCAGGGAGAGCAGGATTTGACCAGCCACGTAGGGCAGTTTGTCCCAGGGTAGGACATTGACCAAGAACCACCCTTTTGAGCGCGTTCTGGAAAGCGCGTGGTTGTGTTTGGGCTGTTTGTTGTTGATTGAAGAGCTGGCAGCTCTTTCCAGTTGACTAGGGTGTGGAGCAAAGGGAGTGTGCAGAGCTGCTGGGTGCCTTCAAACATCAGTAACCTGGAGGCTCCCATATTGAAGGGCCAACTCCTGCAGGACTGAAGGTTATGGAGCAGTGGATTACCTGGCTTCTGGGCTTCCTCCAGGCGCACAGTGACTCGCAGACCAGGCTTCAGCTGTCTGTCGATCTGCACCTCCTGCAGTGACAGTCACCATCAGTGTTAGACATTCTGGAAGTACTGGGGAAGGTGGAGAAGGAAGGGAACCCTCTGAGGAAGTGGGGCCTGTTCTGGTCTGGAGTTGGAATGAGAGGCTCTGCGATCAGGGCCTGTGTGGTTCATGCAGAGCAGGCTCAGGGTGGCTGGGTCAGCAGTCTGAGACTTAGTTTGCTGCTCAAAGGTTCAGCTTCAGCAGTGAAGCAATGATGTGCTAGAATGAGACTTGCCAGGACTTGGGAAGCTACAACCACTACTGAGCCAGAAGGGAGAACATAGCAACAGCATTAGACCCTACGCCAGCCCATGACGGCCTTCAGGAACTCAGCATTACCCACCCTGCTTGCTTTAGACCTGCCAGAGAGACAGGAGAAATGGTTTGGGTTCCGTGGGCAACAGACATACCTTCCTCATCCCACAGTTAACAAAAGAGCCTTTGCCTGGCTTAGTTGGCCGGTCCAACACTACGCCTTCCCGGTACTCTGAATCCTCATCCACCCGCATGTGGTGGGGGCTGTCCAGGGGGTTAAGCAGCCCTAGAACAGCACAGGGAAAAGCAGCTGCTAGGGAGAGGACACAAACGGTGGGAACACAGGTGTAGGTGCAACTGCTTGGCTGCCCCCTCCCTCTCTGGCCCAGCACACCCTGGCCCAGCACCTCGCCTGCGCTCCGAAGGGGGGGAAGTTTCTCAGTTCTGGGTGTGCCATCCAAAACTGGAGCCCGAGAGCAGGAAGAGGGGAGCCAACAGTTCAGGGCACAGAGAGCAGAATCATTACCTGCAAACTGCAGATCCTCATGTTTTGGAAAAAAGGATTTCCTCAAGTACCTGTTATCAGAAGGGTCAAATGTGAAAACAGTTGTTCCTATGGCATCCAACCCTCAGTTCTAGACTCAAAGGAGATGAGTACAGAAAAAAGCTTGCCTGATCTACCTCTAATGTATGATGCAGGTTGTATCCCGCGTTCACTGCTCCTCTTTTCATTAAATTCCCAAACAAGACATGTCAACAACTAGATCCTATGTTCCTGCATAGTTATGTGACATAAACAGAACGTGTCTCCTGCTCCCATAGCCTCTAGCGTGAGGTGCAGTTCTGGTGCAGCGTCTGACCACGGTGGACTTACTGAGGGCACTCCAAGTACTGCAGGATCCGAGCCAGCTGCACACAAGCCTTGCCTTTCTTCCCAATGCCTTCAAAGTCCCCCTCCACGCTCCTGAAAGAAAAAGAGCAGTGTGTGAACTCAGCATGAGACTGCACAGCCCTGAATGGCCAGGTCTTCAGAAGGCCAAGCCTTACTCCTTAATCTGAAAACAGCAGTACCCTCCACCCCTAAGAAATAAAAGGGCTACTGCAAAGACCATTAACAAATCCTATTTGGAACTCTCTCTGTAAGCCAAGGATCTTTTCCAGTTTTGTTTTTGATCTTGGTGTATTGACACAACCTGACAGCTGGATGCTACGAGGTTGTGGGGCTTGGCCAGTTAACACAGATGCAGGTCCAGGCTGAAAAGGTGAAGGACAGGAATTCATCTTCCATAAGGATACAGGCATTCCCTGTCCCCACACAGTGAGGTTTAACAGTACAAGAGAACCTGACCTCTTGCTGCTTTGTCATCCCTATGCTGGGATAACTGATGCTGGTTGCCAGGGCAGTTAAATCAAAATCTCTGCCCAGAGTCTCTGTATTCCTGGTGTCTGAGAGAGGATCAAATGTCTACTTGAGGTACAAAAGGTCTGAGCTTAATAAATGACTGAAGAACCAGAAAGCAAGAGAGGAAACGCTTTCTGCAGAACAAGGTGGCTCCTCCTTACTTGGCATCTTCCCCCTGCTCATCAAACACAACGATCTCATCCACACAGAAGATGGCACAGGCCCGAGCAATCTGTCCGGCGAGGTATGTCCGCAGCTCCAGCGATTGGGCGTTGTTGAGGATGGAGCCCGGCAGGGCTACGCTCAGCGTGTAGTGACGCCCTGGGGAACACAGAGATCAGAAGAGAGCCACAGAGGGGTTTTATTTACATCCTCAGCTGCACCTATGATGGGGAAAAAAAGCAACCTCCGTTTCTTAGATTTTAACTACAGATTTTTCTCTTAACCAAGGTCTCTATGCAGCGCTGCCTGCGCTGTGTTTGTGCCTCTTGATGGGCACGGGCTGGGCCCAAACAGACCAGGATGCTCAGCACCACCTTTTACTGCTGTGCAAACCTGCCAGACCCCCAGGACCAGGATCCCAGCTCTCCCAGCCTGGGGCACAGCAGCATCACCTGCATCCTCTTTCTGCTCCTCTTGCTCCTTGGGCTGCTTCTCTGCCAGCTCCTGCAGCCGCTGCTTCTCCAGCTTCTTCAGTAGCTTCATTTCCTTCCATTTCTTCTTCTCTGCTTTCCCTGGAAAGCAGAACAGCATCTCACTTTAAACATCTGATACTGAAAATGCCAGCAAATAAACTCTCTATGATTTGTTTTAGAAAGCCTTTATTTCAGTGATGGTCATGTAGCGGAATGATTTCCATCAATCATGCACAACGAGACAAGACCTGGAGACAGAATATACGTCCCACTTACATGCATATGTATAAATTCTCCCAGAAATCTCATGTATATTCTGCTACTTTCCAAGGACTAATTTTATTATGAACTTCACGACAGCCAAGTCTCCACTAATTAGCGCAAAACAGCAAAACATTTCTCACCACTAGGGATGGGGCAGCCACGACTTCTCTGGACAACCTGTGTCAGTGTCTCACCATCCTTATTGTGAAGAATTTCTTCCTAATGTCTAATCTAAATCTCACCCTTCCAATTTAGAGACGTTCTCCCTCGTCCTATCACTCCATGCTCTTGTAAAAGCCCCTTTCAGAACTAAAAGGCCGCTATGAGGTCCCCCCAGAGCCTTCTCTTCTCCAGGCTGAACAACTCCCACTCTCTCAGCCTGTCCTCACAGCAGAGGTGCTCCAGCCCTTGGATCATCTTTGTAGCCGCCTCTGCACCCATTCCAACAGTTCTGTATCCTTATGTTGGGGATTCCAGAACTGGACGCAGGGCTCCAGGTAAGAGTATTCCACTTTTTCTAGCAGTAACTACTTCTTGTATCACACCGACCTCCCCTGAGCGCTCCCGGGCCCTCCTAGCCCAAGACCCCACCAGGGTGAGGGACCTCCCCATGCTCCCTCCCCGCCCTTACTCTCCTGCTTCCAGCGCCGCCAGTCCACCTTCCTTTCCTCCACCTGCGGAAACAGCGCCCGTTACCGCCGGGGTCCCCTCAAGGCACCGGGGGAGCCCCAACCGCATCGCATCCCATCCCGCACCCCTCGCAGCCGTTTCGCCTCGCCGCCCTCCGCCATCTTGCGCCCGCGCCGCCTGGCCACGCCCCCAGCGCTGCTGATTGGAGGAGCGCGGCGTCACGTGAGCCAATGGGCAGGCAGCGGGTGGATGCAGGGCTTAAGTCGCCTGCGCTAGCACAGAAGTAGGGGCTGCCTCGTTCTGCGGAAGGGTGGGCGGGGGAGAGAGGCAGGGTAAAACCTCAGGAGGTTCAACAAGGTCAAGTTGAGGTCCTCCGCTTGGGTCGCGGCAATCCTCGGTTTCAATACAAGCTGGGTGACGAATGGATTGAGAGCAGCCCTGCTGTTTGATGAGAAGCTCAACATGTGGCAGGAATGTTTACTCACAGCCAAGAAAGCCAACCGTGTCCTGGGTCACATCAAAAGATGCGCTGGCAGGGCAAGGGAGGGAATGTTGGATGGGGCTCTGAGCAACCTGGTCTGGTTGGAGAAGTCCCTGTTCCTGCAGGGAGGTTGGACTGGGTGACCTGTAAAGGTCCCTTCCAACCCAAAGTGTTCTGTGATTCTAAAACCCAAACACACGTGTCAGGGTGCCTTTGCACAAGCGCTATACACATGGAGGAGAATGGGGAGAGGCACCCTATTCCTTGTGTCATAGCCTAGAGCAAAAGCCCACACAAGTGTGGATGTTGTAATTAATCTTTGTGCTAATAATCTAATCTCACAGTTGTGTATTTGTTTTGGTGATTGCAGCTTTCCCAGGACTTGGCACCTGTGTGGGTGCAGAAGGGCCCTCAGCAGTGCTCTCGCCCACCCAGACTGGGCAGGAAGGTGAGACAGGACATTTCTCCCATGGGCAAATGCAGGAGGGGGCAGTTTGCCTCCCTCCCCTGACCGTGGCAGCTCTTGCTCCAAGGCAATTGGTACCTCAGCTGCAGCCCAACATAAAAACCTGCAGAGCTGCTACCTGCCAGGCCAGGTGTGATGAGCAGCCAGCACTGAGGAATGCAGCACAGGTGTTGCACAAGTGACAGCAGCTCTCCAGGAGAGCTGCGTCAGCCTTTTATTTATTACAGAGACATTTACTCTTCAATAATTGCAGTAATTAATCTTTAATAACTTAACTGCCACGAATACTTATCGCACAGTCTGTTGCACCTAACTCTGTGTGATTGATGATGCTGTTTTACATTCTTATCCAAGTAGAAATTGAGAATGATGCAAGTATTGCCTTTCAAAATGCTGCTCGCGTTACCCCACAAGTCCAGAGCGTGGGAGGCCACGGGGGCCACCAGCAGCAGCCTGAGGCCACTGTGCCTGTTCTCCCCAGCCACCGTATGCACTTGTTGAAGGCCTGAAGGTTTTACTTTGCTGCCTGGGCAATGCTGTCAAGCCCTGACAAAGAGCCAGGGGTGGCTTGGGGTGTGCACAGAGAAGGTTTGGCAGCAGCTGAGCTATTTATGGAAGCCCATTTTCCAGGAGGAGCCAGTTATGGATTCTGTGATCACTTTCCCCAGAGATGCACAGAGAAAAAACTTAGGAAAATTGTTAATTATGGGAAACAGCATTTCACTGTGTTTGTAATTTTCAGGATTATAGGAATCAACCTGCTGATGGGTGGTGATGCTGCACAGTCCCATAGGAACATGGATGCTGGTAGAAATGCTGTCCTGCACTCTGGGGCACATAAATGGGGATGTGGAACAAGAGAAGCCACAACTACCCCCCCCAGTACGGCCTTCGAGGTAGGTCCTGAAATGCCTTTTCAGAATCCGGTGGTGGATGAGACTCCAGGAGCCATCCATCCTTACCTTGTGTCTTGCTGGATGCATCCCAGAATTGATTAGCAAAGTCTTTAAATGTAAGAGGAAGAAATGTCCAATATTGGCAGCACACACAAAGGCTCATTTCTTGCAAGGAACAGTGCAATCATTTCACAGTGACAGAAAGTATCCCCCAGGCCCTGGGCCTGGGAAACCTCTTACCCGTTTGTCTGGCAGAAAATGTGGTTGAAAGCACAAAAATAAGGACATATCACGGTTTGTAGCCAAGCAAAGGAAGAGGAAGAAGAGTGGCTGTGGTAGGTGAGGACCACAAGAGCCTGGCTTTCTCTCTGGTCTGCTCAGGGACTAGATTTCTCCTGTTTCCATTTTTGCAATATGTCATTTGCTGCTTTCAGTGTGGCTTCCTCCTAAAAAAAATACAGCAGGTTTTGTCAGCAGCTTCCAGCCAAATCCACCCAAATCTCCTCACTGCAGCCACCATTCCCATAAAAATCCCTTTCTCTTTCTGGAGCATCATGTCCAGTCTGAGAGAGGCACAGTGTCTCTGGGGCAGGCACAGCCACTGGGCTGCTCACTCCACACCCAGAGGACTCCATGCCTTGGCTGGGAAATGTGGGACACTGATGGAGCAAAGCTCAGGATGGCACTGGCACATCTCCTGCTCCCAGCTCAGCTCACGTGTCTGCAGGTTGGACCATGTGCTGCGCCACGCTGGGGCTGCGGTGCCCAAGGTGCTGCGCATTGCTTGGCATTCATCTCATTAAACCAGCCCTGATTATTGCCCCAGCCTCACCTTCCCTCTTGCTGCCAGGTATCTCACCTTTGCGAAGCAGAACCGGATGAAATGGTTGTAGTTGTTCTTGTGGGCCCCGCTGTAGAAAGCGGAGAGCGGGATGGCAGCAAGTCCCTGGGAAGGGGAAACACATGGAGCTGAGGTTGTTCCTCTTGTGCTGAAGAGCAGCCTGCTGGGCCCCAGCATGGGTGAAGCCATCTGCTCCCAGCACACCCCTCCTTGAGCTGCTGGACCTGGCAATGCTGTTGTGCTGCCAGTGCCCATGAGCCCAGCCAGCAGAGAAGGGCACAAATGCAACAGAAAGGGCCAGGTACCTTGTTCTTGACCATCCACTTTGCAAATCTGGAGTCATAGGGCTCATCGGAGTCAGGGGCATCGGGGACATCAGATTCTGCAAGAGAAGCACAGCAACATGGAGGTTTGGGCTGCTCCTGGGTGCCTCAGCCAAGCTCCAAACCCGTGGACTTAAGGAGCTGGGATGGAGAACATGCTATTGACCCTCCCTGTTTTGGTGGTGGTTTATGCACATTCCTCCTGTCCCTCCTAGTGGTGCCCCTCCGAGCTGGCCCCAAAAACTCAGCCCTGCCTGAGCAAATCCTCAGTGCTGACTCACTGAACTCAGAGATGTCTGCCACCAAGAAGTAGGTGCCCTCGGGGATGATGGGTTTCATCCCGACAGCATCCAGGCTCCGGATCAGCCGGTCTCTCTTCTGCTGCAGCTCCTTGGGCAGTTGGATGAAGTAGCTGTCTGGTTTCCCATAGAGCTCGAACTCCCTCTGGAAACCCTGAGCCACGGCATCCTGCGAGGAGAGAGGTGCCGGTGGGGAGATAGTCAAAGCTTGCTTGAGAACTGGAGGCTTCTCTGGTACAATTCACAGGTGACTGGGGAGCAAGGGGTGATTTCTTACTCCACCAAGCTGAGCTCTCTATCTCCAGCTCCTCAGATTTGTCAATGCAAAGTAAGAAATATACCCAAAGCAACCTGGACTCTCCTCTTCCTCCCAAGCACGGGGCTACTGCGGGGATTGGGGAATGAGCCTCTCCAGGGTAGCACCCATCACTGTGTCTGTGACTTTCAGGTCAGCTGTGGGCAGAAGGACCCCCTCTCACTCCTGCTTAGGGATTTGGGAATTGCAGGGCCAGTTGCAGAGAGCTGCCTTACTTGGGCAATGGTGGCACAGTGGTACACGGAGTTTTGGTGCACAGTACGGAGGTGCTGCAGCAGCCGGTTGGGTCCCACAACCCAGCCCACCTGTGGAGAAGAGAGGAGGAAGCTGGTAAGTCTCTGGATACCTGCTCAGGTTCCCCTCTATTTACCTGTGCTGGCTTCATTGCCTTTTCCAGACAGAAATATTGTAAAGCAGCTTTGGTGCTTTCAGAGTCTGAGGTTCAAAGCCAGGTGTGTGGCAGCAGTGGCCCCAGAGTCACACTGGGGCAGTGGGACCCTTGCCCTGGAGCAAATGGACAGGGATAGGGAGAACAAGAGATGCCACACAGCAGAATTCACCTTCCATCCAGTAACACTGAAAGTTTTCCCAGCACTCCCGATGATCACCGTGCGGTCCCACATCCCTCGCAAGCTGGCTGCAACGAAACACGAGAGAAACTCAGAGGGCAGAGCTCAGCCTTGATTGTTGCTGGGCTGCATTAATAATATAGTGGTAACACCATAACCTATGGTGGCCTTTTGTGTTCACAGCACACCTTTCACCTGGAGGAGCCTCAAAGCACATCCCAAGCAGGCAGCCGGGTTTCTCAAGAGCATCTCTTTGTAATTAATTGTTTTAATACGTATGTACCCAGCCCCAGAGGCTTCCAGAGGTTCCAGGCACCACCACCTTGCAACAAGCTGATTGCACATTACTGCAACAGGAAGAACAGGCCTCTGAAATCACGTTGAAATGGATGTCCCAAAGCTAGAGACATCCAGAAAACTGTGGGTTTACAAAGTGTGGGAAAAACCCCCCAGTTTCCCTTTGCTGTGTATCTCATGTGAAGCCAAGTCTCTGTTTCTTCTGACTGGTTCTGGAAGCAGGGCTCCAGTTTAAGGCCTGGTTTGGAGGCTGAGACTGAAGTGCAGCAAAATACCTCTAGTGGGGGTATGTGCCTGCTCGGGCTGTGCATGCAAGCACCCCAGGGAATTTCCAAGGGACCCCAGCTAAATCACCAGCTCTTTCCCTGAAGTTGCTGTGCCCAGAGAAGACACCCAAGCTCAGCCAAGCCGTTCTCCATACCGATGCGGATGTGCTCCTTCCCGTCGTAGACCAGCCACTCGTACACTTCATCGCTGATGCACAGGACGTTGTGCTTCACACACAGGTCTGCAATGAGCTCCAGCTCCCCTCGGCTGAATACCTGCAGCAGGTGGGGAGTGGAGCAGAGATGCAGCAGGAGCATTTCTGAGCCCCTGTCCCTCTGCAGGCAGGAGCTGGCTGCAGTGGTCCACCAGGTCAAAGCCACTGCTGGCACAAAAGACCAGTCTTAAAAACACCAGAGGAGTGAGCGTAGCGTGCAGTGATGCCACAGCACCCATTTCCCTCGTGTGCAAAGAAGGTCAAGCCACTGCTACCCTGCAAACATGGCCATCCACAGCAAGGCCAGAGGCGTTACCTTGCCCAGAGGGTTGTTGGGTGAGTTCAGCACAATGGCTTTTGTCCGTTCACTGAATTTAGAAGCCAGTTCAGCTGGGTCCAGCTGCCAGTCTGCACTAGACATGAATTTTCCATCTTTTGGAGCTTTCTAGACAGAACAGAGAGGAATCTTGGCTTGCCTTGCTACCTCTGCACTTTGCTTTCCACTCACCTCTTTGCTCTCTTTGCTACGACTCTTCCCTCCTTGACAGCTTTGCTCTGACCACTCACCGGTCTCAGCGGGACAAACACGGGCGTTCCACCAGCCATCGTCACCATCGGCTCATAGCAGTCAAAGAAGGGCTCAATGATTATCACCTGGAAGAACAAGACACGTCAGCGCCCTCCTGCTCCTGCTCAGGCCTTCACTGATGGGTGCAGAGCAATGGGAGGGACAGGAGATTTTAATCCCTGAATTACTGTAAGGAGAATGTGCATTGCCTGTGGGCAGTGAAGGGGAAGAACACCACCACTCGGGGCAAAAAGGTTATTTTGGCTTATGCAGAAATGAGACCATGACCTGCAGCAGATATTTTTTTTCCCTTTGGAAGCTCAGATACTGGAGAAAGGGGATAAAACCATTCCTGCTTTGGAAAAGGACAATGAAAGCCAGCCTGCAGCTGCTGGCAGACCCACAGCCAGGAAGGGCTCTCCTAGGGAAAAGCTGCCTGTGCAACAACCCTAAATCTTGGGTTACCTCATCTCCTTTGTCAACAAAAGCCTGGAAGCAGCAGAAAAGAGCCTGGTATGCCCCCACAGTCACCATCACGTTGGTCATAGGATCCAGGTCTCGTCCAAGCAGCTTCCCAAAAAACTGGGCTAGGATCTTCACCAGAGGTGGGTGGCCCTGTGGGGTAAGAGGAGGGGTGGGAATTGGGTTGTAAAAGCCTCTTAAAACATGGATGGGCCCTTGGAAAGGGCCTGGGCAGCCAAGCATCCAGTGTGTGGGTAATCTTTTGGCCTAGCTGGTTCAAACACCCTGGCAAAACAGGGTGTTACGGCCCTGGCTGTGGGGGGCCTGGGCTGAGGCTGGATGTGAATTTTGCCTCATGTTTTGTCCTGTTTAGTGCTGCCAGGAAGCAGGCAAGGCTTTGGGAAGTGAGGGGGTGTTGCTGAGGAGGGGGTTCGGTCCACTCACAAAGGCACGGGTGTACTGGTGCAGCATGTGGTTCTCCCCACTGAGGGCTCTCACAAACGCCTCCTTCAGAAAGTCTGGTGGGGGGAAGTCAGGGAAGCCCTGGCCCAAGTTCACTGTGGAGTAGGTGGCAGCCAGTTTTACAAACTCCACCCTGGAGAGAAGAAAGGGAGAGAAAGACAAGCATTTACAGAGGGTTCAGGCAGCGCGATGGCACCAGCTCCGCTTGCCAGCATCCCTTTGGAAATCAGTGATGTTGGTGTCCCTTCCTGCTGCTCACAGGTGGACAAGACCAAGCAGAGGTCATTTCAGACCCGTTTCAATTAAAATAAGATTGAGACACAATTGTACCAGGGGTGGTTTTAATTTGTTCTCAAAGGAAACAGCCATTGTGGTGTCTGGGTGTGTGGCTGCAGCTGAAGTCACACACCACTTCTGACCAGACCAGACCAAGCCGGAGAGGTCTCAGAGGCTTTCAAACTCATATCAGTTCTGCAAAATTTAGTGTCTAGACATCATGAAAGCCTCTGCAGATGCAAAGACAGGCTGAACTCAGTGCTTGTCTCAAACAAGAGCTGTCACATTGACAGTTTGCAGCTTGAAACCAGGCACAGCAGGGCTTTGAGGAAAACAGGACATCTGGTACGGCATAAAGTGTGAGCAGCAGGTATAGAACCGAGCCAGAGTCAAGTCTCCTGGGACAAACCTGCCCTGATGTGCTTCCTACACAAATGCAAATTAACCAAAGGAGACCCTGCTGCCCTGTGCTGTGTGGCTGCAGTGGTTTCTTTGGTGTTAGGCCACTTAAAACCACATCTACCACCAGGGTCACCCAGATATTCTCTTAACTCACCAGATATTCTTATCTATCCCCTCCAGTCTCCGAGCTTGCACTGGCCTTGACATTTTTGTCTGCAAAGGGAGAGAAAGAGGGTGAGTTTAAAGCTTTTACTAATGGCAACGAAGGGGATGTGACCTTCCCAGGTATGTTCTTCCCAATAGAAGGTGTGCCCTTTAGTATTGCTTCATGGGTTGTTGCTGACCCTAGAGCGGTAACGATGATGCAGTGGCTTCTGGAAGAAGCTTCACACACTGTTTCTGAGAGATCAAACAGACAAGAGCTGGCAGAGGAGGACATTTCATTTACAAGTTTCAACAAGAATTGAGAAAACAGATGAACAAAACAAGCGTGTGAACACTCACTGGGGAGTTGGCAATGCCCTAAACCTCACTTTCAGTTGCAATAAATCATGGGGCAACCGAGCTCAGGCAAGCTGAAAGAACCTGGCCAATGACCTCAGGCTTTTGCCTTCCACAGCTTTTCTTGTCCTTCTGATTTAGTTCTCTACAGGCCACAAAATATCCCCTTTTCCTCGGAGAAAAAAACATTTTCATTTCACCCTGCCCTAAGATGTAGTAGAAGTTGTATTTGCTCCTTTGTCCTCCTGGAGTGCTCGGTGAAGAGAGTTGCTCTAGATCCTAAACAAAATGCTGGTTTCTGCTCCTAAAGATCGTGGTAAAACCAGGCAGCAGCTGAGTAGAGGCAAGAGGGGAGCACAGCACACAGGTCAGACACCAAAGTACCATTCACCTGACATATCTAATTTCCACGTGCTAGGGAGGGTGGAAAGAAGGGTGGTAAGAAACATGGAGAGCAAAATCCTCTTTCCAGTTGGATAAACACAGTGGGAGAAAGTAGGATGTGCTTGATTGGGAATTTATCACAAGAATGATGAAAAGCATCAGAGGCAGAATTTAATAACTCAACAGCACAACCAGACAGTGAAGGGACTGGAAAGCAGAGGCAAACGATGCTCAATGCACCAAGAAAAGTCAGCGTGGGGATATGAGGAGGCCGTCTCTGAAGCAATGAGCCAAGAAAATGATTGCCACCACAGCAAATAAAATACATTTGAACAGAGATGTGAGAGCAGCTGAGATGTGAGGGGACAGGGTCTGTGCTCTGCTGTGCCAGGATGCTGGTGGGGATACCAGGTCAGCCTCCCTCCCCAGGCTCAGCTGTAGCAGTAATTCCCCACTTACCCTGCTCACTCTGCTGCTCCCAGAATTTGAAAATCGCCCCAACGATATTTTGTGTTGAGGTCTTTGGATTTTTATACAGCTTCAGCCCTCACTAGAGATCTTCGCGAAGAACTTGCTGAGGAGCCTTGTGTTTCAGAGGGCACAAGGTGGACTCTGCTCCCCGTGGTGCCAGGAAGGCAGCCAAGGATGAGCAGAAGTCCCTGCCTCCCCAGGCTGAGTGGAGGCCCACTCCTATTTCCCAGTCCCCTTCCTTGCTCTTTCTGCACAAGCTCATGGATATTATGATCAACAAGACCTGGTGCTGAGTTGATTTTAGTGGGAACAGAAGGATTTGTGGCTTGGGAAGTAGAAGACAACTGGAGGTGAAATATTAATGGCTCCAGCCCTGTTCTCCTGCTGGCCACAGTTCAGGAAATTTAACAGCATTGGCAAGTGTGATTGTTGGGGTCAGTGGGAAGAAGGTGCTTTAAGCCTAGAAATTCCCAGTTCTGAGGAAAAGGCCCTGCCTGCTCCATCCCTTTCAGGCAGGGAAATGACAGACACTTTCTTCTTTTGATGTCCCCCAACCCCAGCCTGTGTAATGCTGTCATGGGCAGCTGCCCCTCAGGTTGGAGAGCAACACAGGCTTGGGGACATGCAACCCAAATCTATTTTGGCCTGTTCTGCTTCCCAAACTGAATGATGTGTTTCTCTGGTTGCAATTTGCCTGGCAGCCAGACAGGATATTTGAGTGCAAATGTAGAAGACTTAGCATCCACAGCCTTCCACTGACTCTCTGCCACACTTGGCTTCCTCGCTCTGCATCTCTGTGCCTCCAAGAGGGATGCTGATATTTCTCAAGTGCTTTGCAACTCAAGAGGCTTTAGCAGAAGAGACCATCAGGTGAGACAACCCCACAAACAACGACCTTTCTTCTTTTAAAGAATGTTCTCTTGCTTATGAGATGCTCCTTTTAATCAGGCTACCTGGAAATAAGCACGTACAGAGGAGATTGCACCAGTGTGGCTTTTCCTACCAACTCTGCCAAGGACAGCTCTGCCAATGATAGCAGTGAGCTCCCCTGGACTCCACACGGCTGCAGCCTGAGCCAGGGACCAGGCTGCTGGCCAGGAAGGGTCACTCTGGGCATTCAGTACCTCGCTGTAGTATGAGCTATATCCAGCGCTGCTCTTTCTCTCCAGCAAGAAGTGACGCAGAGGCGGTCCCGCTCTCCTCAGCATGCCACGGCTCCAGCTGGCTCAGCCCTGCGGGCACTGACCTGTGTTTCCCCCAGGGACAAAGCAGAAGGGTGAGATAATTGCTTCTCTGCTGCAGGGGGGAAAGTAAAGTCTCCGTGAACCTGAGGAAAAGGCAAATTCAGAGCCAAAGCTGAGGTTATTCTGCCACAGAAAGGGAAAGGGAGGATGAGTTACTTTGTGTGTTGTCACTGCACTGTCAAATAGTTCTGGGACTGTGCTTTGTGCCTGTGACACAAGCAAAGTCAGGATCACAACCATGGCTTCTGCCTCCTCTCTTCCCAGTCCCAGACTCATCCCACTTTCCTCTGCACTGGGGGTAGCAGTACAGACACCAGAGAGGGCATCCACTGGGAATTTTGTATTCAACATCAGCTTTCCATCCAGTTCTATTGATTCCAGCTCGCTCTCTCCTCTGACCTTCCTCCCTGCAGCACCTTCACCTTCCTCGCTGGTGGAGCTTTGGCAGGGCTGTTTGGACTCCCTGCCTCTTGGTGATGAGAAATGAAAGAAGAGGCCTTAGGCATGTATATTGAGCAAACCTCCTCCACACAAACCCACCTCTTCCTCATCCTTCATGTTCTTAAGGTTAAAAAATACAATCAAAGCAAAAGCCCTGCTGGTTTTGAGAACCTCTTGCCTCTCAGCTGCTGCAACTCCAGGCTGTTTAATCCCAAGCTTTATTCTGATTAACATGTTCACCTTCAAAGTGATTTTGGTGTTTACCTTTCCTTCAAGGTCCCAAACAAATTAATTTCTGTGCCTGTTGCAGCCTATTCCTTCACCTCGGGTCCCCTCAACTGTTCTACAGCATTGCTTAAATACGTGGTGTTTAAGCTAAAACAGGTTAATATTTTGTTAGGTACTTTAGATAAAAGCAATGAACCTGGAGGATGTATGCACCTTCATTTTGACCAGCTGTGGATTAATTAATTATCCAGCTGCCAAAAAAATAAATTAAAACAGGTTTGAAGCTGCCCAGCCCACAGGTAAGTTCTCAGTATTGCTGGGTGCAGTTTCCATCCTTACAGGCAGGATGTGTCCCCTCTGTTTGCAGTTCATGTTATTTCTAACAAAAGTGCAAAGCAGTTTTCAGCTCAGACAAGTGGGATTTTACATCTCTTTGCCCAGGTGGGGAAAAAACAGCACAATTTATGGAAAAATGGGAAGCCATAGCACAATGTTGCTCAAGACTGCAAAACACCTGCCATGTCCCTGCGTGCAGGACCGCTGCGTGTTGGGGACAGGCACAAGATGGGGGTCACTGCTTTGAGGTGCAAAGCAAAGGAGTACTGGAATGAGGAAACTTACGCAGCAGGTGACAAAACAGAAGTGTGGCTGAAGAAAGGGCTTCAGGAGACTACTGAAAACTATTGAGCTGGTGTGAGAGCTGTGCACAAGGCTCCTACAAAGAGCTAGAGGCATCATTGGGGTCAGAGTGCTGTTCCCAGTGGGATCATATGACTGGGGCTAGAGCAGAGGGCTCTGCCTCACCTCCCCAGTCCTGGACAATGTTTTGGAGCAGGGTCAGCCACCAGAGAATTGAAAAGCCTGAGAAAGACTCAGGGAGCCTCTTAGCTGCTTGGGCACTTGAGGCTGTGCTGTACATATGCTCTGCAAGGGAGCCAGGGCACCTCTCACCGTGTTGGAGAGCACGGTTTGGAGCACAGTGAGGGTTTTGGAGGTGACAGCAGGAAGGTCACTGAAGGGACTGGTCACTCACCCCCTCCAGCCCGCAGGCACCAGCCGTCTCCTCTGTCCTGGTGCTTCCCAAGCACCCTGGCTGCTCACAGGGCTTTAGGAACAAGGGTGCCCCAAACCCGTCACACCATGGGTGCAAGGCCACAGCGGGAGCACAGGCAAATACAGCAGCAGCCAGCAAGCGCGCACATAGGTGCAAGGCAGCTCCCAGAGGGCATGGTGGGGGTTAAAACTGACTTACATCAAGCTGGGCCACACTGCCTTATGCTGCAGAAGTCGGCACAACCACCCAGGCTGCATTTGCATTCATGCCGGTGTCTCACTGCCTCTGAAATGCTTCATCTGGAGCTGGGACTTCCTGGGAGGAGTCGGAGAGGCTGCAGGAAAGCAGGAGTCGAGCTACAACACTGGTGGAGAAAATCGTACCGGGGAACGGGAGATCTCGGATGACTCTCGAAAGCACCAGGGGAGCAGATCCCTTCCTCCCGGAGGCTTGAAACAAGAGCTGCCAAAGAATTCTGGCTGCCTGGGAAAACATCTCAGCGTATTGTTCAGATGGAGGCTCCTACTGTCGTAATTATAATGGGATCAATTTTGTGGTGTGGCTGTAATTACTTTGGCATGGCAATGGCTGAGAATTTTCCTTTGAGTGAAGCCTTTAGTCATTCTGAAAAATGAATTTTTAAGTCAGTCAGACACTCTCAAAAGTTTAACCTTGAAGGTTTAATATTAGAGAAGAGAATGGGTCACAGGTACACCAGGTGAAGTCATCAGTGTTAGGTTCATCAGACGATAATGACCTGTCGTTACCATACAACCTGAAGTGGGATCCTGCAGCATCATCTGACCTCTGTGCTGTGGATGGGCAGTGAGGCAGCAGCCTCCGAGGTGGATTTCTGTGCATGGATGCAGGAGCTGAACTCCTCATCAGTCATTTGAGAGGTGACAATTGTTCAAGTGAGGCACAGAGAGCAAATTGTCCTCTCTTGACTTCTCCCTTCCTTTTGTGACAAGGCCTTATGTGCACCGATGAATCAGGTCATGTTTGTCTCCTGAGTGAGTAATTACTGTCTCCCTTTCACAGTAGGAAAGAGTGAGCCACAGAGAAAGGAAGATGCTGATGTCCACTGTGCCAAAGGTTTCCGAATCCTAACCTGATATCCAGCTGCTGGGCTCCCACCATCTCTGCCATGACTAAGAGGGAGGGAATGTCTGTGCAGGCAGATGCAAATTCTTTGTTTTCTAAACTTCCTTTTAAGTTCCACACTGAAACAAACAGATGGAAGGAAAAGTTGTGTTTGCTGTTGTTCTAGAACAACCATCCTGAGCCATTTTATCTTCTCACCTGCTGCCCTCGCTATGCTTTCTCTGTCCCCTCCTGTGCCAGCCTTGTTCCTTCCCTGGTTGTTGTTTGCCCAAGAGCTGAGCTCACCTGACTTGTTAAATTAGCAAAAAGCCAGCCTGGCAGAAAAGTAGACAGTTTTGTGTAAGGTAAATGAGTTGAACTGGCTCAGGGCAGGGTGGGTGTGAGTGCTAAAACCTCTGAGAGGGAACAGAGCTCTGGGCAGGGACTGGAGGCAGGAGTGGGGAGAAGAAGGGATGGACAGGAGCACGAGCATCCACCTTCTTTAGCAGGATTTGGCCTTTGTATTTGTTCAACAGTAACACCTTAATGTCCTCTTGAAATTCAGCAGAAATTGCTGGATAATATACATGTTGTCAGCAAGGAAAAGGACACATCTGACCTTCTTGGAGCTTGTACCATAAGACTCAAGGAAAACTGGGACACTTTTCAGGTCATTTTAATTTAACAACTGTATCTAGATGCAAGCAATTCTTCTTAATGATGTTTTTTTAAACAAATATCGCTACAGCACTGGGCTGGTGAGTGTCTACAGCACTGTCCCCTGGCAGATGGGATCATATCTTCTCTGGTAGAGGTTGTGCCTATGGCTAAGGGAGGATGCTAAGACCTTTAACATTCCTAGAAAGGCACAGATATGCTTATTTTACTATAGCAGCGATCACTGGTGTATACAAGTTCAAATTGGCTGCCCTTTACTCAGTACTGCCTCTTGTACACTAATGAAAATATAATGAAAGTCTCTGAACTATCATTTTGATTTTTTAAAAAAATGATGCTGCCTAGTGTCCTCCAAAAGAAAATACTGTTAGTGTTTCAGCCTGGTCTTTTTTCAGGTCCTACAAAATTACTTTTGGATATATCTTTCTAACACTCCAGTGTTGCTATTCCTGCTGCAAGGAAACACACGCTGTTATTTTTTCAATGGCCTTAGTTAGGTGAGCTGCTCTCCTGAGACTTCACGGGGAGTGCCCTGTGTCCAGCTCTGTAGCCCTCAGCACAGGAGGGACATGGAGCTGTTGGAGCGGGTCCAGAAGAGGCCACGGAGATGATCCAACAGCTGGAGCACCTCCTGTGTGAAAATAGGCTGAGAGAGTTGGGGTTGTTCAGCCTGGAGAAGAGAAGACGAGAAGACTCCAAGGAGACATTGTTGCAGTCTTTCAATACTTAAAGGGGGCTGATAAGAAAGATGGGGAAAAGCTTTTCAGCAAGGCCTGTAGCAACAGGGCAAGAGGTAACGGTTTTCAGCTGAAAGAGGGGAGATTGAGATGAGATCTCAGGAAGAAATGTTTTCCTGTGGGTGTGGGGCGGCCCTGGCACAGGTTGCCCAGGAAAGTTGTGGCTGCCCCATCCCTGGAGATGTTCAAGGCCAGTTTGGATGGGGCTTTGAGCCCCCTGATCCAGTGGGAAATGTCCCTGCCCATGGCAAGGAATCGAACTGGATAGGTTTTGAGGTCCCTTTCAACCCAAACCATTCCATGATTCTACGAATTCTGGACGACTGAGTCCACCTCCCTCCCCCTGCGCAGCGCTGAGGCTCGACTGGCACCTGCCCCTTTAAGACGCTCGCCATTTTGCGCGCAGCCCTGCACCAAGATGGCGCCTCCGCCCTCACTTCCCCCTCCCCGCCTCTCTCTCTCATTAGCCCCCGACGCCATAACCACCGCCCACCCGCGCCGCTCGCCTTTGCCCTGCACAAAGATGGCGGCGTGTCTTTCTCGTCACGCCCGGTCTCAAGATGGCGGCGCCCTCCTTCGCGCGCCGCTAGCGGGACGGGGCCGATGGCCGCCACGCCGGGCGGGTGAGGTCAGTTCCGGGGTGGGGCCGTCGCGCTGAGCTTGGGGGCGAACAAAAGGAGCCGGAGCCGGCGAGAGGGAGGGCGGGCGCCGAGGCGGGCAGGTGGGTACGAGCCTGGGGACCGGGAGGGGGACTGGGTACACTGGGACCCGCTCAGCAGGGCTGGAGGCCGGCGGCACCGCCTGCGGGAGCGCAGGGCATGGCCGGGTGGGGCGGCGCGGTGCCCCTCGCACCGCAGGGCAGGATTTGCTGAGTAATTCGGCGGTAACGCGCTGCCTCAGGGAAGCTGTGTGTCCCCCTGCCCCGTGTCCTCCCCCGTGTCCTCCCCCGGCCAGGACAGCCGGGTACCCCCGTGTCCCCGCACGTGTCCCCTCCCGTGGGTCCCCCCCGTGCCCCCTCCCAGCCAGGACAGCCGTGTCCCGTTCCCCCCCCCCCCCCCCCGTGCCCCCGCCACGTCTGCGGGGCGAGGCGGGGCCGTGTGTTTGCGGGGTCTCTGCCGGAGGAGCCCTGTGATCGCTACTGAGGATGGAGCCGCTGGGATTTTCGTTTATCCCTTACAGAGGATATTTTTTCCCTTTCTGGAGAGCTGAGGTGCGGGGTTTGGGCTGGAGCCAAAGCCTGAGGAAGGGGGGAAGGTTGGAGCCCTCTCCTTTAGCCTCTCCCTTGCAGCAGGGAGGGAAGGAGGGTCAGAGTCTTTGAACCTCTCCCTTGCAGCAGTTCTGTGACAGCTGAAACGCTGCAGCACCAGTTATTAGGGGTCCCTTTGGAATCCATCAGCCCCATCAATAACCCTGGGAGCAGGAGGAACGTCTTCTTGAAGGTCATCTCCCATTTGGGTTGCTTTTTTTCCCCAGTGATATCCATTCCTTTTCATCTGTTCACCGTTGTTGACGAAATGCTTCCCTGAAGCTCTGCAGTCCTGTCTGCATAGCCAGGAGGCTGGGCACTCGAGAGAGCTCTCCGAGCCTCGGGGTGCTCTCTTGTCTGGTTTCCCATGCCCTGTGCTGACATGCAGGAAGCAAGGAAGAAAAAAAAGCATTCAGAGTTCTTGTTGGTGGTGTTGAACTGCTGCCACTTTAGAGATTCCTGTAGGTAGATACGTGTGGAGAGGAGAAGGGGCAGTTGCTTGAATCTGGAATGGTTAGGAAGGTGTTATACATTTTCAGATATTCCTGATAGTAACATTTAAAAAAACCCGAACTTTTAGACTAGAAAGTAGGTAGTGAAGCTGTTGATCCCTTTTCCTGGAGGTTAATTTGTCTTTACCAGTTTAGGCTTAGTTATAATATTAGTATTCAGCATCTCCTTTGGCTGGGTCTGTGATGCTGGCTTTTTTTTTTTCACTTCTGTTGGAATAAGAAATGTTGGAGGTTCCTTCCTCTTAAGAGATTTTGCTCTTGGAGATCTTGCCATCTTTCTACATATCAGGGTGTCTCTTTCTGGCTCCCAGTGACCCTCTTGAGTTTTTCCTTGCTCCTTGAATGTCCTTTACCAAGCTTTTACATAACATGGTTCCTCTGTGATCTTGATTTCCTCTTCTTTGTTGATAATCTGTTTATTTCATTTCAGGGAAGCTGTTCCCATGGCGTGTGGGGAATGCAACGCTTCGGCATCCACTCAGTATCCAGCACGCAGGAACATCATCCACTTCCAGCACAGAGAACTGAAGTGCAGATAGCAGAACCCAGGGTAAGGGCTTGAGTGGTAAAGCAAAGCCAAAAAAATGACCAGGGTGCTACTTAAATGTAGTTGCAAAGCACGGGGCAGTGATGGGATGATGGGTAAGGAACAAGGAGGAAAGGTGGTTGGTCAGAGGGTGATATGGGGAGAGTGGTGGTGTGCTAATTAAGTTCTGCAAGCCCTTAGTCAGCCTGAAGATAAAAAAGAGCAAAGGAACTGAGTGTTATCCAAAGTAAAATATAACTGTTCTAGTTATTGACCCATACATCTGTCTCCTGGCCACATAAAGCCTAACTCCTCATTGCACTAAACATTGACTATTTCAAGGCTGTCTGGTGAGTGCTGCCCAAAGGAATGCAGATGAGAGGTAGCAAGAAGTGTTCAGTTTGGTAGGTGCTCGTGCTTTTGCTGCGGGGTGAGGTTTGTGTTGCTGTACAGCCATCTCCTAGGCAGTTCTTTGCTGTGACCTCTCAGGATCGCGCTGGCTAATCGCCACGTGGGCGTCAGTTAGGCAAGGGCAGAAACTAGTTGCAAGAAACTCCCTGCTTCCTTGGTTCTTCACCAGGATCGTGATGAAAGGTATTGCAGAATTCCACTCTTATCTTCAGGATGAGAAATGCTGTCCAGGTTGGCCGTGTTCTGGGCAGCGAGATGTGCAGTGTATTAGTTCCAGAATGCGAATATCCCTAAGGCTTGTCTGATGTTTGGGTGAGTGTTCACCCGTTTGTATTTCCTACTGATCTCTCATTATTTGGAAACCCAAACTCTATCCATGTAGGTCAAAGACAACCCACATAAATATTTTCTTAAAGTCTGCCAGAAGCCATGTGCTAGAAGCTGTTCCCTCGTTTGAAATGTGGAGTGCCTGAAGCCTTCCAGTGGTGGCTGAGTGCTTAGAGTTGATTACATGCTTGGAGGTGCTGCAGGCATTCAGAGAGTTGGTTTGTGGTTCTCTGATACTATTCTTTTAAATAAGCAGTGGAGGTCAAATGGGTAAATTATTGTGTTATTGCTGTGTGATTGGTGCAGCTTTATTAGTGGCCTTCACGTAATTATTCCCCATTCTAAAGAAGGATTTTGTTTAGTAAAAAGGAAGCTAAACTAATTTCTGGTGTTAAATTGAACCTAATTGGTTTATAGGAAAACAGAGGTGTGGTGTCAGGTCGGTGGTGGTGGAGCACAGAGTTTAGGAATTTTGTGTAGGGCTCCTTAATATGAGGATGGAGGGGGGAAGTGTAACTATTGTTTTGGTAAGCATTAGAAGTTAATGTATGCAGCTGCAGGGAGCTGAGCCTCCTTTGTGCATTTTTTTCAAGTGTTTTTAGAATTAGCCTCAATTTAGGATGTGCACACTGATATCGAACGGGTCTTTAACAGTCTCCAAGCTTGGAAGAGCATGTCTTTAAGGCTTCCGGGCAGCTTTTTCCTTAAAGTATTGATGTGGTTCATATAGCTGGATTATACCTGCCCCTCCTGCTGCTGTGAAACTGCATTTGAAGCTAAAAGCTATTCAGTCATGACCTCCCTGCTGAAGTAAGTGCCTCCTCCTCCTTGTGTACTAAGCATTGTTAACATTTGCTATAAAAGTACCTTGGCAATTCACAAAGCTCCTCTTGTGACAGATTTGCGTGCTGCTTCTCTAGCTACAGCCTACCTTTGTGCACAGTAAAAGTGCATACTAGACTAGTTAACAGGCTCTCTTTTAGAGGCTTGGTTTTAATCAGATCTTGGTGGTCAAAGGTGAGGTGGCCTGTCCCTTGAATAATGCAGCCAGAAAATGTTCAGAACTGGAAGTCACAGTCACTGTTTTGGAGCTCATGATCTGAAGACAAGGCTTATAGGGTCTGGTGAATAGCTGCATATGTACTTATTCCTCCTCTTTCCTCAGACTGAGGCTCATTATTATTGTGCTCATAGCTGGTGTCTTATTTATTTTGCTTTGCTCTCATCTGCAGCTTCTTTCATCTTAACAGACTCATCTCTTTGAGCTTGCAAACAGCTGTGGCAACACCCATGGATTTGTGCATGTTGTGACAGTCTGTCAACAATCAGTTGAGATTATGCTTGCTTAGAAGTTTTTACTCACTTTGAAACCACTGCCTTGATTTCTTAATCTGTTGATGGGTCTCTCAAAGCTCTGCTCTGGCCACCGTTTCTGTCTTTAGCAGAAAACAGTTGGTTACCTTTTCTTGTCTGACTCTTCTCATTACTTGCTGAAAAGCCTTCTGCTGCAGCTGATGAGGCTCTTGAAGGTGTTCTGGTTGTTACAAGTTAATGATGTCGTCGCTGTTTGTTTATCTTGAGTAGTTACTAACATAATTAGTTCACTCATGTTAGTCAGTATGAGGGAGTGTTTCAGTGTTCTGTTGGAGTAAGGTGGTTGTACTTCCAAGACAAGCTCCGATGGAGCTCCCTGTCCTTGAAACATCTATTTTCATGGCAAAGAGAAAATTACTTTTGGATAGGAAGCCTGTGACCACGTACATTCATAATTTATAAGCTGACAAAGACATTTTCCGTTTTGCATCACTGTAGCAAGTCATCTGGTAGCACTTAAATGTACACAGATGTGTGGCACCGATGTCCAGTCCCTGCTGCAGGCGTCAGCGGTGCTGATAACCTCAGGTTGTGTTCAGTTCTGTGCAGCTGGGGCAGAGTGCTGTCAGAAGTCAGGAAGTGTGGCAGGCCAAGCCAGGTCTCCAGCATGGATTGTTCTGATAGTGCAGGTGTTCTTCCATCTGCTTGTTAGGACAGCTTGTGTGACTGTAAACGGGAGCTGTTGCACTAGACTGTTCAGAAAAGAATGTCTGTCTGGCAGGAAGGGTCAGCTAAGGGGTAGCTGTAAAGATAATAAAGTGCTCTCCAGAGTGTAGGTGGGTTGCTCCTTTTGTGAACTTCAGTAAAGATGATGTGACTGGTCTGTTCACTCTGTCCTGCTGTGTCTTGTGGCTTGGGTGAGACTGAACGTTGCATGTGGCTGCTTGGTGGTTGTGTGAAAACCAGCTTACATGGCTCTGGCTATTCCACCAAGTGAAGAGTGTGAGTTCTGGCAGCTGCTGTTTCCACTATTCTGTGTGCTAGTCTAAATGATAAATGACCCTTTAAACTTCACATATTCACTTCTCTATCTCAGAAGACATTTTGTCCCACAGGAGGGATTTGTATTAATGCAGAGAGGGCCTGATGTAGGAATAGCAGTTTGCTGGGTAGGGTTTTGACCCTTTTATTTCTAAACTGCAAAGTACAAAATCACCTGAGTTTTTCCATCTCATGTCCTGGACTTTTCCAGATGATCACATGTCTGTCCTTGTGCTTGGAAGGTTTTCTGAGGGGTGCCTGAGAGCAGTTCTGTTTCAGCTTCCTTTTGTTTTCTTTTAATTCCAGGCCCAATAAACACGGGGAAGAGGCATGTAAATTCCCAGTCCCATTTCTGACCTGACATTTCCTGGTTTTTGAACAAAGGGCTCTGTGTCATGCCTTTCCTTAGGATTTCAGGTGGCAACATGCTGGGGAGGGAAACTCTGCTCTGTTGAAAGCTTATTGTAACATGTTGTAGCTCGTCAATAACCAGGGCTATAGTCTTAACGGCATCAAGATTTTTATTTCCCTCATCTACCTCTGGTGCTCTCAGTAACAACAACTCTCTCTTTCTCTGGGCTTCTGAGAGGTAAGAAGTTCTGTCAGCAGTGCTTGGCTTCTGCTTTGCAGTCCACAGTCTTGCAAGGAAATCCACTGAGAATTAAAAATATATATAGTGGAAACCAAAGAGCTGTAAGAGCCAATGTAGAAATGCTCTATGTCTACTTAGCTACAGCTGTATTGTGAGACTGGAAGCTGGAAGCCACCAAAGGTGAGGAGCACTTCCCTGATTTCAGGGAGGTCCTGGAAGTAAGGGGTGGAAACTGAAATTCTCGTGCATGCCATGAGTTTTTGCATGCAGTTGTATTGTGCCAGTAGCTCCATTGGTATCAGAAAGGAGGAGGAAAGAGGAGGGTGGATAAAGTAATCAGCAAATGATGAGTCAAGCTGCCAAACTAGCCAGTGAAACAGCACAGTGATGTTGTTTCTGTTCACTTTGGTTTTAGCTGGATATGCTGGCCAGCAGTTACAGGCAGGAATTCCAAGTGTGGAATTCCAGCCAGGTGTCTGTCAACAATAGGACAGTCTTCACTTATTTAAGTTGAATGGTTTTGGGTAGAGGAGTTGTCCAAATTGGAGGATGTTTGCTCCTGCAGCAGTTTTTCTGTTAACACCTTGAACTTGTTTTGCTTTGGGGGAAGAGTTCATGCTCTCATCTCCGTCAACCTTTATCTAGTGAGGTACATCCTGCTTTATGGTGTCTCTGTCAGCCAGATAGGTTTAATCTTGTTTCTGACTGGTTTTACTATTTAGGTGTGGTGTGCTCAGAATGTCCCTGTTCTTCTGACATGGGTGATTATCTTTTTCCTCCAGGTGTGTCTGGTAACACGTAGGATTAGTACCTGGTGATGCTTATGGTTGGCTGCAGTCTGGGTAGGTTTGGCAGCTGGTTATATAAGTCTGAAACTGCTGTTTCTTCTGTTGATCATAGTGTTCAGCATTAATGGTGAGATTGTGCTGCACGTGGCAGGTAGGTGCCCTGCAGGCTGGGGCAGGGATGGTCCTCTGGCAAAAGGAGTCTTTGGATCCAGGGGAATCTGAAGAGGTATATGGTATCTAAACTTGGAATGTGCAAAGGCTTCAGGGTGTCTTTATTTAGGCTGGGTCGATCCTGATGTGTGATAATGAGGCTTTAGCACACAGATTTTTCCCTGTACTATCTCAGGTGTTGCTGCTGTAAACAGTCCTGGGGTTGTTCTGTGTTGGGTATGAATTGTAGTGCTGCTTTGGTGTAGCTGAATCCTCAAGGTAAAGTAATTTCTTAGGGGCAGGCAATGAGGGGCTGCTCAGGGACTGTGTGGTAGCTAGGAAAGCACTGTGAATGCAAAAGCTGAAACTCCCCTGAGACACTTGTAAGGGTTTTTTTTCCCCTCAGTGTGCAATACCTAAAGCCTGCCTATTTAATGATACCTTTGGAAAACTTACTTCCTTATGCTTCCCATAAGTTGACAGGAGACAGAGATATTCCACCCCGCCAGTTTATGTAAATTTAGTGAAATCAGTTTGCTTTTAAATTTGAATAAAGCCCTCTTTCACAATCTCAGTATTGATGCCTTCCATGTGGCAGTTAACTCTACTGTAAGCAAATCGCCCGTTTCTGAGCTCCAGCTGGGAGGTTCTGCAGCTTGAGGTGTACGTGAAGGAGCTCAGATCCCTCCTCACCAAGCTGCACTGACACAGTATTTCCTTTCCAGATATGGCTGTTCCCATCTACAAACTCTTTTGCTCAGTTCATGTGTTCTGTGTGTTGCTGTCAGCGAGGCTGCACGACAGAGCTGACTTAGCAGGTGAAGCTTCTTCCCAGTAAACCCTTTCCTGTTGACAGAGCACACTGGAGTTCAACTTCTGTAAAGAGCAGGACCTTGAAATCTCTGCAGTGCCTGCTGGTCCTGTGGAGCTCGGTCAGGTCTTGGTCACAAAAGAGGCAACTTTATTTTTGGCTGGTTGTCTTCATGCAAGGATTGTTCCTAGTCTTATGCCAGAATACTACCCTCAAGGTAAATCATTTCTCATAGTCAGATACTTGTTGGAAGATTGTGTTCCAGCCACCTGCTTGGTTTCTGTGCAGTGGTTGGGATCGCAGTCCCTATGGGAACATCAGGTCACAGAGGTGGCCCGTAATACTCTGACTCCTAGGAGTTATTCTGCTGTTGTCATCAGCCCCAGCAGTGAAACTGCTTGCTCTAATCCAGAAGAGATTGTGTTGCAGTGAGAATTGCATTCTAAAATGATTACAAAGTGCAGTCCACAAAGTCAAGATGACATTGGCATCTTGATGCAGAACTGTCTTTCAGGAACTAGAAATGGGTTACATGGGAAATCTGAGCGAGGAGAGGTGCAGCTTTCCCACCTACTTTCTCAAGTTTTTGGTGGGAAATTCTCCCTTTCACTGCTGATGCTGGGAGGAAGATTGGATAACGTGGTAAATTCCAGCTTCTGGAAGGGTGGCCCTTGTTTTATTATTGTTGTTCTGGGACTTGAGCAGGATCTCCACTGCTGCCAGGAGGAGCAGGGACTTGCTGTGAATGTCCTTTTCTTCCTCCAGTGACCCTGTCATTGTTACTAGAAGGCAGGAGGTTTCCTGCTCCACCCTGCTGGGGTTTAGTTGCTGAGACCAAGCTGTAATAAACTATCATGGGACACTCAGATGGGGTTTTTTTATCTATCTTTTAGGTGCACAGTGGTAAAGGGAGATTTCCTACCCCACATAACTGGTAAACAAAACTGGGGAGCCTGCTGTGCTAATTTCTGGTTGGTTCCCTTCCTGGTTATCTTGAGATGCAAATCCAAGTAAGTACAAGGTTTAATTTCTTGTGAGAAGAAATTAGGCATTTCCTGGATTGGGCAACCCAACTCTACAACAGGATCTGAAAATGCTTTAGCCATGAGATCCCAGTTCCCAAAAGGAGATCTTACCTATTTTGTAAGCCTGCTAGGGGTAACTATGAAGGGCCAGACAATTCCTGCAGAAGTTTCCCTACCAAGAGTGATGAAGCCCTGAAAGGAGGAGGAAGGGTCTTTGGAGAGAAGTGAGATCCAGGCAAGAGAAAGAAAAATATATATGTATTTTCCCTTTGTGTGAGGTAGGAGGAGTAAGTAGTTTAAATAGGGAGCTGTTCTTTTATGAACAATATCAGCACTTGCACTGCATGTTCCTGAAAAGAAAAGAGGAACAGGATCTTACACAGCATTTATGGAGAGAATGAATAGTATGGCAACATGGATGTGTACTTGGTGGGAGAGAGCTGTGGAACTCTCGTGGAGCCTTGATTTGATTTGTTTGAAGTGTAGTTTGATTTGAGATGCTAAGCCATGTCCATGTTAACTGTTCCAGCAGATAACTGCAGCAGCTTTTGATGTTCCCCTTTTGCAAACCTTTCCAGGCTTTCTCTTGTTTGGAGTGGGGAAGTGCAGGACTCTGCTTTCTCAGTCTGATTGCAGTGGGAGGGTGACAGAGGGCATGTGTGTTCTTGTCTTGTTTGTTTTCCCTCATGGTCTGGCAGTGTGTCTGGTCTTTCCCTGGCTCTCAAACCTTTCAGTAGCTGAACTTAGTTTCTCTAGGAATTGTCTTGTTTTCCTGGCCTGGTGTAGTAGGGGTCCTAACAAAAACCCAAACAAATAAAAAGCCCCCCCAAAATTCATGTGTATGTCCTGTTCTGGTACCTCTGAGGAATTTGGAATTTTTGCTCCTTTACAATTCAATTCATAGGAGTTTTGAAATGACTGAAAGGTTGGTGGTTCTTCTACTGTTGAACTCTGTGCTGGCAGGTAGGGTGTGATGGTACTGCTTTTTCACCATTGTTAGAACAAGTAACAATGACTTCATGTTCTTTGCTTGTGTTGCCTGTCGGATAGGGGAGTTTTTGTGAGCTCACAGTTATCCATGGATCACTCAGGCTTCCGGGCTTTCTAAAGCCTGTGGAGAATGTACTCTTAGTTTCATCTGGAAGTCTGAAGGACAGAAGAAGCACTGCCATAAGGCCTCTGCTTCCCAGAACCTTTTGATTTCCTTTGTGACACTTAAATCCCAGTTGAGATGAACTCTAGGTGGGAGTGGTTGGTTAGGGAAGTGAATTCTTCTTTTAAGTATGTCTCCCCCTTCCTCTCCTTCTGAAGTAAACAACGCAAAGAGCAGCTGTTACAGGATTTTGGTACTGAATCCATCAGAGGGCAACTGACTAATCTTTCCTTGGAGAATTAGTGCAACAGGATGAAGCCAAAACTCCTTACATGGAAGGGAAAGTCATGATATCAGGCAACTTTGTTCTCCTTTTCAGCTTGCTTTATCACTAATGTTGAGTTGCGTCAATGAAGTGGTTCTAGGAAGTATAACTGTATTGTGTGTAAATCCTCCTCGCCCTGCAGTTTGAAAATGCCACAAATACAGAATTGTTATTTTCTAGCTCTTTAAAAAGAGTAACAAACCCATGACATCTGTGCTCTGTGTATGGATTTTATCACTTCTAACAGTGCTGACGGATTCCTTCATTCCTGCACTAAAATCCCTAGATAAAGTGGTAGATTTCCAACCACTGGTCTGTCAAGCTGGTTTAAGTTGATCCAGTGAGCTTTGTTTAAACGTGAATGTCTTGTCCCACAGACTGCTAATGGTAAGTACCAGCTCTGATGTTTTGTGACAGTTCATCTGTCAGGAAAGTACAGCAACAAACTGACTTCACAACTGTAGCAAATTACTCACAGGAAGCCTCATTCATTTGTCTCAAAGTGACTTGAAATTGGGCCTCAGCTAATTCCAGTCTTGCTGTGCCAGCGCTTAAAACATGAGTTTCCTGGTGTCCTCTTGAAAAGCAGAACAAAACAGTTGAAGCTAGTAATGCCTGCTTCTCGTTTCCTTTCAGGTGAATCATGATTCCAGTCACTGAATTGCGCTACTTTGCTGACACCCAGCCGGCGTACCGCATCCTGAAGCCATGGTGGGACGTCTTCACGGACTACATTTCCATAGTGATGCTGATGATTGCGGTCTTCGGAGGGACGCTTCAGGTCACCCAGGACAAAATGATTTGTTTGCCCTGCAAATGGGTTACCAAAGACTCTTGCAATGACTCAGTCAGAGGTTGGACAGCCACAACCCCAGAACGTACCTACTATAATTCTAGTCTTGTGTCCTCAACTGATACAGGGCCTATGGGGATCCGATACGACTTGGACCGGCACCAGTATAACTATGTGGATGCAGTGTGTTATGAAAACCGCCTTCACTGGTTTGCCAAGTATTTTCCTTATCTGGTGCTGCTTCATACTCTCATCTTCCTGGCTTGTAGCAACTTCTGGTTCAAATTCCCAAGGACCAGCTCCAAGCTGGAGCATTTTGTGTCTATTTTGCTTAAGTGTTTTGACTCTCCGTGGACAACGAGGGCATTATCTGAGACAGTGGTGGAAGAGAGCGATACCAAGCCAGCATTTGGGAAAATGAATGGCTCCATGGACAAGAAATCCTCCACAGTCAGTGAGGATGTGGAAGCCACTGTTCCCATGCTGCAGAGAACAAAGTCCCGAATCGAGCAAGGGATCGTGGACCGGTCTGAGACCGGTGTCTTGGACAAAAAGGAAGGTGAACAGGCCAAAGCACTCTTTGAGAAAGTGAAAAAGTTCCGCACGCACGTGGAAGAAGGAGATATAGTTTATCGCCTGTACATGAGACAGACAATCATCAAAGTGATCAAATTCATCCTGATAATCTGCTATACCGTTTACTACGTCAACAACATAACGTTTGACGTTGACTGTAAAGTGGACATTGAGAGCCTGACTGGCTACAGGATGTACCGCTGTGCTCATCCTTTGGCTACGCTCTTCAAAATCCTGGCATCTTTCTACATCAGTTTGGTGATATTCTACGGCCTCATCTGCATGTACACGCTCTGGTGGATGCTGAGGCGATCACTCAAGAAATACTCTTTCGAGTCCATCCGGGAGGAGAGCAGTTACAGTGACATTCCTGATGTGAAAAACGACTTTGCTTTTATGCTCCACCTGATCGATCAGTATGACCCCCTGTACTCCAAGCGTTTTGCTGTCTTTCTGTCCGAGGTAAGTGAGAACAAACTGCGGCAGCTGAACCTCAACAATGAGTGGACTTTGGAGAAGCTGCGCCAGAGGATCACTAAGAACTCCCAGGAGAAGGTGGAACTGCATCTTTTCATGTTGAGTGGCATTCCTGACACGATCTTTGACCTCATTGAGCTGGAGGTCTTGAAGCTGGAGCTTATCCCCGATGTCACTATTCCCCCAAGCATTGCTCAGCTCACCAGCCTTAAGGAACTGTGGCTTTACCACACAGCTGCCAAAATTGAGGCTCCAGCCCTTGCCTTCTTGAGGGAGAATTTGAAATCTCTCCACATCAAGTTCACGGACATCAAGGAGATTCCTCTTTGGATTTATAGCCTGAAGACGCTAGAGGAGCTCCATCTGACAGGGAATCTGAGTGCTGAAAACAACCGGTACATTGTGATAGATGGGTTGAGGGAGCTGAAGAGGCTGAAGGTGTTGAGGCTGAAGAGCAACCTCACCAAACTGCCACAGGTGGTGACAGATGTTGGTGTGCATCTTCAGAAGCTTTCCATCAACAATGAGGGCACCAAGCTCATTGTTCTCAACAGCCTTAAGAAAATGGTCAACTTGACAGAGCTTGAGCTGATCCGCTGTGACTTGGAACGCATTCCTCACTCCATCTTTAGCCTCCACAATCTGCAGGAGATAGACCTGAAGGACAATAACCTGAAGACCATTGAGGAAATCATCAGCTTCCAGCACTTACATCGTCTCACTTGCCTTAAGTTGTGGTACAACCACATTGCCTACATCCCCATGCAAATAGGCAACCTAACCAACTTAGAGCGCCTTTACCTGAATCGGAACAAGATAGAGAAGATCCCTACCCAGCTCTTCTATTGCCGAAAACTTCGGTACTTGGATCTCAGCCACAACAACCTGACTTCCATACCACCTGATGTTGGACTTCTTCAAAACCTGCAGAGCCTCGCTGTGACAGCCAACAGGGTAAGTGAGCAAGGAGCTGAACCCTGTGTGAGTAAAACTTGGGCACTTGTGTTATCTGTGTGATTAAACATGCTACATGGTGCCTGAAATACTCCTGGCATTGCTGTTCTGTTTAAGTTCTTAAGCTTTTGTTTCTCTCTGAGGGTTTTATCTAAGGCAAAACGTCACAAGCAACTGTAGGGGCAAAAGCCTTTCTTCAAAAAGGTACAATAGTGAAATTGCTTTGTAAGTGGCACTTGCAGGCTGTTCAGAAATCCTGCCTGTCAGTTGTTTCTCTGCAGTTGGAAGCTTGTAGTCTCTTAACTTGACAGTGGTTTTGGGCTTAAAATGGAGATCAGAGCAACTGGGGTCTCTACCTAGAGCTACGTGTGTAAGCCTGTGTGCTTCAGCCATGCGCATGCGCTGTGACAGCGTGTGTATGTGTGGTTGCAGCTTTGCTTATAGCACCTGGCATTTCCAGGGAGCTCTCCATAGTTCAGTCTGCTAAGTGTGTGGTTTTTGTGAGCAGTTGGATATGGACAGACTTGAGAGAAATGGTTCTTATGCTCTTGCTTTTGAAATGTATTGTCTCGTTCCACAGAGTTGACTTTGGAGAGAGCAGAGGGCTCTTCTGCAGTGTACTTACTCAAGGCAGAGTGAACTAAACCAGACATGTGAAAGTGTGAACTATGGCAATTCCTTGGCTTTCAGAGGAGAGGAAATCTGATGGCACCTTGCTGTGCCTCCATATGGTAGCTATGGGTTTTCTTGTGTAATCCCAGGGTGGTTAAGCCTAAGCCTTAACTGTCTGAGCCTAAGTGCAGGGCAGGTTAGAGGGGATGACCAAGTGCTCTATGCTGCCTGATTACCTGGAGTTGTCTCCTGGCTTGTGTTGGAGGTGTTTATTTGCTTAAAGCAAACCATACCCATGTTTTTTCCTGAGTCTTTGTTCCTGTGTTTGGGATAAAGGAGACGTCATTTGCTGTCTATCGCAAAGATCAGTCAGTGGCTGCACAGACTGGAGTGCTGAGCTGAGGGGCTTGTTGAAGCTTCATTCTGTCTGCTGGGATGCTCTTTTTTCTCTTGGAGTTTATTACTGCCTGAAGTTGCAAAAGGCTCTAACATAACTACATATTGCTGACAGATCTGATTAGTGGCTTCTGGGTTCTTCTGGGAACATGCACTAGAATTGTCCTGGAGCAGTCCTAGTTCTCATTGTCATATATCAAGATCCTTACTGCTATTGGTGAGGTGTGTTCATAACTGAGCCCTTTTGGATTGTCTGGGAGAGGCAGACAGAGCTGCTCTGGTGTGGTTTGGCTTTTCACTGGGGAAAACATTCTCAAATGAAGTATTTAATTGCTAATGCAGTTCAGTGTTACTCAAGATTCCTAGAAGTTAGTGTCTGTTTTGTGCCACTGCAGAGTAGTGGCAGACGCGCAGCAGCCATTCAGCTCTCCCAGTTTAGTAGCTGCTCTCTCAGTTTTCCCCCAGGGACAGACTGGGAGGCTGGGCAGCTCTTTGCATGGGTGGCTTCAGCTTCAGCAAACTCCATGGTATGCACACATTTCCTATCAAGTTAAAAGCCAAAATATTTTCTTGGAGTAAGCACAGCTGATACAGACAGTTTCTGAGGATGGTGTTAAGCAAAGATAAGGGAGTTTTAAGGATTCTTAAGCTACTCTTCCAAGCTTGGATAATTCTGTACCGTTTGTGTTCTGGCGATGTCCCTGGCACAGCTTCCTGAGGGTTAATCTGCAGTGTGTCCTCTGCAGTCTTGGGGTGGAACCTCCTTTGGGTGAAAAGAAGCGAGAGGCAGCTCCCTTTTCTGCAGCACGTGTGGCACCACCCCTTTCTCTCTGAAAAATGCAACAGGAAGGCAGGAGCAGCCTTCATTCAAGCATGTTCTGAAGCAAGAGTTGGTGAGGACTCAGTGAAACAGCAGAGGTTATTTGTCCTCTGTGGGTGCTTGGGCAAGGCCACAGTTGCCCTGGAGCTCTGACAGCCTGGTTACTTAAGCAGTGACATCCAGAAACACAAGGACTGGTAGGCTGGCATTTCCCAAGACCAGGAGTTATCTCGGATGTCCTCTCTGAGCTCAGCAGTCTTGGCAAACAGAGCCTTCTGGAGTTGGCTGGTACCAGTGTGCCATTCTGGGAAGCGTTATAGCACATTGTTTCTTTCCTAAACCAATACTTGTCCCTTAAATAACACCATCTTCAAGAGTCTGTGATCGTTTGATTGCATGTTGCTGTTTGCAAAGCACTGGACAGTACCAGTAATGATGACTGAATCGAACGGTCTTTAATTGATCCAGTCTCGTCTTGGCTTTTCCTTGGACTCCAACTTGTTCAGAACTGATTACAGCCTAATTTAGTCCTGAAGGATATCACACATAATTTAAATTTTAAGAAGGACACTGTTAGATTTAAAGGCAAGTGATAGCCTGTAAGATGAGACCTCAAATTAAGGGGAGAATCCTGAGTTGCTGTCTTTAATTCATAGCCCAGTGTGTGCTAAACCTCAGCTGTGATGTTTTCCTAGAAATTCTTTGGGAGGACTGGACTATTAAAAGGCTTTAATAGTAATAAACCTTATTAAATTAGTGACTCAGAGATGCACAGAGGTGGTGGTGGGAAAGCTCACAGCTGGTGACTTAACTTTTTTCTTTGTGTTTTGGCACTGCTTTGGAGTCTACAAGGTCTTTGCACTGTTTGAAAGCCCTGCAGAAACATTGAAAGAGCCGTGGTTCTCAGGGCCTGGAGATGGTAGCCAGGTGGCTTCTGCTCTTATTACAGCAAATATAGGAGCACTGGCTAAATCCAGTCTTTGTGGTGTTCACTATAATAGCAGTTGTACAATGGTTACCTACGATGGGGGCTGTGATCCGATGATTATTTGAAGGGTTTGGTATGGACAGAAGCTAATACTGATGGGAATGTGTGACAGTGTAGGCCAGCTCTGAGCAGGTTTCTGGTCCTCTAGTCGTGGTGTCTTCTGCTTTAGCCACCATCATTGGAGATCCTTTGTAACTCATGCAGTTGAGTGTCTGAAAGAGGAATCCATGCAATCGTGTGCAGCGACTTTTACTTTGGGAACAGTCCTTTTGGTGGAAAGCAGGAGCTCACTCAAAGGAGAAGTGGATGACTGAAAACAAGTGCTCTGTGAACCTTGAAGCACCATGTGGGCTTGTTGGTCTGTTACGAGCATGTGTCCTGTTTGCTGGTGACTTTGCCTATGATTTGATTTCTCTCTTTCAGATCGAGAGTCTCCCACCAGAGCTGTTCCAGTGCAGGAAGCTGAGAACCTTGCACCTGGGAAACAACGTGCTGCAGTCACTTCCATCCCGGGTTGGAGAGCTGACAAATCTGTCACACATAGAGCTAGGAGGGAATCGCTTGGAGTGCCTGCCTGTGGAGCTGGGAGAATGTCCTCTGCTGAAGCGCAGTGGACTGGTGGTAGAGGAGGACCTGTTCAACACGCTGCCCTTGGAAGTCAAAGAGCGGCTGTGGAGGGCAGACAAAGAGCAAGCTTGATCCCCTGGAAAAAGGGAAAAGCCTCTGACCAACCAGAAGGAAACAAAAGGCCATTCCAGTCCCTGTTTCCCCAGATCCTCCCCTTTCTCCCCTCTGATCACCACCAGACAAGCCAAGGAGTCCCTGAACAAACATGACTCTGAATGAGGCAGCTTCTTGCCTCAGATGCAGGATGGGGGAAGCTTGGGATCAGGATGAGGATCAAGACAGCTTAGTTGGCCTCTGAGGAAGGGCCAATGGAAGCAAGAGGTGTTGCTGTTCTTCTGGACAGAAAGTGGGGTGAGGTGGATGGTGCTGGTGAGAAGAAATGACCTTTGAATGGAGGAGAAAATGAAATGTGGGGTTTGCTGTATTGCTCTAAATGGGGCTTATACGTGTCAGGGACTGATGGTGCCCAGTGTCCTGCAAGCAAAGATCAAGAGACTGGGAAGCCTCTTGAACCTCCATCTCTTTCTGTGACACCTGGTACTGTTCCTGTCTGACTCTCAGATTGTCAGCAAGGCCCCACAGTGGGGTGGGATAGGATACAGACAGCTGATTTTATCTAGATGCTGGCATTAAGATTTGAGGGATAAACTTATCTCAGACATCAGCTTGGATGCAGGATCTTATTTTTACCAAACGTCTTTCCCCTTTACACCCCATACGTTCTCCTCTGCCTTTGGAGAAGGAACCAAACCTCCAAAACCCTCTCTGCTCATTTCAGCTTGCACTATGTTAACAATTTCAAGTCACTTGTGCTGATGAGTAGATCACACAGCATCCTTCTCCAGCTGAAGTGCTGGAGGCACTAACTGACACAGTCCAGAGCTTTAGCCTGTTCTGAAATGGATGGTTGTAGTGCAAGTGGGAGAAAGACCTGGATAAAAAGCAGTCAGACTGTCTAATCTACTCTCACAGAAGCATTGAATTGCTTCAGGATCTGGCTTTTAAAGTTTTTAAGCTACTTTTAAATTCCTGGTGTTTTTTACAACTGGCCGGCGAGGTGGGGAGTCTCCTGGGCCTGGTGGTGTTAGCAATGAGGAACACTCGGGTTTCCTCTGCACCTCTTGCATCCCTCCACCCCTTAAAGCTGTTGGATCCTTTGCCAGTGTTTTCATTAATGCAGTCTTCAGAGCTGCTTGATTGTTCTTTTCTGTTGTCCTCGCACTTTAACAGCTGTCCGTTCCTGTTAAACCTCTTGACCTAAATAAGAGGTTAATGCTGATTGAACTTGGTGCTGGAAAAGAAACCTGTTCTCCTGTTTCTTCATCTTTTCATTCTCTCAGCATTAAGGAGCAGTATGAGAATCCTGGTGGACTGAGCTCCTCTAGATCCTTGGAACAGAGCAGTCTTTATCAAAACAAGTTTGACCTGTTTGGGGTTTTATCAAACAATACCAACCTTCTGCACTGGCAGAGGTAGATAGTTTGTCATAGCTACTGATAATCACATCCTTAAGGTGGGGTGGTTAAGGTGTACCTACAATATACACCCCAAATCTGCTTGTTCCCATCAGAAGGAAGAGGAGGCTCAAGGACCTGGTTGTAATGTTCTGCATCAGACCAACAGGCTGGCTCCGAGGTGGAGGGCTGCAAGCTGAGGCCTGAGAAGTTTGGAGGCCTCCCCTGTGTACAAAAGCAGGAAGCTGCAGCCGTATCCCAAAAGTGATTCCTGGCACACTGCCTGGGGTGCCCCATCTTGGCAAATCCTGGTGATCCCTTTGATGTTGGGGCAATAAGGCACGCTGTGGCTTTCTTCATCAAATATAAGATATGAAATATATGCACTAAACACGCTGAAATCATGAACAATGTTAACTGGGCTCTGGATTTGTCAATGTTCAGATGCTTAAATAAAGCTACGTTAAAATCCAGGAGATCTGTTTATAAAACTGCTTTTAAGAAAGTTGTGAATTCTGCTTCCCTCAGTCCATTCATTATGAAAAGTTTAAACAGTCCAGAGAATATAAAATTAAGTCTCTGTCTGGAGGCAAAGTGCTCTAAAAGCTCTTCTGGTTTCTAACAGGGTTAGTGTCTTGAAATTGTGTTAGAGATGGGGCTGCTGCTGAGAGGATGGGGAAGCATTGATGCTGATGCTTCTTGGATTGTTCTTGTTCTATTTGCACAAGCATTTTTGTTCAACAGAGAGGGCCGAAATTGCTGGGTGGGCTTAATGCTGCTTAAATAAAGCAGGAGTGGCTTCAGGCTTTGCTACAGTGATGGTGGGTGTGGAGGCTGTTTGGATTGTGAAGGAAACTTTTTTTTCCCTAACTCTGCCAAAAAGTTGTGCTGGAGAGTGGGTACTGAACAGAGGCTTGAACTCTGTTTTGTATTCAAGGCCACTGGGTAACTGGTATTTTAGGCTAGGCAGGGCTGGCAGGGTAGGGCACCTCCCAGGGTTTTCACTCTGCTTACAGGAGCAGAGAGCTTTCCTCTGTATGTCTGGATCATTGTAAATGAATGCTTTGACTCTTGATTCCTGGAGTGGTCTTAGTTACCCAAACTAATCCTTACCCAGCTAGGTTAGAAGTTTCCATAAGCAGCTCTGAAAGGGTGCTGCAGTGCTTCTAGAAGCTTCCAAGCCCCTCAGCTGCTGTGTCTCAGTGCTGTCCCCCCAGGCTGAGTGGACAATAGGTCATTCTGATCAGATAACAGACCTATACTCCTGCTGCTTGCTGAGTAGAGACTGCCCTGTGCCTGAGGGCTACAAAGCAATTATAGGACAGGCCAGTGTTGATGGTGCATGAAAACACTAGCTTTTTGCTGCTCTTACAGTATTCCAAGCTCAGGTTTTTTCCTTGGCTGCTGGGGCTTGAGATAGCTTCCTGTGTGGGATGAGCAGCCTGATAACACCTGTGCCAGAAACACACAGAAATACATTGCCAGCAATAGGTATTATTTACTCCTAATATGTGCTTCTTGGTCTTCCCTCAAATAGATACTGATTCCGGAGTATCAGGCTCGTGTGATGACATGGAAGAAGCTTTAAAACTTCAAGGACAGGGTCTAAACCATGAGGTCCTGAGTGTGTTTACTGCTCAGGATTCCTGCAAAACTCAACCCACAGCAGAGTGAGTCACCCACTTCCCATACTTGGATTGCTCAGTCTTTGAAGGATGAGCTTACATCAACAATCCTTCCTCATTTGCAAGTATGCAGTCAGTATATTTTATATTTTTCGTTTAAGTTTCCATCAAACTGAAGTTTAGGGGGTTTATTTCTGACATTAAAAACTTCAGCTTAAATAGACAATCAACAGGCTGGTTGGTGCATTGTTCTCCTGACAGGCTTTTCAAAGCACTCCAGTAGTAGCAAACCACATTATTTATTAACTGCTAAACCGTACTACAACTTGATTCAAACCAACTTTTTCCCCAAAAACACTTCTGAGCTGAATGAGTTTTTGTAGCCCCTGTAGATCACAACCCCCCTCATCCCACGTCAGGACTGAAGGCTGGGAAAATGGAATTCTGCCTTTCCTGCTAAATACCCCCCAAAACTTGAGACTGATTGTTTTGAACCAGCTGAAAGGCAAGGAACGCCAGACCTGTTACACGTGTAAATCTTGCTGTGCCTCTGAAACTGCGCTGGAGTTGTTCTGTTCAAGATTGTTTTCTCATTTTAATACTTGGTCCCCATTAATTCAGCAGCTGGAATCAATTTACTCTGCCAGTCTGAATGGTTAAATGGCTGTTACAGGTCCTGTATCTATCATGATGTGCTGTTCTTTGGTATTAATTGTTGCTTCTTGATAATATCCTACCTCATTTTTTATTTTTTCTTATTATCATTTATACACTCCATTTTGCTCACTTAATTTTAATTAAGTAATGCCTTGGTGTTCATTACCACAAGTAGTATTAAGTGGTTTTCTGTTGCTGAACCACATTGAGGTCCTCTTCTTTATTTTTTTGGTTCCTCCCTAACAACTGATTCTAAGAATTTTGAGAACAATGATGCATCTTTTGCAGAGGATGAGATGTATGGAAGAAGTTTCAAATATTATCAATTCAACAGCTGTGACACCATTTCCTTTCCTACCTTTTTTTGAGTTCTTTGGATCTTTTTATTTTTTCAGTCTTCCTTCAGCAGAGTGATTTTTTTCCCCTCGTTGATAGCTGTGCCTTCTCTGGGGATACATTAACGTAATTTCTCCACAGGGGCTCTTGCTCTTCAAGTCTATTTGCAGTAGTCTCTGCCTGAAACCAGAGCTGTTCCTTCCAATTCTTTTTCTTTCAACCACGGGGAGATTTCTCAGCTTTTGGCACGACTTCTGGCTGATGAATGGTTTTGTCAAACTGTAAACAGCAGAGTCATCTACTCTGAAATGTTACCCAAGGTAAGGCTGTGTGAGTGCTAACGAGTAAAACTATTGCTTAAGCTTCACTTTGATTTTTATTTTTCTCATTGCATTTTAAAGTGAATTTTTCCCCACTGTTTGGCCACACAGTGGGTCCAATCCTGTAGTTTTACCAATCAGGTGCCAAAAGAGTTTTCTGTCCTACCTGCTTTCTAGCAGTGCGTGAAGCAGAACTGGACAAAGAGTATTGTTTGACTCTGACCTTTCTCCCTCCAGCTGCTCTGGGAGGTTAATGTTCAACTGCTCAGTGGTACAAAGCTCTCCAGAAATCTCATCTCTGAAACCCCTTTTCAAAAGCAGCTGTATCTGAATTGCTGGACTGAATCGCAAAGGTGAACTTTGTGCGCGTTTACACAAAGAAAGGCTTAATTTAGCATTTTGGGAATTACCCTTCCCTTCCCTTCCTCCCTCAGTCTCCTTTAAAGGAATTTTACCAAACAATGGGGGAGATTTTTTTCAGTGGAGACAATGAGAAGGGGGCTAAGGAGCCTGAGTCATCTTTTACAACTGACACGTGTGTCCATTTCAGTGAGACATTACTCATGGCTTAAAGGTTGTTTGCTCCCACTTTGTAAATGTAGGAGCAGGGCTGTGGTTTGGCATCGACACCTGCGACTTGATGTAACGTTTCAGAGCCATGGCATTCACTTTGTGTGTGAGGTTGTCTGGGCAGCTGATCAGCAGCACCTCCACCTTCAGCACTGAAGGCTGCTGTTGTTTTTCTCTGAACAGACCTGTAAGACTGGACACTTTAACAGAATAAAAGTTCTAATTTTTAATTTGCGTTTTCCTTTAATGTCTGTTTTCTTTTAGGTTTTCTATATGCAAAGGCACTTGGCTTTTCACAGTCTTTTCACAGATGGTAATAATTCCAGCTATTGTGTAGGTTTATTGTTTTATTCACTCATGGCATGAGCCCTTGTGGATTGTGGCATTTCTTTATGAATAAGTAAATATCAGATGTACAGCAAAGGAGGTCTTGCTCTGTGACAAGTCTGGACTGCCTTACATATTTCACTGTAACAAATGGCTGAAACAGTTTATGGTGCCAAATATAAGGCTGTTGGAGTATTGTCTTAGACATTAGGAAGAAATTCTTCACAACAGGGGCGGGGAGGCCCTGGCACAGGGAACTTGTTGCTGCCCCATCCCTGGAGGGGTTCAAGGCCAGGTTTTGAGCACCCTGATCCAGTGGGAGCTGTCCCTGCCCATGGCAGGGGATTGGAACTGGATGGGCTTTGAGGTCCCTTCCCACCCAAACTAGTCTGTGATTCTATGATTATCTGCATAGTCCAATAGAAGCTCAGTTTGCTCTCCTATCCCTTAGGAGAGGGATAGGGACCAAAGTCAATGGAGAAAACTGCCTGTTGCCATAGAAATTGTGTCTGCAGCCAGCTACTGGAAGCACATTATTTCAGTGTTTCCTAGCTGTCTGCCCACCCCACGCAGTACTTTTCCAACTGGAAATGCTGGCAGCATCTTTTCTGATGGAGCAGATTCTTGATGTGTTATGGAGACTCAGCCTGTAACTTCCATTGGCAGTTTGAGTTTCTTTGCAGCCCACTTACTGCAGAGAAAGGCATTTCTCTTGTGTTTGGCCTTTCCCTGCTTCCTCTTTCCCAGGCTGCTTGACCACAGTGGCGCCGATCCTGCTTCAGAGGTGGAAAATATGAGCAGGCTGTGAAAGAGGTGAAAGGTGCTACTCTGGGTGCCCCTTATTGGCTTTGATGAGTTTTAATGACACACTTAGTAGGACTGAACCAAGACAGGAGAAGACAAAATGCCTCTTGACCTAAGGCTGACTTACAGTGCAGCTCCTTTTGACAAGGATTTACCTGCTCTTTGAATAGCAGAGCCAAAGAAAAGAATGAAAGGTGCCATCCAAGAAAACTTGCTTGCTGGATTCCTGCAGGAATACAGTGATGGGACAAGAGCCCAAGGGCAAAGAAATGATCAGTCTGTGTTGGAAAAAGAGTTTTATTCCTGATAATTCCAAATTTTCTATGTAGCTCAATGAAAAGCGTGGACTAAAGATGCAGTAGAAGCAGCTGGACGTGCATTGGTGTTGTTCCAGTGAAACCCTCTAGCCCTGCTGCACCATAAGCTTTTTAAATTGCTGATTTATTAAGACAGTTACAATCCTGGGTTTACCTGTTGATGACAATGAGGATCCTCTTGATGGAAAATCACTGCATTTGCAAGACTTCTGATAACTTGAAAGAAAAGCCCTGCCAACACAGGGAAAACAAAAGTATTCAACTATATCTATACCTTTTTACATAATAATATACTATTTATGGTTGGACTCGATCTCAAAGGTCTTTTCCAACCATATGATTCTCTGGTTATATTTAATACAGTTTAAATACTCACTGTTGTCATTGTTCTGTTGCTCTTTGTTTCTCAGTAAATACTCTGTCACTTATTGCTGATCATATCGAAGACTTCAGGAGGGGTGATGAGATCTAGCTGCAACTTTTCCTCACCTAATAACCCTGGCAGCTCCAACAGCAGCAGTTTTAAACGGGAGAGCTGGGAAGCTGGCTTGGCTCCAAATGGTTTCAATAGGAACTCTTTATTGGGAAGGAAATTAGGATAATTGTGCCAGCCAAAAAACACGGCTGAAACACTTGCGCTTTGTCTGCTTGGGGGTTCTCTGTTCCAGATCCCACTCGCTTCTGTACCTTTTGTACAGGCACGGGATGGGCTTTGGCAGCCTCCAATGGAGTTTGCTAGAAGTGCAGTTTTCTTGCAGAGCTGGCAGGAGAAAATGTTGTTTCATAGTCTGCAAAACATCTCTTGGAGGGGGAGGAAGGGAAGGAAAAGGGGGTCATTTCCCAGTTTTGTCCGACTACTTTTACCTTCCTTATTTAAACTTACTGGAAGAGAAGGTATTTACAAAGATGACATCCGTCTCTTTGACTGTTTTCAGGCATTATGTGGTGGGGGTGGTTTTCCTTTTGCTGAAAAGGTCTTTCTAAGCCTCAAAATAGGAGCACGTCTGGAGCGGGAAGAACTGGAAGGCTCCTAAGGACAAGACACCTCTGAATGCTCCTCTAACCAAGCGGGGTTGCCTCTCCTGGCTCGTGCAGTCGTTGTGTTTGGGTACTTGCTGGGTTGTGTACCACAATCCACTGTTTATGTTGCTCAAAACACTCCATAGGACAGGAAGGCTGCGGTTGACTGTCGTGCAAATGAACTCAACCAGCTTCTGAAGTCATCGTGTGTGCGTAAGGTGGGAAGTGGAGAAGGTGACGTGCTAAAGAGATGGAAAAAAAATGTCAGGGAATGAGACTGAGACATTACGAATGACGGAGGTGGTGGAGAGAGGAACTGAGGAGTGGCTTGGGAGTGTGTGTGTCTCCAGGATTGTTCTCTCCCGGTGAGGGGTGAGGTGGCTCCTCACCAGATTGATTCAGGCAGTAGCTCCAGAAGGGCTTTTTCCACTCGTTACACAGCTTCCTTAAAAACAATTCACTTCCCATCAGCTGCTGAGAGCCCTGTCACAGGAGGGAGGAACTGCTTGATTATTTTTTGGTTTGTACATTGGAGGTTGGTTGTCTCCCCTTCACGTTTGTAGCCCAGTGGTTAAATTCTCTTGCAAAACTTAGCTTTTTAAACTGCTGAATTCCTATCCTCTCGTGTGTGAAGAAGGTGGAAAATAAGCTATAAATGCTCAAAAAGCGGAAGCACTGAGTTCCCTTTTCATTAACCCCAAACCCAGCCTTGAATAAGGTGGGGAGGAATTTTTCTATCCAGGGTTGATTACCTTAAGAAATAGAGAACTTTGTTTTTTCCAACAACATCTCTTTAAGATGGGTTTTCCGTTGCTAGCAAATAGATTTGGAAGTAAACACCTTCCAAGGAGCGTTTTGCACCTCTTAATTTTTTACTGGTGTTTTTTTTGCTGTGTGAGTGATGCATCAAACCTCCCCCCAGATGTCATTTCTTTGTAAGTTGCTGCTGAGAGAATGCTTTCAGTATTTCCTCCAGGAGCCAAACACATTTTTCTGGAGGAAAATCTTCCCCAGGGATTCCTGTGCGGTGGGAGGGATGTGTTGGCGGGGAGCGCCACCATTGGGCTGGCGTTGCTTCCTCACTCTTCTGCCTTTAAGACCTGGTTTCTGCATTGTCTCTCTCTGGTTTCAACTGGGGCTTTGGGTTCACTTATTTACAGGCACGTTTGGAGTGCAGAAGCACGAGCTGAGCAGTTGATGGTGTAAATCACCATAGAAGAGCTGCGAATGAATATAACATAGATGTTCTCTATGAATTTTTCTGAACCCTTAGTGAAAGCTCTTTTGGTTTATCACCCTTTGGTCTGACATTTATTGTCTCCTGGGTTGTTGGAGTCCCTTTCAGGTGCTGAAGTGCTGGCAGGAATTGCTGATTGGGCAGAAAGGGCTCTGTAGGAGTTTGAATCACCACTTTAAATTTATTTGAAAAGCTTTAGGTCTTTTAATCCCACTTGAATCTTATTTTACCTCCCTTATCTTATTTTATCACTGTGTTTACCAGCTTAACTTCTCTGTTTTTCAGTCTGGTTTATTAATTAAAATAGTGATTCCTCTTTGGAGTTAAATGAATTGAGTTTTTGATCGGACTTGAGCAGAACGTTTTTGTGCCCTTTAATTAGCACCAAAGTCAAAGCAAAACTCTGCAGCTCTGAGTGTCCCTGCCAGGAACAAATGGCCAGAAATGAGGACAAAATTCCCAGAGAGGCAGCTCTGCTGGCTGCACAACAATCCGACTGCCTGGTGCGTGCTGTTATCGCATGCTGGGAAAAGAATCACGTGAAGAGGCGGGGAGTCAGCCCCGCAAAGCCTGAGTGGCATCGTGGTGCTGCTGGTGGGACCCTGGGAGCTTCTGCCTCTGATGGCGTTTGTAACCCAGGATCAGATCCAAAAGGTAAGGAACTGCACTCTGGGATGGACCACTCTGTCGTGGTCACTCCTAGTTAAGCTGTGATCAGGTCTTCTGCTTTTCAAACACTGCATATTCTCAGCTTCTTCAGTATTACATTCATTTTGAGTGTGTGCAGACCCCATCATGGCTACAAACTCTTCTAGAGGGCAACTTGCCTGACAGAGCTCTTGGAGGAATTTCTTTTGTGCCCTTCTGTCTCTACTGCTCAGCTGTCATCCGCGAAGTCGAAATGTGCCTGTCAAAGGATAATCTCCAGGGGATTCTATGTAAGGAAACAGTAGTGCCAACAGAGGTCACTTCATTTTGTAAGGGGTTGTGTAGTCAACCTGAGAAATCACTCAGGGGTTTTTCTCTTAGAGAAAACAATGCTTTACAGACTGTAAAATATCTCATTCTTATTTGGAATCCAGGTAGGACTGCTCTGATCATGTAAGCAAGCTTCATAATGTAATAGTTGCTGGTTGCACACAGTAGATAAGATACCCTTAAGTCACAAGGGTTCTATCAATGGTATCTCCTCTGCTTTGTGGACTGAGGAGTTAAAATACATTGTTCTTAACTACATGGAATCTAAGAACAGTCTTTTTTTATAATAGAAACTCATCCTGAAATTAAAAATTAAGAGCAGGTTGTCCGGCTGCAGAGCTGAAGTTGGGATGTTTTTTACACTGAGCTGAGGCAAAGCAAAGAGCCAGAACTGTTTTCTCTTGCACTGTGGTGCTTCCCCTGAGGACTCTGAGGGAGAGCAGTCACTCCTGTCTCTTCCAGTTCCACAAGGATGGTTTCCTTGTCCTAGAGGATTTTTTCACCGCAGAGGAGTGTGACAGCATGAGGCACCAGATTCAGGGAATCATAGCAGAGATGGAAGTGCCACCACACTGCCGCACCGAGTTCTCCACCAAAGAAGAAGAGCAGCTCCAGGCACAGGTACTGAGAAGGGCAGGGCTATCCCTGATGGAGTGCTGGAAGGAGAAAAGAGAAAGGCAAACAGCTGCTCAGGATTCACTCGGGGTGAATGTGACTCTTTCTTCTAACTGAACAGGCGAGGCACTTGCTTTCTACAAATGCTTGGTGGTGGGTGAAAGAGGAGAGGGTGTGTGTGACCCTGCTGGGCTTTCAACCCCCACAACTATTGCCTGTGGCAGCCACAAGCAGCTCTCACAGGTCACTTTGTGCTTGTTCTGCAGATAGGAAGACTCTTTTCTAGGCAGTCAGCAAAAGAAAAGTAAGGGTAGGATCTATGTAAGAGGTTCCTGTAAAGTCGCAATCAATGCCAAGAGATTTAGTGCCGTGGAAAGCCTTTGTATGAGAGGTTTCTATTGACTGTGTTTTTTTCATGCTGCGGCTCGATGGGGAAAAGATGCAGGTGAGTATTAATGCTTTGATCAAAAGTCCATTTATGTTTTCACAAGGGTATTATCTTTACTGGGCTCTTGTCCCTGGCAGGGTAGCTCCGATTATTTCCTAACCAGTGGAGACAAGATCAGATTCTTCTTTGAGAAAGGTGTTTTGGATGAGAAAGGTAAGCCCTGTCTGGAGTTCTCCACAGGGAGGGGACAGGGGAAGGCTGAGTGAGGGGTCAGGGCCAGTTTCCAGCTGTAGGGACAATCTTGTTTTGCAAACAATGTTAAATTCTGGTTTTATTTTGTAGGTAACTTTCTAATTCCCAAGGAGAGATCCATCAGCAAGATTGGCCACGGTATGTTTAAAGGATGGGGCTTTGAGAGGAGTGGACAAAATGGGATGTGGTTTGCAGACATGAGCATTTCCCCAGACCTACTCACTTTAAATAGCTTTGACCATCTGACCTTTCTGAGCAAACTGGAAAGGGACAGATTTAGATTAGACATTAGGTAGAAATTCTTCACAATGAGGGTGGAGAGGCACAGGTTGCCCAGAGAAGTTGTGGTTGCCCCATCCCTGGAGGTGTCCAAGGCCAGGCTGGATGGAGCTTTGAGCCCCCTGATCCAGTGGGAGGTGTCCCTGCCCATGGCAGGGGGATGGAACTGGATGGGCTTTGAGGTCCCTTTCAACCCAAACCATTCCATGATTCTGTGAGCAGAGAAGCAACTTCCTCTGTGCCTCCTGGGGACAACTGCATCGACTATTGCAGAACTCACCCCTTCGTGCCATCGTGGCCATGCAGTGCCCACCTTTGCAGCCATGGGCTGTTTCACTCTGGGTTTCTGCATTAAATTCTTCAACTCGATTTCCTCACATCAGCCTGCTTCTCCCTGGGTTGCTCTCTCACTGCCTCTGCCATTCTCTCTGTGCTGTCCCTCACTCTCTGCTGACAAAAGACTGAAAAATCTTCCTTTACAATCGGTTCTGAAAACCCTTCTAGGATTTTCAAGCTGTGCATAGCTCAGAGTCACTGACATGCAAAAATCTGGACTTCAGCCCTTGTCTCTTACATAAAAGAGATTGCCCTAACGAATTTACCTCCTAAGACTGGTCACAGTACAGATCAAACCCTCTCCTGTGTCCCACACAGCTGGTTGGTGCTGCTGAAGCTCTCCTCCCTCCTTTGGTGTCACCAGCACATTTTCTTTACTCTCCCTGGTTTCAGTTTGACCTATTTTTCCTCTCTTCCAGCAACTGAACTTGTGTTTTGACCCCTTTTGTTTTCAAACAATAAAAGGAAAAGGCAAGCAGGTTTCACTGCTTCTACAAACACGTGAACTTTGTTCAGATTGAACTTCACTGAACTTGGAAATTCAGTACTAAGAGTTCTTGGTTCTTTGGTTTTCTCAGAAAAACACTCTCCCCCTCCCAGCCATTCTGTGATTCTTCAGCTTTTCCACAGTGGAAGTGAAAACAACTGTAGATGCTGCTGACTCAGCAACTCCACAACTCAAAAGGTTTCTCCAGACTTATTTTTTTGTAATTACTCCTTTCGGAGCAGTCTTGCCTCGTCCCTTGCTCAGGAGCAGCCCCTGCTGGACCCGGTTGTGTGTCCTCCTGACAGATTTGATCACGATGATGTGGATTAATGATTCAAAGTCTTTGCTTTATGGTTTTGTTGGAGCTGGGCTGTAGCAAGCATGTGCACAGACAGCTCTGATCTGCAGGCTGTGACCCTCTGTGAAGGGCACAGAAGACAAGCCCTACCTTAGTGGTGCAGTAATTACCTTTTTGGTAGGTCTTAAGAACTGTGTATTTAAAGGGTAAATTCATCTGTGCGCCTCGGGGTCAGGTGTAGTGGTTGTTGTGTTAGCATTTGCATCATATAACACTTAATCACATAATACTAAGTTTTTGTTCACTCTATTATACACTATTTTTTATGTATGTGTGGTCTGTGGCCAGTGAGTGATTATATTTTTGGAGATTGTACAAACCTACAAGTGTTGGATCACCTTAGATGTGATAAGTCACCTATATCCACTCTTGGGAGTCGTAGGAGTTTCTGATTGCAATTTATCTTGGCTGTCATCTCTGCAGCTCATCAAGTGCTGCCAAGTTCCTTTCCCTTAATGAAATCTTCAGTCTGAGCCTTCTGTTCCCCCTCAGCTTTACACGCGCATGATCCTGTCTTCAAGCAAATCACCCACTCCTCCAAGGTGCAGGTGAGCTATTACTGTTTCCTGGAATAGTCTGGAAAAAAACCTAAATTATGGAGTAGTTAATTGAAATGTTCTCGACTCCTAAGGGGAGTCATTTTGCTCTTAAAAGGAAATTTAAACGTCTTCGAAGAATGATGCTTTGAAGTGTGAAAAAACCCAACAAATGTACATTTACAAATCATTTTTTTGCAGGAATTGGGGAGAAAACTGGGCCTTGAGAGACCAGTAGTTGTGCAAAGCATGTATATCTTCAAGGTACAGTAATTCAAGTTGTCTTGTCACTCCAGAAATAAGGCCCTGTTAGGTGGGAAGCTGTGAACTCCTCTCTTCACACATAGCCTTTCCTTTCCCACAGCAACCTGGCATTGGTGGTGAAGGTGAGACTCATTATCTCTGTATCACACTGCAGGTAATGCTCTTTTGGGAAAGGAATATTGCCAGGAAAAGTGCTCAGAATCAGATTTAAGCCTCTGAGGTTTGTGGTCCAAACCTTCTTAAAATTATTTAAAGGCAACGGTGTTTTCCAGAAATGTTTCCACATCCTATGCAGCTCGAACAAAGAGGGTTTAGGTTTGCAGCAGGCTGCGAGGTGGTGTTTTCATGTCTGATTTAATACGTGTGACAGATGTGTGGGCAGGACAGGTGAAGGAGAAGCAGCCTGAACTGAATTCCTCAGGCATTAAAAGGCCCTGAGCGCTGTCTCTCGTCGCAGTGACACCACACCAGGACGCCACCTTCCTGCACACGGAGCCTCTGGGCAGGATCCTGGGGTTCTGGATCGCCCTGGAGGATGCCACGCGGGACAACGGCTGCTTGTGGTTCATTCCAGGCTCTCACACCAGTAAGAGTCGCGGTGCCCGGCCTCGAGCGTGAGGGAGGAGGTGACACGGAGCGTGTTTCATTCTCTGCATTGCTGTCTTGTTTGTTGAAAGGACAGCTTCATTTACTACAAAAACTCTTTCTATGCTGTTCTCAAATCCACAACCACATTTCTCAGCAGGTTATTAACTGCTTCACTTTGCCCACGGCCACTGGTCCATCAGATGAGTCCAATATAACAATACTGTTTAATTAAAAAAACAAGGTGGTAACATGACTGACACTGTTCGGTTTTAAACTGATATTCAGCCTAGAAACAGAGAATCCATAACACTGGGGAAAGGAAGGGCAGTCCTGAAATTTTATTTACACCAGAATCTGTTAAGGTGAGGCCCACTAAGAGAAGTCCTGAGTCTTTTCTTTTCACTTCACTCTTATTTCAGAAGCTTCTCTTACAAGATTCTGACTCGGCTCTGCCAGACTGATGAGATTTAAGGCTTTTATGTAAAGAAAGTGTTAAAAACACTGGGTCCTTTTTTTTTTGTAGTGAAATAGGTCATTGCTATCTGTTGGTGCTCCTTCCACAGTTTTCACTGTAGCCTTGAAAACGTTCAGGTCTGATCTGGACTACAAAGAGGAATTCTTTTTTTGCCTTCCAGTATAGGAACACACTGAGAAAACACTTTCTTCTTATTTTTTTCCCCCACTCACTCAAAACCCCTGTTTATTTTCAAGGTTGCATCCTCGCCCCCCAGCTCTCCCCTAATATTTTTAGTCTTGGCAGCCCTGTGTAAGCGGAATAAAAATCTTCTTCCACATGCACACATCTGTCAAATATTGGTCTGAGTAAACAAAGAAAGCCTCCAAGTCTATGCAAGGATCACTTGGACACCATTGGGGAGCAGTCAGTGTCCCAGGGGAGTGCAGAGACAAAACCAGACCAGCACAAACTCCTGCAATGGCTGTTGTGAGCGGTGGTTGTTGCTGTGTCTGTAACCATGATGAGATTACCTGCACAGTTTTCTGTTTTTCACTACCTCTAGGACACACTAATAAGCTTTATACTGTTAATCACTTAAGCATTCACTCTGTCCAGTGTAATCATAGCGCTCTTAAGGCAGCCATCCCTCATAAATTCTGGAGTCAGCTGCACTTTGATTACAATTTATGGTCTTATAGAAAGGAAAAATGGAGCAAAGGTTGGCTTTGCATCAGTCTATGACTATTTGTGTTCCTGAAGGGCTGTGTTGCAATGCACAGAAATAGCCAGAAAGGCAAACAAAAGGCAGTTGTTTATCAGTTTCTGCCACAGCTGGAAAACCCTAAACCTTTGCTTAATGAAAAAACTCACCCAAATTACTATGGAAAAAATAGAATATGTAATATATAAGATATATATATAATATATAATAAAGACATTCCAATTGCCAAGAGAAATTACAGACATTGTTCCTCTGCTGTGCAGAATGTTGCTAACTGTTTAATTTTTATGTGTGTTTGCTCATTTTGTGGATTTACAGATGGAATTACCCGGAGAATGGTCCGTGCTCCTTCAGGTGCCTCAACGTGTGTAGAGTTTGTAGGGTCAGAGCCGGCCTATGATGACAGCCAGTTCATACCTCTGCCTATAAGGAAAGGTAAAACCAACCCCCAGACAAGTCTGCCTTACAGCTCAAGAAAAAAAAGAGAGCTAAAATTGTATTTTAACACCCTCAACTTCCCATATATTTTAAAGCTAGCAGTCACAATTTGAAAAGAAGCAGTACAGGCGTTTGTTTCAAACAGGTGGGCTCATTCTCATCCACGGTGAAGTTGTCCATAAGAGTGAACTGAACAGCTCGGAATCCTCTCGCCACGCGTTCACCTTCCACGTGATGGAAGCCAAAGACACCAGCTGGAGCAAGGAGAACTGGTGAGGTCGCCATCCTAATAAGCAGCTGAGGAAACCAGAGCTTCTCTATGTGATAGGATAAACTTTTATTGCTGATCTTGTGTGTCATAGTGTCTGTTGGTAGGATCTCGGTTAGCACTAATTTCATATCCCTAGGACTGAAATAGCCTCTGAAATTCTGTTTTTAACTCTTTCTTATTTTCTAGGCTCCAGCCAACTCCTGAACTGCCTTTTCCATCGCTCTACACTTGAAGTTAGTGATTGGCTTCTGGAGTCAATAGCTGATCAATCTTTCTTTCTGATCGTTTGTTTGCGTTCCCTTTAAATACAACTTTCACCACATCAGCTCTCAAGATTAATTTATCCTCCTCTCAGAACAAGGACCCTCAACACAGCTGAATCTACATTAGACAGGAGCTCCTACTGCAGCCCGAGCCCTACCAGTATGAGAGTGGTCACCCAGTCCTTCTGGTAAGGGAACGTCTTCAGTCTTGAGAACAGACCATTGCACCTTGACTGGCACCAGTTAAGAAGTATTTCTTCTGGCAGATACTCAGTATTTTCTTCTAAGTCAAGAGCTTTTCTTGCCTGTGTTGATCCCATCGATGCAGGTGAATGTGTTGTGTGAAGATGATTGACTCTTACCCTTAGGTTTCTGTCCTATTAAATAATAGTGATTAAAAATAATCCTACTGTGGGCAAAAATGAAGCAGGAAAGTCTACTTTTATAATTGATCTTCTAAGTATTTCTAGCAAACTGTGGCTGATTGTTTGACCTCTGGGTGTGTTGATTGAGGATATGACAGTTCTTAAAGATTCGTGTTGAAATCATGGAGAGCAAACTCCCCAATCAAACTCCGAGCATTTAAATAAAAAATAGAAAGCCTTCTTTTAAACTCCCTCCTCTTTCCTTTGAGCTAGAGACCGTGTGACCTTTTCCCAATGGATGGGATAAGTGTAAAGTTGCCTGAGTGGTCTGAACCCTCAGTGTGCACAAGAACAGTGCCCCAAAACCCCAACTATATCCTCTTGTTGGTTCTGTTTGGAATAAACAGGCTTTGACATTCTCAGACCTCCCCCACCTGCCCTGGATAAACTCAGCTATTGCAGCTACTGAATTGGAAGCTGTGTTCATGCATCATTGTGCACCAGTATGGCTCTTGGTGATGGTGACTGGATACATTTGGACAGTTGTACTCACTCTGTGTGGCACCTTCACTATAAAAATTGTTTTAAATGGTGCTCCTACAGAAACAAGGGGCTCACATATTCAATAATACAAGACAGCAGGGCTTGGGACAGCAATTTGGCTCAGATACAACACAGAAGTGACAACATCTAAGAGGTTTGCTTATTTATATATTTTCTTCCTCTCATTGACCCACCTCTTTTTCCTTTGATCACCCAGAGAAAACTTAAACTGGATTATTAAACACCAATGCTATTTTTATCAGTCATGTTTGTGTTCCTGTGAGAACATAAAGCACCTCATGCTGTTTTAAACAGGTGAAAAAAACACAAGACCAAACCCTTTATTTTAAATAGGTCTTTTTCATTTCTGTGTTTAACAATTTTATTTGCTGTACCAAATGCAGTGTTTGGATCAACTTTGAGCTCTCATTACCATGTGTGTTCTATTACCACTTTTCTCTAGAAAGGGAGAAATCTCTGTTCCTGAAAGTACTTCTATACCATAAACATTATCTGGAGGTAGAGAGGCAAGAGCAGATTATCGATCTGGGTAGTGTAAGCTTCCAAAAGAGAAACCAAACCCACCGATGCCAGAATCCAGGCATAGCTGGCATTCAGATTGACACTGCTGTCAAAGATCAGAATAAGTGCCACAGCAATGATCTGAGCAAAAATAGCTGTCATTGTCCCTTCAACGGTCTTCTTCGTTCCTGGCCACTTGATTTCCCCCATTGTGCTGCCAAAAACAGAGGCAATGGTGTCTCCTACCCCCACTGCCAGTACCCCAGAGTAGGGGACCAGTGCTCCTGCCCCAGACAAGGTCCCTTTAGGAGCACAAGATCTGGGGAACAACCATACTGGGAGGGACATGCCAAGAAGAAGATAAATATGAGTCAAGATTAGAGGGCCACTGTCTCTTTCATCCAAGAAGAGAGACAGCAAATGCCTAAGGGTTTGGCCAAATGGCTTGATCCTGAAGTACCGAACATACTCTAAGAAGATAAACACTGCCAGACACAGCACTGCAGCAATGTAGAGGAGCTGGCGGTCATAGATTAGTCCAGGAACATAAGTAGCTACAACAATGAAATGGAAATATTTCCTGGTTATGGTTGAGGCTTGGTGTTTTTTAGATTCAGATGATCTCTTAGTATTCTGGTAGAAAACTACACCACATGCTGAAGCAGCCAAAAAGGTCCAGTAAACAAGAAGGTAAACTCGTGTCTGTGTCTGAAAGAGAAACTGGAGCAGCCAGAACAAAGGGTTCCTCTGGATCAGCCGGTACAGCCAAGGCATGATGACCCCTAAGCCGAGCACTGCAGTCATCATGTGGAAGAACAGGGAGGAGATCCACGTACCCGAGTCCATGAAAATGAAGAGCACAGTGAAAAAAAGCCCAAGAAGAACAACTCCAACAACTGCCACCAAAAGGAAAAAGTCTATGGGATCACCCCGGCCCTCAATTGTGTTTAGTGAGCGTTTAATGAGCTGATTGAGAACAAAACTGATACCTCCGAGAACCAGCAATGCTTCTCCAGGAGTAAAACACCGAGGCAACAGGTACAGCAAGATCATACTGAGGTAGACAAAAATCAGCAGCACTTCTAGGACCTCTATCACTTCTGAAACAGTCAAGGAGTGCTTCATGGTGTAGATAATGATGCTGCCAGCAATACCAGTAAGTATGCAAGTATTGGTTGGCACAGGTTTCGTGACGCCAACTGCTATTACAGACAAAAAGAGAGCAACCAACATGCCAGTGGAAGCTACGACTATGCCAAAGCGTTCGAAGTACACAATGCCAGCAGACCTGCACCTCTCCTTCATGGCTATCCCCAGCAAGGGGATGACCATGCTAGCTGGGAGGAGGCCACTGTTGGCTGCTGTACGGAACTGGAATACGGCCCCACCCAGCTGGAGCAGACGGTCCCATTTGAACTGGACATAAAAAGCCTGGACGGCGAGAGCGACAGCACACCAGGAATATCGGTCCCACACCACGGTGTGCACACAGAGAATGATGATGAACACGACCAGGGACTCTGCCAGCACTGGCTTGTTTAACATGATTCCAGTCCAACGTGGCTCAAGCTTTCAGAGTCTTTCTCAAGGGTCCCGATGTGCTCAAGAGTTGTCCATTAGGAAGAATTCCCCTTCGTGCTACTGCAATTCCTATTTAGAAAAAAAGAGCAAATAATTAAAGGAACTGCTAAAAACCCTAAAGCTTTCACAGAGCTGTTTTGTTCTTAAGCTCAATTGAAACTGATAGCTAAGTAAAAATTGTTAATGTCCTCACACAGGTAAAAAAAAATGAAACCAGTGAGGCAATGGATCAGCCAAAACTGTCACCACCCTGAGAATCAGCAGTGACAAAAATGAACCACTGAATATGGGATGCAGCTTTAAATATTTCTGTTGCAGCATCTTTGAACTGAAATGCAAAGGGAACAAGCCATAAATATGGCTCCATTGTGATGGCAAGAATTTGAAACGTAATCAATTTAAAAGGAGTCAGTTTAAAAGTAATACTAAAACATAATTTCGTATGCAGTTTTCACTGTACTTGTACACAATGCTCTTTCTTTCATTAAATACTTCCCCTCCCACTGCTGTACAAATCTCACAGCTCTTGCATCAATAATGGCACGCGATGACAGCTTTCCCTGGCAGGCAGCCTGCCAGCTGGGCTATCGGACAGGAATTTCAGCCTGTGAAATGCAGGTCTCCTGTCGTAATGCAGCAGCTTTCGAAAGCCGCTGCCCTGGGAACTGGCAACACAATGCATTTCACTGCTGAAATACTGAATTTTATTGCACCAGCTGCAACTCCCTTCTCCGCACCCTCTTCCCAGTACCATGAAGCTCCTTATTATTGTTGCTCTCCCCTCACACACTGAATGGGACCCACTGCCCCCTGTTTTCTGCCTGTTTCGGGATTCCCTTCCCGGCTGCTCTGGGAGAGGAAGCTTCCCACTGACGAGCTCTGAAACACCCGGTAGCAACCTCACTGAGCACCTGCCTTCTGCCTCTCCTCCCTCTGTCCCCTGCAGTACTGGGGGCTCCCCCTTGCCCTGGGGGATGCCTCTTTGTCCCCGCGGGACCCCCTTGCCCTGAGGAACACCCTTTGCCCTACAAGCTCCCCCTAGCCCTGTCCCTCCTCTCCCCCGCGATCCAGCCTTCACTGTTGGAAGCTGCGGTGGCGTCGGGGCCGCCGAGAGGAGCTCAGAGACTCTGCCCGGGTGAGCCCCGGGTCCCGCTAAGGGGCGCAGCCTCCCACCCCCAGCCCAGGAGCGCAGCTCTCACCCACCTGCCAGGACGCCGCCATCTTGGCATCGTCGCCGGTCACATGATCCAACCCGACAGGGGGGGCGGAGCGGCCGCTCGTCACGTGACGCCGACGGTCCCCACGACGTGACACCAGTGGGGCTCATCCCTCACGTGACCCCGGCAGCACGGGGAAGGGGCGTGGCCAGGCCGCGCCGCGGGGTCACGTGAGAGGGGCGCCAAGATGGCGGCGGGCGGGCTGAGCGCGAGGTGCGGGGCCGCGACGGCCGCTCCGGCGGGGGAGCTGGGGGGAGGCAGAGACGGTCCCCCTTACTGTGGGGACCCCTCCAGGGAGAGTGGAGGGACAGAGAGGGGCCCCGCGGGGAGCCGGGGGGTGTTTAACGGCAGCGCGGCCCGCACCGCGCTGGCCCCGCCCCTCGCTGAGGGCTCCCGGAGCGGGGGAGTTGCGGCGGTTGGCGGGGCCTTTGCGGTGCCTTTTGCGTTCCTTTCGCCCTCCCGTGCTGTGGAAGGGGGCGCGGGGATGTGTGAGAGCGGCGGCTCCGCCAGGTCTCGGTTTGGGGGGGAGGGCTCCTGGGGTGCCTGGCAGGGCCCCCTCTCGCGCTCCCGGGGCCCTCAGTGCTGGTTTTTCCCTTCGGAGAGTGGGAAAATCAGCACAGAGTCTCGGGAGATGTGGGAAGGAAGCGGTTTGGGGAGTCCCAGGTCACCCCTCCCTTCAGAACGGTTCCTTCGTTTGTCCAAAGCACGTTTTTTGACCTTATTGTAACGTTTGTAGATTTCAGAGCGCACCCAGATGTCTTTTTTATGAAATTAATGTCTGTAAACTCTTAACGGGCACAAGAACAGCACTGTACACGTGATCATGTAAAGAGAGCTTTCCTTCCTCAGGTGTCTGGAGTCTAATTAATGAGCTGGCAGCAAACCCTGCTCTGTTTTACTCACAGAAGAGGTCAGGAGGGAATGAAAAGCAGAAGGCTAGGCTGTGCTAGGCTGAAGAACAGTTCTGCTAGGAATAAAACTGTGAAGTTCTGTTCTTTTCTTGGTAAAGTTCTGTGGTCTTTTGGTACCCTGCGTGGCCCAAAGAGGTTGCACCTTCAGTGGGTGGCTGACCGAGCTGTGGGCAGGTTCATTGGCCTGTACACAGGGGCTGCTCCTGCCTCTCGAGGAGTTAGCAGGTAGAAATTACCCTGGCAGGTGTACTGGAAGTAATAGATGTTGTTCTTGTTGTAAGTGGCACCACGTGTCAGAAGCTGCAGATGACTTTCACTGCCATAGTGAAAGTTATTTTGATGAAGCTGTTCTAAAAATAAGTCAATGAGTGTTCTTGTAGACAGTCTTTGCGTGGGGAGCTGTGATGTTTAACTCCTCATTTGCATCACGTTGCTATCAAATCAGCATTTGTCTAAGCTCCTGAAATACTCTTTTTGGCAAACATTCTTTTTCAGAGCTGTTATAGGCAGACTTGCTTTTTTTGGATGCATACGCAGGGTCAGGTTTTGGTGTGTAAAACTTTATAGCACAGATTGGCTTTTTTGTGGAGTTCTGAGGGAGAAAGAAGCAACAAGGGGTAAATATTCTGAAGATCTGTGGCAAATTCAAACTGTTGGAGTGGGTTCAGAGGAGGCTACAAAGATGATCAAAGGGCTGGAGCACCTCTGCTATGAGGACAGGCTGAGAGAGTTGGGCTTGTTCAGCCTGGGGAAGAGAATGCTCCAGGGGGACCTCATAGCAGCCTTTCAGTACTGAAAGGGGCTCCAGGAAAGCTGGGAGGGACTTTTTACAAAGGATGGTAGTGATAGGACGAAGGGGAATAGCTTTGAACTGGAAGGGGGAAGATCTAGATTAGACATAAGGAAGAAATTCTTCACAATGAGGGTGCTGAGGCCCTGGCACAGGTTGCTCAGGAAAGCCCTGGCTGCCCCATCCCTGGAGGTGTTCAAGGCCAGGTTGGATGGGGTCTTGAGCAGCCTGGTCTGGTGGGAGGTGTCCGTGCTTGCGGCAGGGGAGTGGAACTGGATAATCTTTAAGGTCCCTTGCAAGCCAATCCAATTCTATGATTCAAATCGTTCTGCCTTATGTAAAAGTGTAGCAATTTTTTGCTTCACCCACTTTCATGTTACACTGTGAGTGAAGGATGAACCTGTTATGGAAGAGTTTATTTGGAGGAGAGCATTGAATGTAGCTGAGAAAAATGTTGCTCTGTATTTTTATTTGTTTTCTTTTCACTAGCCCTAAACATCCAATTAGCAAAATCACATAAACTGATGTGAAGGTGATGCTTCTTTTCTGTGAGCTGCAAGTCTATCACTTGTCACTCTCACTGAGTCTGACTTCTTCCAGGACATCTGAAACCAATCAGCTGAAAACTAATGTTCCTTAAATTGGTTTTCTTATATTGCAATGTGATCTGTTCTGAGTTGACTGCAGATTTGAAAATGTGTAAGTTAAATTGAAGCCTGAAATAGTGTTTATCATTAAAATACTCTCCAACTTGTCCCCTCGTATACAGGAGCAGCAGAGAATTGTGGACCATTCTCCTGGGCAGATCAGCTCTAAGAGAGCCAGTAAGTTGTCTCCCTCAGTAGGTTTGCCCATCACTGAATGGACTCCATGGCTGGATATATCACTTGTCCATCTGTTTGAATATTAGTGAAGATATGTTTTGCTGCTTTTTCCTCTCCCTCAGCACGATTTTTGTTCCTCTGTCTCTGCTCCTTGTTCATTCTTACACTCCTTGTTTGTAGCTGCTTCATGAGCTGCCTGGAGGGGTGTGTGTGAAAAGGTGGTTCCCTTTCTGGAGTGGACACAAGTGCTGCTTTCTAGACTGGCTGGCCTGGGGTATTCATGAGTGGTACAGCCTGCTTCCATATTTTCTGGAATGGAGCCCGTGCTTTCAAGAATTTGCCCAGAGGTTGGAAATCCAAATATTTCTGAACCTAGTCCATCGCCTCCTATTTCCTCTCCCTTGTGATTAGGCTGGGCAACGAACTTTCTTGTACAATATGCACCTTGAATCAGTCTGAATCATAGATGCTTGTCTTGTGTTGTTCCTGTCTCTTTGTGGTGGTGGAATTTCTTTGCTTGGTTTAAATTTAACAAATTTGATACTTGGCAACATGCGCCGAGGAATCCATTCAGTAGTGTTCGGTTCTTTTTTAGGCACAGATCGCGGCAGAATTGAACAAGCACTGGCAGAGATTGCTAGAGGGACTTTCATACTATAAACCACCAAGGTAGAGTGATTGCCTGATTTTAGAAATTAACCTTTAAAGTCGGGCCTCATCTGATAAGTAGAGGAATATGCAGAATATTTCTGATTAAATAAAAATAGATTTTTACTCTCTTGCGTGATTTGAGATTTTGGAAGAGGAATAGTAACAGAAAGTACTTAAGCACATAGCATTTTTGGGCATTAAATACAGACCAGAAAGAGGTAACAGCACTTTTTGCTGTCATTATGAATGTTCAGTAGCTCTTTACCCTTGCCTCTGCGGAGCTGCAGTATTCATGTGCTGTGAGAAGAAGTGACTGTGGAGAATTGACTCCTCTTGACACTCAGTCATCCCAGAAATATATCCACATTCCCTCACTGGAAGAGGTGGAATAAATATAACCTTCATTTATTATAGTAGTGTTTGTGAACAGTGTGAAATTTTGTCTGGTGGGAAGATGATGGAATATTGCTGTGTGAAATATTGAAAGGCCATTGAGGAAAAGGCAAATGTTCAGTTTAAAGTGATAAAACTGAGAACTTTGCTATTAAACCACTTTAGTTCATTATTTGGGATTGCTGCATTTTTCCTGACTAAAATTTCTTTTTTCTTTAGCACCACTTCTGCAGAAAAAATAAAAGCTGATAAAGATGTAGCTGCTCCCCTGAAAGAGTTGGGTCTGAGGGTCAGCAAGTTTTTGGTGAGTGAATATGCTGTTATGGTTATTTTTTACCTCTTCCATTGGAATGCATGGGATTCTGTTATTTAAGAAGGCTGCTTGATGCTGAATAGAGGCAAACTTATGTTCCTTTCAGTTCAAAATAAGTGTCTTAGAAGTATGTGGTGGGGCTGTAGGTGAAAATGTTGAAGTGATCAATGACCTTGAGGTGGCTCAAGTTGTCTTGTTTAACACCCCCTCCTGCTTTTCAGAAGCAGTCACCAGCTTTTGGTCTGTCTTGGGTTCTTTCAAGACATTTTAAACTGCTTGGCTATGAACCCTTAAATCAGTTGCCATGTTTGCAAATGCTGTCAGTTTACCTGCCAGGTTGTGTTCCTTCAGGCCAGAAGCTGGAATTCAGTGACAGGTGGCAGTGCCTTTTTTAAAATCACTGTTACACTCCTTTTGCTGAAGGTAAATTGGCTGCATCTAAGTGATATCAACGCTGATGTATTTTGCTTTAGACAGAAGTGCTGATCAAGCATCTGCCTGATGCAAAGAAGTTCAATATTTTGGAAGTTACTTGATTTGAAGAGAAGAGCTGCCTGAATATTTGGGGAGAATCTACATCTTTAACAAATTCAGTTGCCGTTTATTTATTTCAGAGCATCTCTCTCTTTTTTAGGGTCTGGATGAAGAGCAGAGTGTGCAATTGTTACAATTATACCTTCAAGAGGATTACAGAGGAACAAGGGACTCCTTGAAGGTCTGTAGCTCCCATTTATGTTCTGTTTACTCCACCTCTTTCCTTAATACCGGTGGCTTGTTGATGCACACGGTCAGGTGTGAATCCAAGTTCTGATTTGGAAATGGCTTTGCAGCTTTTCTTCTCTCAACCTACAATGATCAAGTGCTGCTTTAAGGAAATGTGCCAGATATCCAGGCATGACTTTCCAGTACCTCTTCCTGCTTGAATCTCTCTGCACTCCTTTGTATCACAGGAGGACAGGAAAGCTGCAGATTTGTGAAAGGGAGCAAGTGGAAATGAAGACTACAAATACATAGTTAAAAATGAGTGGTTTTGCTTTAGAAATGTCTTTCCAAAAGAAATAGAAAGAAAGATTGCCTTTTCTTTATTTCAGTCTTTTTTTTGTGAATGTGTATTTTGCCAGTAGGTATTTCTGCAGCAGATAATTCTTTATTTTGTTGTGTTTTGCTTACAGACAGTTCTTCAGGATGAAAGGCAGAGTCAGGCTCTGATGCTGAAGGTTAGTCATTTCCATTTTTATTTGCTGTTGGAAATATCTGTCGATCGACAACCAACTTTATTTCTATGGATCCAGAAAACCTTGGAATCATTGAAGTATTCCTTCATATAAAGAACACTTTTTAGAAGGAGCTTCTGAAATAGAGGGATGCACATAAAGATTTGAACAGTTTTTGTTGCTACAGAAAGGAAATTTTGGGCTTAATATCAGGGAAATTTAGCTGGGCAGAAGTATGGTCCCATGTTTTCCAAAGCTTATGGAATTGTTTATCATTGTCTGAAGTGACAACTCTGAAATGGAGACTGATGATCATATCTGACAGAGGGTAATAGAGATGAGGAATGAGAGATCATCTCTCTCTGTCTTTTTGTCTTTGTTTTCCAAGTTTTCTCTCTCAGCAGTGTAATTATGGACATATCCTCATGATTCATCGAGTTCTGTGAATTTCATTAAGTATTTTTTTTCCAGATAGCTTAAAAACTGCTTATTGAAACTCCATCCATAGTAATGTTTGAGCACTGTGTATTCTTGTTATGAAGGCCTGGGAAGTGTTGGACACTGTAGCAAACTGATACCACACTGTGTATTCACAGCTTGCTGACTATTACTATGAAGAGAGGATCTGCATTCTGCGCTGTGTCCTCCACCTCCTCACTTATTTTCAGGATGAGAGACACCCTTACACAGTGAGTAGGAGCACTTTTCCTGGGAGTGATATGTACATTGTGCAGGAATTGTCCACTTGTGATTGTAGAAAGCAAGGGGAGCGTGTGTGTGAGAAGTTGATGTATTTATTTCTTTGTCTAAGGCACAATACTTCCAGTGTGTTGAAAAGTTGGACAAGGAACTAGTTCCTAATTACCGGAAACAGTTTGAAGCACTGTACAAAGCAGAAGCTCCTACGTGGGAAACACATGGAAATCTCATGGTATTTTGTTTCTTGCTATTATTTATCAAACTTAAAGTCTTTCCTTATATGTAGTGTGTTGGAAAAGATGTATGTGCAGATGCAGTTAAAAAGGATCCAAGAAACCTAAAAGTTGCTCAGAAACAGAGAGATGCATGGAGCTTATTGTTCCTTATGATAAAACCATCGATAACTCCAGGCTAACTGATCCATGTATGTGTAGTTGGTCATAATCTCTCTGCATCATCACACTCTGTATTTACAGTGGCTTTTCTTGCCATTGATACAAACCACTTGCTGCACAAAGTGTTGAAATGCTTCAGCATTTCTCAGTTTCTCACTGCTTTGACTGAGCTGTGAGCTTGGATGTATGATGGTAGGACTTTTCCTTGTGCAGACAGAACGCCAGGTTTCCCGTTGGTTTGTGCAATGCCTCCGTGAGCAGTCCATGCTCCTGGAAGTCATCTTCCTCTACTATGCATACTTTGAAATGGCACCTGATGAGCTTCAGGCTTTTGCAAAGATGTTCAAAGAACAAGGATTTGGCACGAGGCAAACCAACAGACATTTGGTAGATGAGAGCATGGATCACCTGGTGGATCGTATTGGGTAAGTGTTGTGTATTTGTGAAGCAAGTATTGAACAAAACAATTGCTTTCCTCTGTAAAAAAGTACCTATAATTTTAGGTGCTGCCTCTTAAAATCACCACTATTTCAAGCTAAGCTTGTTGTGATGGAGGCAAAATAGCTTTTCTGGTAACAGTGGGGGTTTGTGTTAAAACAAAGGTGTGATTGCAAAGTAGAGAGGTATCAATGTACTTGCTTTGATCTAATATATAATCTTGCCTCGGGTGAGCATGGCAGTGAAGAGTGGTGGTCTGGCTGCTCCCTGTGTGGTGGCTGGCACTCTGTGGCCTCTGTTGTTAACTGTGTTGCCTCTGTTTGAGCTGCTGTGGGTCTGCTGCAAACGGCAGTGATGTCTTTGTTTTGCTGCCTGGGGCATAACTTGAGCTGCAGCCAGAAGAATGAAAATCCTGCCAAGTGGCAGAGAGTGACAAAGGTGCAAAAGCTGTCTTCACATTTTAGTGATGTTTTGTCTGTTCAACCAGAAATGGTAGCTCTGAAAATTATTATCCGTCCTGTATTAGCATTTCAAGGTGAAATTTGGATTACCTGCTATTAATTTTATGTAATTTGTTATTGCTTTAAAGAGCAGCTGAACAAAAGGAACCTAAAGGTTGCTTTTTGATAACTTATCGTTTTAAAAAGCCTCTGAATTCTTAAATGAATTTTCTGACCTACTTGTTTTTATTCTTTTCCTGCTTGTAGTTACTTTAGTGCTCTTATTCTGGTGGAAGGCATGGAAATAGATTCCCTCCATGAGCGTGCCTTGGATGACAGGACAGAGGAGCACAAGTTAGCCAATAATGAGCACATCCACCAGGTAAAGCACTGGCAGAGTAACCTCTCTTCAGGCCTAACAATACAGAACTTACAGACATAATCTTTAAACAGCATTGCTTGAGTGATAACAGTAAGTTTCTGACCCTTGGGTTTGTTGACCAAGTGTATGAACTAATGTCACATGACATTCTGGGGGAAATAAGAACAAAATTAATTCCTCTCCCCCTTGTGTTTCCTTTGTTACTCTGACCCTTTCTCTGGAGAAAGGTGTGTGCAAAGAAATAGACCTTGTGGAGTGTTCAGGAGGGAATGAAACAAAAGATGGGTGATATCAGTGCTTATAGGATGGAGAATACCTGAGGTTAAACCAGCTCTAAGTCATTAAATGATGCAGAAAACTAGACCCAGGCTGCAAGAATATAATTTGATCAGTTCCATGTTTGAAATAATGATCTGTAAGGGAAAGATGATTGTTAGCAAGAAAACAGTCAGCTGTGTGTGTGCTGAGCATGAACTCCTTTCCCTTAGTTTGCCCTTGTCTTGTCTCTGCACAGGAGATGGACAATCAGCTGCTGCAGCTGGGGGATGTCTCTCACCATGCTCCAGTGCTTTTGGCCTGGGCTCTGCTCCGTCACACTGTGAACCCAGAGGAGGCAACAAATGTTATCAGGAGAATGGGCAGCACTGCTATCCAGCTCAATGTTTTCCAGTATCTGACAAAGCTCCTGCGATCGCTGAGCAGTGGGGGGAAGAATGTGAGTTTCTTCTGATTGCATGTGTAAGGTCTTGAAGGTTTTTAACTGCTGCAAGGTGTCTTGGGAAGCATGATTTTGAGCCAGTGTCTTGTCAAATTAAACCAAGTGCCTGTTTTGCTGCCCTTCTGCTGACTGCAGCGAGGGTGTTTGAGAAAGGCAGTTACTCAGTTTGTAAGGGAGACTGGGTACAGTTGCAGTGTGTTCATAGTCTTTCCTATAACAGCCTTGTGTATTCTTTTTTTCCCAGTGCACTGCCAGCACAGCTTGCATGTGTATTTATGGCCTTCTTTCCTTTGTCCTGACATCGCTGGAGTTACACACACTGGGCAGTCAGCAGGTGAGCATCCCGGGCTCATTGCATCTATTACTTAATTTAAAATAATCTACTATAACCAATGCTAATTACTTTTGGTTTGTAATTGTACATTTGAGACTGCAAACTTTGAGACTTAGCTCTGAAAGAGGGCTTTGCTCTTTTTCCTACTGCATTTACAAAATGCAGACTTTGTAAACACCTCTGCAGACTGGCTGATTAATAATAAAAAAAGCATATCTTGCACTTGAAGTCCTATGGATTAGAAACTAATTGCTGATGTGTTATTTCCAAAGCAATGGGAATAGTACATACTCAGTTTCCAAGCTTGAGAAGACATCATCTAGCCCTTTACAGATATAGTGGAGGTGTTTGTACCAGCCAGTCCATTCGTGATACGGGTGGAGCATGGCTTTAGGCTGGCTGTGAGTTCTGGGTTTGGGTGTGTTGGGAGATTCTTTCTGGTTTGACTAGAGGAAGTAGTTATGTCTTGACTGCTAAACGTAGAAACCTTAATTCCAAAGGTGTGGCAGAACTTGGTTGGGATGAATTCCCTCCTGCAAAAAGTAACTTTTATTTTCTCTGCCCTCCCTTCCTTTGAAGGATATTATTGATGCTGCATGTGAAGTTCTGGCAGCTTCCAGCATTCCTCAGCTCTTCTGGAAGACGGTGAGTGTGCTGGCAGCTTCTTCAACCAACCCTGCTTAGTAACTGAAACCTAATAAAAGATCCCCTTCTAGGAAAGGAACAGACTGACTGTATTTGTTTAGTTAGTTTCTAGGAGGGTCTGAGGAGTTAGTTTTCATTTGTATCTATCTTTGATTTACTTTTGCCCTTTCCTGCCTTTTAGGTACAGCCTTGGCTTTACTCTTGAAGGATTCTGGAACAAGTTTTAATATAGGTGATAGTTTAAACCAGGGCTGTGATTGCAAGGATTGAACTAACTGCTGGCAAAAGCATCATGCTTATTTTTCTTGTTGTCACAGAATTAGGATGATCTGTAATGCGTTACAGTCTTACTTCCTGCCTTGTACTTGCACACTGCCTCATGCTTTAGTCTGTGCAAGGACTGGAGTGATACTTTTGTGCATGATTAATGTTAACTGTACAGCTTAAAAAGGAACTGAATCCTCATGCTCTATTGAGACCATTTTAGCATTTCTTTTTAGTAATAGGATGTTTGTTTTCTGTTTCCACCACCAGGAACCTACTGCGGGTCTGGGTATTATCCTGGATAGTGTGTGTGGGATGTTCCCCCACCTTCTTACTCCTCTCCTTCAGCTGCTCCAAGCCCTTGTGTCTGATAAATCTACTGCAAAAAAGGTACAGGATCTCTCTTGGTGTTTGGGAGATCATTTGTTTCAAGAGAGGGATAGCATGGCTATATGATAATGCTGTGTGATTCTTTATTTCCATTACATGTGCTTAATTGCAATCTTAAATAACAGACATCAAACTTTTGTCAAAGAACTGTGGACAGGGCTCATTTTTCATCCTGTGCTGTTGCAGGACATTGTTTTCCAATTTTTAGAAAACTTTTTAACTCCAGTGGCTGAAGATTAGGTACTGCCTAATTTTTTGGGTTGTACTCCACTTGTAAGTAGTTTGTGATTCATTAGATGAGGCTTGTGTGGACACGTGGGCTGTTTAACAACGTTTTGGTATGTTATCCACATCAAGGAAACTTGTCTATTCCTGGAAATGATCTGGTTGATTAATTTTTAAGAAGATCTGTCCCTTTGCTGTGTCGTTTAAGCTCTCTCTGTATGCAGGTTTACAGTTTCCTGGATAAAATGTCCTTCTATATTGAACTGTACAAGCATAAACCTCCTGATGTGATCTCTCATGAGGATGGCACACTCTGGCGAAGACAGGCTCCAAAGCTCCTCTATCCTCTTGGTAAGGAAACTGAGCTTAACCTTTTCTTATTGAAATGCTTTAGGGAATTTGATTCTTTATCCAGCTTCTAACTCATGGGTAAATTTGTGACTTCATTTCACAAATTTAGGACTAGGTCAGACAAATCTGCGGATACCTCAGGGAACAGTGGGCCAAGTGATGCTGGATGATCGGGCTTATTTGGTTCGATGGGAGTATTCCTACAGCAGCTGGACACTGTTTACCTGTGAGATTGAGATGCTGCTCCATGTTGTATCGACAGCAGGTGAGATGGGCTGGAAGTGTAAAAGAGAATGGACAATTGTTAATGGGCATCAATTTGAAGTTAATAGTAGGATTGAACAACTCTAAATACTTTTGAAAACCGTGGAGTACTTTCCCAGAAACATGATTTTTAAGTTATTATTGTAATACTATAAAATTCACTGCAAAAGGCCAAGAGCATGGAGTGAGATAAGTTTTAGATGAGGGAAATGTTGGGATAGATAAAATAAATGTGTTTTGGTATGGGGAGCAATCACCGGGATGTGTGGTAAGATTAACATGCATTGTTCTAGATTTGATTACTGCTTAAGTACATGTTTGCATTCTAGAGTTAGTTTTCTTTATGCAGATGTGATTCAGCATTGCCAGAGGGTCAAGCCAATAATTGATCTGGTTCATAAAGTCATCAGCACTGATGTATCGATAGCAGATTGCCTTCTGCCCATCACGTCACGGATCTACATGCTCCTGCAGAGGTGGGTCACTGACTGGCATGGGGTCACTGACAGCAGAGAAACCTGAGAAGTTCTAATGAGCTGGAAGCATGACTAATTACTAATTTTGCCAAGAGCTTTGCAAGAAGCGTGTCTCAGTGCTCAAACTCCCCAAGGCTGGTGTTTGGTTTTCAAGACCGTTCTGGCTACGCACTATTTAATGTTTCAATGCAGGAGAATGGCCCCTCTTCCACTTCTTTAGTGAATGTTCAATGTTATCCATTTAAAGCCATTTTTTATTGGTAGCTGTATTTACATGAAAGGGGAATAAATGGTATCATTAGAGCAGTAACTTCCAGGTGTCAGAACAATTGTACTCATTAAGTCTCCTCAGTGTTAACTGCCTGGGAATTGTTCTGCTGCATAATTGTTGGTTGTAACAAGCTGCTGTCTTGCCAGCCCTGCCTCTTGCTGTAAATTGATCTGACTCAGGTGTGAGGGGAAGGGCAAGTCTAGACTGAAAGCACAGACTCTGGTGTCTGGATTTACCTGCTTAGATTTTAAACTTGGGTACTTCAGTGAGAGAGAAGCTTTTTTGATCCAAGCTTTTTTGACAGTAAATAGGTGAACCCACAAATGGCAATGCTTTTAATGCATCATATTTCCTTTTTCTAGGCTAACAACTGTCATCTCTCCCCCTGTGGATGTTATTGCTTCTTGTGTGGATTGTTTGACAGTGCTGGCTTCTCGGATGCCAGCCAAGGTGAGGAGATGACCTGGGATTGAGAACTGGCAGACAGGTATATGTGAATGAGAGGGAATACCTGTACTTTTTCTCTGGCAGGTCTGGACTGACCTTCACCATACGGGGTTCTTACCATTTGTTGCCAACCCTGTGTCCAGTATGAATCACATGATTAGGTATTTGTGATCCCCCAGCCCTTTTTATCCAGCCTATTCATATCCTGTCCTAAGAACTTTTTGCTGGTGTGAAATCTCTGCACCTGACATCTCTCACTCGTGTCAGCCCTGCTGTTCATGTAATAAACCCTCTTGCTCGTTTCACAGTGCAGAGGGAATGAATGCTGGGGGCTATGGAAACCTGTTGATGAGCATAGAACAGCCTCAAGGCGAGTACAGAGTTACCATCTCCTTCTTGAACCTCATCACAACCCTTGTCCGGGTGAGTACTTCCGGAACAGCCTGCGTGTGAATTTGGCTGTGGGCTGTTAGGATAGGAAAGAGAAATACAGCTGTATTTGAGATTCCCTGTGTGATGGGTGTATGAGTAATCATTGTTTGACCCTCCCTTCCACATTCCTTTTTGTACTTTCTCTGTAGTCTAATTCTTTCAAATAACTGTTTTGGTTCATCTGATCTACAAAGGAATAGAAGGCACTTGTAAATCTATATATTTTTCTGATGCTTTATAGACATGTTGTGTGTCTTCCTGCAAAAACTTTCTTGTCTTTTTGATGAGGAGGGGGACAATACAATTTCTGTTTCTCCTAGGGACAACTTGGTAGCACCCAGAGCCAAGGACTTGTGCCTTGCATTGTGTTTGTCCTGAAGGAGATGTTACCAAATTACCACAAATGGCGTTACAAATCTCATGGAGTGAGAGAGAAAATTGGTAAGGATGTTGGGAGTGGGGAGAAGTGGGAGGAGGGGATAAAAAGGATTGCCTGTCTTCTCAGAGAGAATATGCGAATCTTTACTCCTTTTATATCACACCTTTTCTAGCAGCCATTGCTGAATGCTGTGATGTGTTTGAAAATATTAGGAACTAGGCAACAGATCTTCCTGACCTGAGTAATCCGTTTCATCTGTGTTTTAGGATGCCTTATTCTGCAGTTGATCCATGCTATACTGAATTTATGCCCTGAAATGGATCCTTGCAGCAGGTAGGATGGGTGATGGATTTCAGATCTGCAGCAGCCAGGCTTACAGTGCAGGAGGGCTCTGATGCTCTCTTATTGTTTCAGTTTTGGAGTGTAGATGACTGGAGTTCAACCAGGAGTGAACTGGCCTGGTTGTGTAGTGCTGGTTTCAGCTCTTCCCCATGTTACTGAGCACAGAAGAGGGTAGAAGATGATTAGGGACATTGTTTTTTTAGAACCCATGGTAGAGAAAGAGAAAATAGTAAATTGCTTTCCTGGGACAAACTGCCACCTGCTTTCCTATTTGGTGTGTCCACTCTGAAGAAAGGAGAATGGAGACTAAAGTAGGGGTCAGCGATGGTGTAGAAATTAAGAGATGACTTTGTGGTGGGTGGGAAAATATTGTGAGTGGTCTTAGTGTTGATGCCCTGTGTTCATGTCTCACAGCAATGCCCCCAGTCTTCAGTCCCTGTGCATCTTCAGCCTGGCCAACACCGAAGCAGGGCAAGCTGTCATCAACATCATGGGAATCGGTGTGGACACCATTGACATGGTGATGGCCTCCCAGTCCAGTAGGTGAGCGGTGTGTTTCGTTTCAGTGGTGTGAGAAAGGCAGCAATTTTAAATCTCTGTATCCCAAAGAGGGGAACAAAAGTGACAACAGCCTGTCAGGCTATTTCTCTTTTTTGTTTGATGCTGACAGCTCGGGGCTGGGTAGACTCTTTCTTGTGCATATGTGGGGGTTTGTGTTTCAGCAGCTGTTAAGTGGTGACAGGACAGTCTGCATAAAAATGTCTTGTAAGCCCCAACTGACGGAGTATAGAATTTCCTCTTTGAATGTTGTGCAAATGAGAAATTTTGGTTGTCAACACAATTACTTTGGTTTCTTTTTGGGAACACAGTGATGAATCACAAGGCCAAGGTCAACTGCTGATCCAGACAGTTAAGCTGGCATTCTCGGTTACCAACAACGTCATTCGGTTGAAGCCCCCCTCCAGCGTGGTATCTCCGTTGGAACAGGCACTTACTCAGCATGGTATGTGTTTCTCCATGGGGACACCCTGAGCAGCTGTGCTTTTTTGTTATTTGCAAATAGTCAGTGTGTGTCTCATTACAAACACTTAAGATTTCAAGGTTCCAAAAAGTGGTTTCTAGTGATGGCAAAAGGCCTGTTCTCCCTCCTCTAAGGCATTCTTCTCTGGGCAGCTTCTAAAGTATAAAGCAGATGTACTTGTTGTTTTCTGCATTGTAATGAGCTGGGTGTAATTACAGAATATAGCAGATCAGCTGCCATTAGTACCTCTGCCTGGGCCCATGCCTCATTCTTTTGGAAGATTCACCTATTTCTCACCTTCTGCTATGGAAATCATTGGTAAATAGTTACATCTTGTTGCAGTTTCTTCTTTTTGATTTTGGTTGTGTTCTCTCCAGGTGCTCATGGAAACAATCTTATTGCAGTCTTGGCCAAATACATCTACCACAAGCACGACCCTGCACTCCCACGCCTGGCCATCCAGTTGCTCAAGCGACTGGCCACGGTAAGATGAGACTCAAGTGCTCCCTTTGCCTCTCCCCTTGTGACCGATTCCACCACTGAAATTATTTCGAGATAACTTCTGGAGGCTTATTTGTAATGCAAGTCAGTTGGAGGCAGCATGGACTGAAAACTAGAAATTAGAGCACATTGAAAATCGTGTAAAGGGCTCAGTTTTTTAACATAATCCTTCACTGTTTCAGAAGTCACTCAGCATCTCACTGAGAGGCTTCACATGAGTTGGGTGTTTTCTGCAAAGTATTTGCACCTCCAGTTGATCTCTTTCCATTTTTTTGAGCAACTTTCTCAAGTCACACTCTTTAAATACAATTCCTGCGCCTTCTTAACTGGAACTTTAACATCCTAGAAGAGGATCCTGTTTAAGTTTTATCAGGAGCTTTCAACTTTGGCTTTTAGACTTACTCTTTTTGGCTACCATGCTTCTGAGGAGTTATTAATGGTTTTATTAAGGCATATCAATCCAGCTCTGGGTTTATTTATTTCAAGACACATTATTCCAGAACTGTTTTTCTTTTGGTCTTTTCCAGTTTTGTCATAACCCTGAGAAACAGGTGAGGGATCAGAGCAGAATTGCCAGACTTGCATCCCTTTGCAGGTCTCTTCCCACTTAATAACAACAACGTACTTTTAAGTTCCTCCGCGTGTGTTTGTAGACTCGGTGTCAAATAGTTTTGAGGTTCAATTTGAAATGCAGAGAAATGTGGAGAAGAAGCATTCTGTGGGGTTTGGTTGTTCTTGCTTCTGAGGTTCCTTTCCTTTTGCAGGTTGCTCCCATGTCTGTTTATGCCTGCCTTGGTAGTGACGCTGCTGCCATCCGCGATGCCTTCCTCACCCGCCTGCAGAGCAAGATTGAGGACATGCGTATCAAGGTCATGATACTGGAGTTCCTCACGGTTGCGGTGGAGACACAACCTGGGCTCATTGAGCTGTTCCTGAACTTGGAAGTGAAGGATGGCAGTGATGGCTCAAAGGTGCAATGCCAGGTGTTGGCCCAAGGGCTCGCTGGTCTTCTGTGGTAGCGTTCGTAGCAGTGTTATGGCACTGGTCTCTGGAATCTGATAGTTCTTACATGTAACCCAATGTGCTTAATGTAAAGATAATTCCAGCTTGTGCTTGCAGTTGGTGGATGTGCTGCTATTCCAGTTTCACTTTTCCCTCTAACCAAAGAGAAACTTCCCCCAGTGTTTCAAGGCAGATGCTGAGTAACATAAGAACATTTCTGGATCAGACCAAAGATCCCTGTGGCCACTCTTTTGACTCTGATGGTGGCCAATCAGTGACAAAGTTGAAGACTGAGATGCAGTAGAGTTTATCAGTTTTTTAGAATGCCCACTCTGGCACTTTGCAGTTCAGTGTCTTCTTGGGCTGGGACCTTTTGGAGGCATTTGGGCTTTACAAAGCCTTCGCTTAGCTCTTTTTTTTTTTAATTCCTCTAAAAATCATTTCCTCTCCTGCATTATGAGTGGTTTCCTTGTAGTTACACACAAAATACATGACAACATCATCTACTCGAGATCTATTTGTCTGTGTATTGTTCAAGTGGGGTCAAACACATTTTGCTTTAATAGGTGCCTGCACAGTAGTTCTGTGACAATGTAAACTCTCTCATTTCCTTTTGCTTTAGGAATTCAGCTTAGGGGAGTGGAGTTGCCTCCAAGTGGTCTTGGAGCTGATAGACTCCAAACAGCAGGAGAGGTACTGGTGCCCTCCCCTCCTGCATCGTGCTGCCATTGCCTTCCTGCATGCTCTATGGCAGGACCGTCGAGACAGCGCCATGCTGGTTCTGAGGACAAAGTGAGTTGTTGGTTCTTTACAATGCATTTCCTTCCTTTTTTTACAAAACACTGTTTCTTTGGTTCATCAGGCTTTTCAGGGACGTTTGCACCTTAGTGCAAACATGTCCTGGTTAGGGCATGCAGTGTGTGGGCTTTGGACTTGGTCTCTTGGGGAAAATAGATAAGAACCCAATACGTGTGTGTTCAGAAGCAAATGTATTTCGTTCTGTTTTCTTTTACACAAAGCTGTATGAGCTTGTGTTTACCCAAGCATATTTTCTATGGAGTTTGAAACAGTCAAAATGCTGCTGGGCCTGTGGTGTGGGAGAGATAATTGATTTTACTCTGTATATATCTTTTAGGCCAAAGTTTTGGGAAAATTTAACCAATCCTCTCTTTGGGACCCTTCCTCCACCTTCAGAATCATCAGAGGTGAGTTACATCCAAACAAAATGAGGAGGGTAGTTAGGTACTTCTCAGAAGAGGTTTCTCAGTGATGTATGTGTCTCTTGCCTCTGCTTGCAGCTTTCTAGAAGGACCTATGATAAAGTGGTTTGAACCCAGGCAGGAGATGGAATGAATGCTTTCTGGCTCTGCAGACACTGCACAGCCATGAACTGTCTTTTAAAATTCTCTGCTCTTTATTCACCTATGAAACAAAAATAGATGTGGTTAACACTCTTTGGAAGGTTTGCTGACTGTAAACACTATACCTTGTGTGTTGTTTGGCAAAAGAAACTCTCCTTTTTTTATAGGCAGAGCTCAGGCTGGCTGGTATCACAGAGAAATGGATTAGGTTCTTATTATTCTTCCTTTCTGTGGGAGTTTCCCCCTTCATTCTGAAAGTCTTGTGCTGTCGCTGAGTGCTGCTTTGAACACAGCATTCTTTTCTTGTTATCACCAGTCCATGATCAAATGACGTAACTATTGCTGTTGTGGGAGAAACAAGGCTCCTGCAAAACTGGAATATCAGTCACTGCAAGTGGATGGGTGGGGATAAATCAGAATCCACTCAGCCTACAGAGCTAGGTGCTCAGATCTTGCTTTTTTTTGTCTTTATAGCTCAGTGTCTTGGATACCTGTGCCTTAATCATGAAAATCATCTGTTTGGAGATCTACTATGTTGTCAAGTGAGTCTTTGGTAGCCTCTTCTTTGTCCCTGTACTTTTTAATTATCCAAACTGTGTGTGTTAAATCTTGGTAAGCGTTGCAGGCTTTGAGGGACAGAGTACAGGAAATCCCGTGGAAATGTGGGAGGAACAGTGAAGAAACCAATTAGAAAGTGCATTTGAGATTCTTGCAATCACCAGCTGCAGGAGGAGATGTTACAGCCTTTCTGCAGCCTGTCAGTGAGAATGTTAATATTTTACTTACATCCTGGAATGAGAATATACAGTATTTATTAAAACTAATTGGAAACTAAGCTAAGTACACCTGTTTTAGTGATTACTGAATAACATTTTAGTAATTTTCTCCCACTCGATTTGTTTTACTGAGCATAGCTGCCCTTTATGTTGAAAAGTCAGGATTAACTAAAATCTCTGCTTTAATAAAGGAAAAAAAAAGAGATTTTCTTCAGGGATCATGTTTTTCCTTCACATCTGATGCAAAAAGTGGGATTCCCTGCACAGGTCTAATATGTGGAATAACCTTCACTTGCAAGCTGTGTCCTTGGCTTTCCTACCTGAATCTCAGAAGAAGTGTATTTTGTAACCACAGAACAAATGAAGATAACTTCTCCTCTTGATTTGGTCAGGGGCTCCCTGGATCAGTCCCTGAAGGACACACTGAAGAATTTCTCCACCAAAAAGCGCTTTGCCTATTGGTCAGAGTACGTGAAGCTCCTGGCGTTTCACGTGGCAGAGACAGAGGGCAGCAGCTGTGCCTCTGTGACAGAATACCAGATGCTGATCTCGGCCTGGAGGATGCTGCTGATCATCTCTACCAGCCACGTAAGAGCTACCTCTTATCTTTCATGACAATCTGAAATTAACATTTTGAATAATACCATGGCCACCTAAGCCATAATGAAGAATAGTTTGTCTTTCAATATCTTACGACACAAGTTGGCATGAGCACGGCACAAGAGGCTGGAGTAGGTGGTGTTTTGCTGTTTGATCAAAATCATACAATCAGAGAATGAATCATAGAAACATGGAATGGTTTGGGTTGGAAGGGACCCCAAAGCCCATCCAGTTCCAGCCCCCCTGCCATGGGCAGGAACACCTCCCACTGGATCAGGGTGCTGAAAGCCCCATCCAGCCTGGTCTTGAACACCTCCAGGAATGGGGCAGCCACATCTTTTGTGGATAACCTGTGCCAGGGCCTCTCCAACCTTATTGTGAAGAATTTCTTTCTAATGTCTAGTCTACATCTTCCCCCTTCCACTTTAAAGCCATTCCCCCTCATCCTATCCCTACCTGCCCTTGCAAAAAGTCCCTCCCCAGCTTTCCCGGAGCCCCTTTCAAGTACTGACCACTATGAGGTCCCCCAGGAGCCTTCTTTTCGCCAGGCAATGGAGAAATGAGCATATTGTCTGTCTTAGCAGAGGAAGGAGGTAGTAAATGATTTTTATAAAATTTCTAAATTAATCTGTAATCCTGAAGAGATTTTTCTGAGTCAGATGAGGCAGGGATGCACCATTAGGGAGATTGGTCACTGCTGACTTCTTGTCAACTCTTAATGGAATATTTCAGTGGTGTCTGTAAAACTGCATCACTCGGCAGCTGTAGCATTTGTTGAATTCTTAAAGTATCAAATGAAAACAGTGGAGTGATGTTAGGCTGCTAAGAAGGTGTCTTATAGTGCTTTAATGATCTCTCTCTTTGTGGATCTTAGCCTGATATAATGCATCTGACTGATCCTGCAGTTCGTCAGCAATTGTTTCTGGATGTGCTACATGGGACCAAGGCTCTGGTAGGTGCTGCTTCCTGTCAGTCCTTTAATTTCCCAATTGCTCATCATTTTTGCTATGAGGAGGTCTATTTATGCAGCTGCTTGCCATCATAGGTTTTTCAGATCTTTTGAAATTGGGCTGAAACAAAATCTCTCTCCCTGAATTGATGAGCTTCTTATGAATCTTTATTTTCATAGTATCATAGAATTATTAAGGTTGGACAAGACCTCTAAGATCATCCAACCCAACCATCAGCCCAACCCCACTGTGCCTACTAAACCATGTCTCAAAGTGCCACACACATGCTTTTTGAACACCTGCAGGGATGGAAACTCCACTACTGCTCTGGGCAGCCTCTTCCAATGCCTCACCAGTTTTCTAGTAAATAATTCTTTACTAACATCCAACCTAAACTTCCCCTGGTGCAACTTGAGGCCGTTTCCTCTTGTCCTATTGTTTGTTACCTGGGAGAAGAGACCCAACATCCTCCTTGCTACACCCTCATTTCAGGGAGCTGTAGAGAGTGATAAGGTCTCTCCTCAGCATCCTTTTTCAGCGCTGCTGAAGAGCAAACCCGATCATTTGGTGATGGCGCTTGGGTTGAGGATTTCTTATGTGTTCTTAAATGCTTCTATTGCAGCTGTAACTCTTGTGGTATTTCTTCTTAGCTCCTAGTTCCCACATCAGTCTCCTGTCTGCAGCTGGGGTCTATGCTGTGTACCCTTCTTCTGATCCTGCTCAAACAGTGGAAGAGGTAGGTATTTTGTTTGGATACTTGCTGGTCACTGCTAAATTTAAACTTGGGGGATTACTTTAAGTGTTTTGCTCTAAGTGAGTTTCCTTTAGTGGGGAGGAAATTGAAACCTTATCATCCCAGCCTTTTGGGATGGCAAATGTCTGTAGGCTGTTGCTGAAATCTCTTGTGGTAATACATTTATGGTTTGGTTTCCTGCTTACTGGTGAAAGGTGTACCAAAAATGCTTTTGTAATAGTCAGTCCTGCATGCTTACTGCATGTCTTCAGTGAGATCCAGGTGGTGACTTAAACTGTGCTTAGAGTAACTGGTTTTATTTGTGTGGATCACGTAACTTACGGTACACACAGCTCAGTCAAGCCAGTGTATTTATTGAGGGATCTTGTCTAATCTGAAGAGCTCTCCCTTTTTGTTGTCAGCGAGTTAGGTTCTGTGGATAAAATCATAAACTCCTTGACGCAGATTCTGGAGGGAGTGCTACAGGCAGATCAGCAGATGATGGAGAAAACCAAAGCCAAAGTGTTCTCAGCTCTTATCACTGTGCTGCAAATGAAGGAGATGAAAGGTGAGGTGGTGTATGTACAAGTGTCAAGAGCAGGGCTGCTGTGGCCAAATACACCCTAACACGCTGGTGTTTCTGAGACAAAATGCATGTGGTGTTCGCAGTAGTACTGAGTGTGGTCACCAACCTGAGGGGCTTCTCTGCTTTTTAATTACTTGCTTTAGCTAGTTTTAGAAAGAGGTGAGGTTTATCATTCACAGCATGTGTGTCGTGTCTTCTCTTGCCTTTCCCCAACAATAACCTCTGTGTTTGATCAGTTTGATAGAGACATGATAGGGTTCAAATAGCTCAGGAGGTGTGGGAGGGCACCCTACTACTGCCATCCCACAAAGTGACTGCAGAGCTTAGATTCTGACATGAATTTCTAGAGATAACAAAAAACCCAACAGAAAAACACAAACCCTTTTGAGGGTATGTTTTGCTACAAACCAGAGAAGCCAGACTGGGCATTACTCCTCTCACTTGTGGGGCAGCTTACATTGCAGCAGCACCTGAAGACCCTCAGTGGAATCTGGTCAGTATTTCTTTGTACAACGCATACAAAGATGCCGTTGAGAAGTGTATCAGCTTAGTCCCTGTAGTCTTTGTCCCACTGCTTGGGCTCTGCAAGCCCATATTTTTTGGAAAACAAATAGAATGTTGAAGGTTGAGTTGTTAAATGTTTTTCTTTACTGTTGAATTTGAGTTTCCAGTCATGCTGGTAGAAGGCAGTGCTATTTATTATAATAGTTTTGATGAGAATGTAGTATTAATACAGACTTAGAGAACACAGACTACACCCACTGGCCAGTACCAGCAATATGGAGAAATGGATAGGAAATGCTTTAGTGAGCAGTTATGGAATAATCTGTCCATAGTGGTGCTTGGTTTGTGCCTTGATATGTCAAAGAATTTAAATGACTTAATAAAAGCATGTAGTTTTCCCAGTACCCAGATGGCAGTCTAATCCCTTATTGTATCCTCCTAGGCTTAATCATCTGGCTTAGTCACCCTTCCTCCCTTTCTGTTTTGTAGGTTTTGAAATGAAAAAAGAATAAATACTAATTCCACGAAGTGTGGCCCAGTGATGTTTTCAGCTAAACTGGAATCCTAAGTGCAAGAGTGGTGCGTTAACTGTTGTCTGTTCTGTGTGTGTCACAGTGAGTGAGATCCCACAGTATTCCCAGCTGGTGCTGAGCGTGTGTGAAACGCTCCAGGATGAAGTCATTGCACTCTTTGACCAGACTCGACACAGCTTGACTTTGGGAGATGCCACAGATGACAAGGACAGCATGGAAACAGATGATGCCTCTCGAGTTAAACACAAGGACCAGCGAGATGGGGTAATGGGCCTGTTGGTTTGCTTTGCTGCTGTCTCTTTGCTCTAAACAGAAGTTCCATCTGTGCTTGGAACTCTTTCCCTTGCAGCCTTCCGCCTTCCAAGGAGGTTTTGGCAGTTTCTGTTTCAGAATTACTCTGTGTCTTTTTGGCACACATCGGTCTGGGGAATTGGCCATTGCTGCCTCTTTCAGATCAGTCCTAAAGAACATTGTCACAATTGTTACTACAGCCAGGAAGGGTGCAGAGTGTAAATGTATAAATGAGGGATACCAGGTGCCTTAATTTATCATTCTGAGAATGATAGAAATTTAGGCTGTGTTAGTAAATGCTTTCAGGATTTTCTTGGTATCCATGTCAAGCCTGTGCCTCGTTCTCCTTCCCTTGTCACTGCAGGTTTGTGTTCTGGGTCTGCATCTGGCTAAAGAGCTCTGTGAGGCTGATGAAGAGGGCGACTGCTGGCTACAGATCACTAGGAAAGTCCCGGTGCTTCCTACTATCTTTGCCACGTTGGAGATCAGCCTGAGAGTTAAACAAAACCTTCACTTCACAGAGGCCTCGTTACATTTACTGCTGACCTTAGCGAGAACTCAACAGGTCAGAGATGCAGAGGAATGAGAATGTATAGCTCTACATTTTTAATAGGAACTGTGCCTCGTTATTCTGTCTGCGGTGTAACTGAACAGTGATCTACAGATAAAGGCATTTCTGAGAGGCAGGCAAGCAGTAGGTCCTGTACATCTACCTTGTTTGCCTTGTTCTTCTTAGAATAGGATGTCTGGGATGGAAGAGCTGAGCCAGACAGAGCAGACCTGTAATTTAATTCAACTTTCATTTGAATATATTCTTCTGCAATGCAAATTACCTCCCCTAGTTAAAACAGCATTAAGTATTGGAACCAGCTTTCTCATTAGTTACAATAAAGTGTTATTTATCTATTAAAAATCCAACTTTGTGAGGGGCTTTAGGTGAAAGCAAGGCCATTCCAAAGCCAGCTATTTTCAAAGACTGTGTGTGTACCAAACCAGGTGACACTGAAGTGGAATTCACAGGTGTGCAAGTTGGATTTTGCTGAAGAACACTGTTGCTTCTCTTGATATTGAATTTTTAACAACATAGAATAAGAGTGTGTAGATGGAAGTTCTCTAAAAGGGTGATGTCAGTGCAAAGGACAGGAATGTCTAATGTGAAGTGAGGCTCAGAGAGGAGGAGACACGCAGATGTTAGAAGTAGTTTGTTCTGTGTCTTGTAGGGAGCAGCTGCAGTGGCTGGAGCTGGGGTCACACAGAGCGTCTGCCTGCCCCTCCTCAGCGTGTACCAGCTCAGCACTAATGGAGCCATTCAGGTGGGTGCTTTTGGTTTGCAGGCTGTGGGTGGAGCAGAGCCCTCCTGGTCTGGGAAGGACAGCAGCCACGTGGATTTTTTGGCGTGTGCCACACTGGGCAGCAGCATAAATAAGGAATTTATTCTCATATCTGATTCTTTCAGACATCTGCTTCGTCTCGGAAGTCTCTGGATGTGCCCTCCTGGCCGGGGGTCTATCGCCTCTCCATGTCCCTGATGGAACGTCTCCTTAAAACGCTTCGATACAACTTCCTGACGGAAGCACTGGACTTCGTCGGCGTCCACCAAGAGAGGATTCTCCAGGTATGTCACACACTGCTTCTGTCATGGTTCACTTGGCTCCTGTGTTGCAGTAGCAGTGGAAACATGTCAGAAAGTGGAAAAGCATTGAAAAGAGGCTCCCACCTCAGGAAGATCTATAGTAGAAAGGATTCAATAGTGAGAGGAGGACAGAAGATGCAAGCCATGAGGTCAGGCAGGGATGATTGTTATGATACTTGTTAGAGCTGGGCAGTCCCCATCTGTTCATCCTGTTCCCTCTTGGCGTTAGAACTTCGCTACAGGTGTTTAATGTGTCTGCTCAACACAGAAAGAGGTGGGAGTTTGGGAACTCACTTGGTGGCTGTCTGCTCTGGAAATGAAAATATAAGAGCTGTTGTTGGAGGTGGCTTCAGCTCAGTCTTGCCCAAATAATGAACAGGCAGTTGTCAGGGTTCAGTCACCATTCAGGTGGGCAGGCTCTCCAGTCCTGTGATGCTGAGGTACCTGCACTGGCTGGGCTGTGTGAGTGCAAGTGTGCTGAAGGGTCCTGTTCTTACAGAGGTGCTGGATTACCAGTTCATAAGCACGCTCCCTACACAAATAGCTGTCTTCTCGTGTGGCAGCATAGCTTGTGACATGCATTGGCCTCTGACTATGAGTATCAAATGCTCTTCAGTCTGCTGTGTGTCTGCTTTTGTGAATGCATTTCCTGTTACTAAGGGCAGATCCTCTGCATCCTCAGATTTTTCTGCTAGAGAAGGGAATGAGCTTTTAGTGATTCATCTGTGTAATCACCCTGATTTACTTCTCCTTTCCAGTGCCTGAATGCAGTTCGAACAGTGCAGAGCTTGGCCTGTCTGGAAGAGGCTGATCACACTGTTGGCTTCATTCTTCAGCTCTCTAATTTCACAAAGGAGTGGCATTTCCACCTGCCACAGCTGATGAGGGACATGCAGGTAGGGATCAGGAAGCTGCTGTGGATAATACATTGCCTTGGAGCGCAGGGATTTGCTTATGTTAAGGGAAAATGGCACTATACCAGCCTTTTATTGCTACTTCTCTCATAGGAACTATTGCTGAGGTCATTTAAATGTCTGTTGTGGCAATACCTTGTCTGAATTGGGCGAGGAAAGGTAACTGTTGGGGACAGACAGATGGTAGCTTGGAAAAATAACTTGGGGAATTCAATGTCTTGCTCTCAGTTCTCATCGCCAGATGACTCTGAGGAAATACTGGGAAATAAGAGACTGCATTGATCCTTTATGGTCAGAGTTCTCTTTAACTGGACTTTCTAGCTTCCACCAAGGGTAGTGAATAGATGGGTTTGGAGCTTTTAAGAGATTTCTCCCTCACCTTATTTATTTCAGGTGAATCTGTGTTACCTGTGCCAGGCCTGTACCTCCCTCCTGCACAGCCGCAAGATGCTCCAGCACTACCTGCAGGTGAGGAGGGGGACTTTAAGCCAGACTATAATTTAGGAGTGTTGCATGCCCATGATTCCTATTAAAAAGCAAATGTTATTCAATATCCAGGCTCTTGGATATTGAATTGATTGTCAATAATCCTAGTGGTGATTATTGATAATCATCAACAGTTAGGATTTGCGTTTTTCCACCACAAAAAATCTGCCAAGAGTAGTCTGGACTCTAAAAACTCTCGACTGTGTCAAGAGAACACCAGCCTGTGTTTGGATGGTGCTGTTACTGTTTCATAGCCGCCTACACTGCAGCAAGAAGGCTGCTGTGCTGTAATACTCTGTAGTGCCATTAATTAAGCCACTGTTGACCGGCATCCTTGATCCAGTTTGATTTGTTTAAGAGGAATTGCTGTTTTTCTTGGGGAATCCTTAGATTAATGAGGTGTAGACAATGTGTTCCTACTGATGTGTTATTTCAGCAAGGCTTGGTGTGTTGATTAGAGATTCTTTTTCCAGAATGTGGAATCTAAATAGCCTCTGCAGCTGCCTCCCTGCAATGCAGTGCCTTCCCCGATGCACACTAAGTGCTGGTTCTCGTACTCCTAGCAGGTGGCAGACTGTGGGTGCCTTGGTTCCTCATTCCTTTTGTTCGTAACATTTTAGTGCAGAACAATCCTATCTGTATTCAAAACCTTCTTTTTTTCTTTCTCCACAGACAAAAAATGGTGATTCCCTTCCATCGAGTGTGACTCCACGGGTTCAGCGTAATCCCCAAGCCTCCTCCAAACATCCCAGCCCTGAGTCAGAAGCAGCAGAGCAGAAAGCACTGCTCACAGTGCAGTACAGCCTCTTGAAAATCCTCAGCAAATGCCTTGCTGCCCTGCGCCATTTCACCCCTGACGTCTGCCAGATCCTCCTTGATCAGGTAGAGAAAGAGAGCAATGCTGCTCTGGGCCTGTGTCGTGCGGCACAGTCTGTCCTCCTTGAGACAGCTGTTCTGCACAAAGCAGGAAGGCTGGACACAAGGAATTCCCCTTAGGAATCAGGCACTGATCAGTGTGAAAGGAAGGCTTGGCTGAGCTTTTGTGTGGTCTGCACAACGTGTTTGTGTGACCTTGCTGGAGCAGACATAACCCAGCGAGGTTGGTATCCTGAGAGTGACACTCTTCAGAAATCCTCTTGTTGCCCTCCAGTGTCGGTGTGGCCTGGTGTCTGGTCTCCAATTTCAGAAAAGGAGGGTTTAATCCTTGATCTGGCAGTGTCCTGCTGCCGACTTTTGGGTAGTTAATGTCGTTTTCCTGTGTTTGGAAACAGTCGTTACTGCAGCTCGCCACTTGGTGGCAAGCTGTACAGCTCGGGAGTTGGAGAAGTCTCCTTCTCTGCTGGGAGCCGCGTGGCCTGACCGGGCAGCACTGCACAGAACGCTCTACTGCTCCATCTCTATGCCTGAGGTTTGGGAAATCACCTCAGTGCTTCTAGTTCTCCACACAAAAAACAGGATACAGGGACTGGGTGTTCCTGTCGCTGTGACAATAGTATACTGATGGCCTCAGGCGTCACTCACTATTCTTTCTGTTTCTCCGCAGTCACTGGACCTTGCTGAGTACAACGTGCTCTTCGTTCTGAGTTTCACCACACCAGCCTTTGATTCAGATGTCGCCCCTTCCTTTGGGACCCTCCTTGCCACTGTCAACGTGGCCCTTAACATGCTGGGAGAGGTACTGGCAATTTCTGTTTGGGAGAGCACAGCAGCTGCAGTGATCTCAGAGCACTCATTCAGCTGATGCTTTGGAGAGGAGAAGTATTTCCTTTTCTGTATCTCCAATCTCTAATGCCTGCCTGTTTTTCCCCTTTAAGCTGGATAAGAAGAAGGAACCTTTCCCTCAGACTGCAGGGCTGAATATGCAAGAGGGAACCAAAACCCTGAAGTAAGTTTCTCGCTGTTTGATTTAGTCCTGACCAAGGAGCAGAACTTTGTGCTCCTCAGATCAGAGCTGAGGTTCAGACACGTTTGTGTGGCTTCAGAGGTGCTCCCTCTGAATCCAAGGAGTTCAGACAGCCCAGCAAAAGCTCTCCAAAGCAAGCAGGGAGTTTTCTTGGGAGGGTGTGTGAAGCTGTCCCATCCTAACATGCTGTGTTGAGAGTTGTTTGATGCTTATTTATCAGTATGTTTAAATCAGGCCTCCCTGATGCCCACCAGGGCTTTCTGCTCTCCACACCGTGGCTTCTGGGTATCCCTGCTTGAGCAGGATGTGGACAGTAACAGTGTTCCCTCACGCATGTACTCTGTGTGTGAAGTCTTTCTAGGAGTACTTGATCTTGAAACTAGAGCTGCTGACCTTTTTGGCTCCTGCTGACGTGCGTTTCTCTGCCCAGGTCTCTGCTCATGTTTACAATGGAAAACTGTTTCTACCTGCTCATCTCCCAGGCCGTTCGGTACCTGAGAGACCCAGCTGTGCATCCCCGTGACAAGCAGCGGATGAAACAGGAGCTCAGCTCCGAGCTGGTAAGGACCTTGGGCCATCCTTCCCCGCTGTTCAGTGGAAATATATCTTGTGGGAGAAGGTCCTTTCTCTTTGCCTGCCTGGTAGGGCCCCTTCCCCAGGGAAAAGGCACCTTGTGCTGCACGTTCTGGGGCCTGTCCTGTGCCACCAGCTCCTTGTCTGGGCGTTGGAAAGAAACTAACTTGTTACCTGCTTCTGATTTCAGAGTACTCTGCTCTCCAGCCTGTCCCGTTACTTCCGCCGCGGTGGTCCCTCCTCACCTGCCAGCGGGGTCCTTCCCTCTCCCCAAGGAAAGTCTTCCACCAAGCTGGGTCCCGAGGGGCAGGAGCCTTTGTTTCAGCTCGTGCAGGCCTTTGTCCGGCACGTGCAGAGATAGATCCTGTCCTGCCCCCGCCTCCCTTTTCAGGACTTGCACCGGAATGATTCACATCCACTGCAGAAGGAGTCACCAAGGAGTGGGAAAGGGAGGGAGGCCTGGTGTGGGCAGAGGTGTAAAGGGAGCTGTAACAGCAGCAGTGAGATCCCACTGAACTCTTGCAACCCAGCAGCAGAGTGAATGTAAGGAGAGCCGGGAGCGGCTCTGCAGCGCTCAGCCCGCGTGCACAGCCCGCTCGCTCCGCCTGCTTGAGCATCCTGGCTGGGTATGAGTGCTGAGCAGCCAAAACCTTTATTTTTATAGCTTGTACCTCAGCTGGGGACGCTGTGGCTGCACGGAGAGAGGGGACAAACTTTCCACTGGGCGTTAACTCTGCTCTTAACACAAGGTGCGATCCGCCTCTCCCTCGCAGCCAGAGTCCAGCTAAGGCACAACCAAGGGATCAGCCAGCAATTCAGAGCCCATCTTTCTACTGCTATTTTTGTACTGAATGGTTCAAGGCAGGACAGTGTATGTGTGCTGACGCCTTCCCTTCACCCTGCAGTCTGTGTGTCGCGTGTGTTTCTGAAGAGCGAGGCCTCACTCAACGTTTTTAAGTCCAAATTCCATCGCTCCTGTCTTGCAGGTTTTTTTTGTAACTGTGCCCTATTTATACTGATATTAAAACCTTTCTAGACAGCAGCTGGGTTCACGGTTTTGTTTTGGGCACAGCTGCCTGCAGCACCAATTCTGCACCGTCTGGGCAGGGTTGTGCCGCGTCGCCTGGGCTGGAGTCCCAGCTACCAGCGCTGCGAGGTGCGGCGTGGGAGTGACAGAAACCGTTGTGAGTGAGTACAATCCAAGGTTGGTTCCATGGCTTTCCCACACCCACTCCCTGTCTCTTACTTTTGTGTCGGGGAACTCGCAGGAGGTTTTAAACGAGCGCCACCACAAACTGCTCCTCAGGAAGGACTGTGCTGCACACAGTGGTGTGGGCTGTGTGCAGGGATGACTGCACGGCGCTGAGCTGCTGCTCTACCTGTGGCAGCAGCAGGGGAGGGTGCAGGCTCCAGCTAGAAGGGTCCACAGTTGCACTGTGCTGTTGCAGCACTCTCAAGTAGAACAACAAACCCTTTCAGGTTCCAAGCCTCAGTGGGTGATGGTCAGTGACTATTGCTTAAAATAAAGCCTGAAATCTAGACAGACTCTTCTAAGGTGAGAAATCAAATTTCAATGTAGCTGTGAGCTGGTAACCTACCAATTCTTTCCTAAAGAGACATTTGATTGCTTTACCAGTCAGAACCTTTTTAATTTCAGTGGTTTTAAGAGACTAAAGTGAGAAAATTAGGTTATGTTGCTTGGAGTTTGTTTTTTTTTCCCTTGTAAGGTAAAGTGATGGTGATGCTCCAGCACACTTGTGTGATAGTTTTGCTTGCCCTGGAGAGATTGGAATTAGCTGGCAGGAGCAAAGTGGTCTTAAGGTAGAAGGGAGCAGGGCTTGATTACCTTCCAAATGCTGAGGGGAGCTGCTCTGAGAGCGAGGAAGCTGTGACCGTCCCAAGCCTGGTCTTGTTTCCATGGGTACCTGTAACCATTATCTCTTTCTGCCACAGAGAGTTCTGAGTGCAGACGTGGAGAACTGAACTGTGCAGAGAAGATGGCAAATGGGTGGCAGGTGGCAATGGGGAGTGGCAGTAAAGCCAGAATTCAGTACATCTGAGCAAGTGCAGTAGTGCTTAGGGTGGTTATTTGGTAGCTCTGGTAGGCATCTTCCCTCTGTGACAGCCTCGGAGGTCACACACAGTGTGCCAGTCACATTATGAGTGTTCAACAGGAACTGATAGGAGAATGTAGGAGAAGGTACCATGTTCTTTTAGGTATTTATTCAGAGTGAGGGTTTATGGTGCTGACAGGACCCTTGGTGCCAGATCGCAAAGAACAGCGGCCGCTGTTGGTTATGGCTGTGTTTTAGAGCTGTACCATCACTTGGGTGGCACCATCCCAGCCCCGAGTTGTGCCTTTACTGCCCCTTGGCCTCAAAGGGGTGTGGAACAGCCTCTGGCCAAGGGTGGCTCACCAAGGCATCAGCAAATAGGCAGCAGGAGAGTATAATCTCTCTGTAAAGCCAGCCAGAAGTAGCACTGGGCTTTTCATGCCCTCTTTTCTAGAGCAGAGGGAAGGAAGCACTGCTGCCAGGAACAGACTTCCTTCTGGCTGTTCTGAGGGAAGAGGCACTGCTTTCTGCATCATTAAGGTGCTGCTGGTTTTGCCTGAGCTGTTCTTCCTCTTTCTCTAATGCACCAGGGAGAGGAATAACAGGGAAACGGGGATGTTACTGGCCTGGGGGAAAGGTATGCATACTGGAGGGTGGGAGGGAAGTAGGCAGGGGTAATCATGGCTGTTGGAGAGCTAACAAAAACAGAACATGATGCCATTTCCCCATTCTCTTTCATTTGAGTTCAAGTAGGACAACTGAGCGCTATTGCTACACTGCAGAGCATTCCAACAGCTGCTGTTCCCAGGAGTTCCTTCCAAGCTGGGTGCTAGGGACAAGGCTTTAGGATTTTAAATTAGCAGCAGAACTAGTTTCCATAACAACAAAGAAAGTCTGTTAGATCTAGAATAGCATTTCCAGTCTCTCTGCAGCTAAAGGCGTGCTGCTGCTCTATTTCTGCTTCAGGTTCTGGGGGAGCTGTTGCTGCTGAGCATTCCTGAGTCTGGAGTACAACTGAGATATGTCATCTGGGAAAGGAACTGCAAGGCATTAACAACCTTGAGGCACACTGAGAGTCTCAGCTGGGACGGGAGGGAGGAGCAGCTCTGTTTTGGTTTACCAGTGACTGCTGGGGCTGGGATAGTGGAAGGGCACAGCTCCCACCCAAGCGGCCTCTTTTCTGACGGTGCTGAGCCCACACGAGGTGCTGAGGCAGGAGATCAGGCAGTTTGTTTATTGGCAAATAAGTGCTGAAAACCACGAGCCCTACATACAGAGGGGCTCCGTGCCCTGTTACATCAGAGTGGTCACGACACCATGGGGGAAAGTGCAAAAGATCCATAAACAAGCAAAGTTAGTTCTGCCATACCGAGGGGAAGGTCGTGAAGAGAGCTTGGTGCAGGTGAGTGTTTCTGCCATCCAGCTTGAGTGGAGAACCAGTTACACAAATCCTTTGGTTGAGCTTCAGCTAAAAAGCTCATTATGGGATGAAAAGCCATCCTCACCTGAGCGCTCCCTTCGATCCGAACCACCGCGTACCTCGAGGGCAGCCGGGGTTGTTCCCTGTGTTACTCCAGGGGCATCCAGGGTTGTTCTGTGTGCTTATGGCTCCCTGCTGGAGGTGACAGCGAGTAGGACAGCCTCACTGCACTGGGATGCACCAAGCATTCACTGCTGAGATGGGAGGGAAAGCGCTACTTAAATCAGTGATCTCGGGTGAAAGTAAAGCCAGGCTAAGACATGCCTGGAACAGACACACCTGAAAGAAAAGCCTGGACAATTAACACAGGGAGCAAAGCGTGTAAAAAGGCTTGTAAACTCTGCAGTCCAAGAGCAGTTTCTCAGAGGAAAGGCAAGCGAGATGCACGGTCCCTTGCACTGAGGTCGGGTTTTCCTCACACAGGCCCTATGGTACGAGGTTGGTCTTCACAAAGACATTTCCTTCCAGCTGGATTGAAGCCACCAGGCAGCAGGACAGTAAGGAGGGCTCGCAGAGCTCTGCGTTACTGCTCTCCCACGGGTGAGAAAGGTGGATGGGTTTAACAGGCTCTGAATTCTTAAACTCAGCTTCCTTGCCTTAGGAGCTAGACCACGTCAGAGGGTTTGCGCAGGACGCTGCCCCACTGGATGGTTTGACTCGGGCAATTCTACTGCTGAAGAACAGCGAGGACAGGGGGCAGACACAAACCCACACCAGACACAAGGGAAGTGTAACTCAAACTCCATGAGCAGCTGCTGAGGGAGACAGCGTGCTGGCCCGGGAAAGCCACTGCGACAAACAAGACTAAGGGAGGGTAGGAAAAAGTAATCACGGAATCTCACGCCACCACGATTAACCTCAAAGCTGTCTGCACTGGGAGTTAACAAATCCAGTCTTGGGTGCCATCAGCCCATTCCCAAAACCTTATTAAGTTTTACTTCTTTCCCACATTCCCGTATTAGCAATGGAGTGTCAGCCCTGAAGAGAGCAATGGTCTCGGATGAAGAAATCCGCATTAGAAGTGCCAGGAGATGAGGGGTGCATTCTGCTTGTACATTCTTCTTCCTGGAAACGTTTAACTTAACAGTTCCAAGTAAGTGACAGGAACTTTCCCTTTCTGGTTCCCTCTTTCCCCTATGAGCCAGTCTGGATCCATGCCTGGCAGGCTGTACACAGTGATCATCTGGGGAGAGAAGACGGCGTTAGACAGGACCTCGCTCCGCAGGGAGAGCCAAGAAGCACAGTCAGATGGGCACTGGAAGAACAATAACTCCTGAAGCTCATTTAGCAGGCATCTTTTCCCCCTTCCCTGGAGCTACAACAAACTGCCCAGTGATGTCTCTCCTGCCTTTTCATTCTCCAAATTGACTTTAAGGTGTTTTTGCAGACAGGGTGGCTCGATACTGCCAGGTCATCCCTTCTGAATACAACGCTTCAGTCTAGTCAACAGCAAAGTTTGAAACTTGCTGAATTTCCTCCTTTCTCAGCATGATTAGGCCAGGTCCCCAGCCAGCAGCTTCTCTGGGATAGGGCAGCTCTATTTGAGGGTCACAGGGAAGGCACCAAGTATCGGGGTATTTTGTACAACCAGACTCCAGCAGGAACAGAAGAATTATTGGGGTGATAAACAGCAAATGGCTGTGAGGACAAGCTCATTGCAGCTCAGTGGATACTAGAGTCAGGGGAAAGACTTCATTAGTAGTTCCATAAGACAAAGTTTTTAGGGGCAGAAAGAGTAACCAGTACCAGTGACCAGAGCATGCAATGGGCTCCAAGCAGTTACAGCAAAATTTAACACAAAGAAAAGCCACCAACCTCATCTGCAAGAAGTGCCAGCTCAGTGCTGTCGGCTGCTTCATAATCATAGAGGACTCTGGCCTTCCGTGTCCCACTGGCAGGAGGCTTGACTTCGTTGGGGTTCAGAACGCTCTCTGCCACGGTGTTGGGCACCCCTCCAATGGTGGGCACAACGGGAATGGTAGGCACGGCAGGGAGCGTGGCAGCAACAGCTGGAGGAGAGGTGGCGGCGGTGGGAGGAGAGGTGGATTCTGCGTTGCCTACGAACGTGCCTGAAAATCTACACAGGAGACAAAAGCAGAGTTCAGCAAGGTTCTGGTACGAGGAAACGAGAGGGAAGCTCGTTCTTTCAGCAGTTGCACTGCACAGGTGCTGTTCAGGAGTTCCAGCGAACGGCTGGAACGTGTCTATGCTGCCCTTCAAGTGGGAAATGCACTCAGGTCTCAGGTGCTGAGATACACCACAGGCAGTGTTTATCTGCCCATCCTGACTCCAGTGTCCTGTTCCAGGGCTGGCACTGAACCCCCCATGCTTCAGTCCCCTGCTTGGCACCAGAGAGGGGTCTGGGCAGGGGCTGTTCCGGCTCTGCGGGGGCTTCCCTGGATCCACTGCGCTGTGTCCTGGCCCTGCTCTCCCATGGGCTGTGTTACCTGGTTAGTCTGGTAGTTCTTTGGGAAAGGGACAGTCATTGTGCTGTTAAACTGGATGGCACCAGTGGAGGCTCCCAGGCTTTCTGGGCTCTCTGGAGAGAGAGACAGTGATGGAGTTGGCTCTCGTTATCTGCAGATACCCCTCCCTCTGCACTAAGGGAGTGCAGCCCCGGCCCTCGCCGGCCTTTCTACTGAGTCTGCAGAGACTCCAGAGCCTGGCTGAGCTGGAGAGCTCGTAGAGCCAGTCCTGTGCAACATCTTACTTACATTTCTCCTTTGGAGCTGCAAGCATGGAAAAGAATGGAAGAGGAGTAGTGAGTGATCACGCGCAGACACCAACCCGTCCCCTGTGGGGCCACCGTGCTGATGTGGGAGGTGACAGACAAAACAGCCCCACCTGCACCCATGGGTGCAGCACAGAATTCACTCCTGCTGCAGCTGAGCATGCTCAGGCTCGCTGCTTGGCAACAGGAATGTGTCTCCCAAGAGACTTAACTCATTTAGAGGAAGAATGTTCACACTCTCATGGCCATCATCCTTTGAGATGAGAGTAGAAACCCCAGACCAATCCAATGGTGAAGGCTGCTCCAAAGGCACCACCCGTGGAATCGCTCACTGTTCTGCAAGCTCAGAAGCTCTGTCAGAGCTTGGAGAGGGCTTTGTAACTTCCATCCAGCGCTAGGACATGGTAATGCTAAGCTGGAGGTAACCCTGAGAGAAGCAAAAGCCATCTCCTGGCTCACCTGCCCAGTTGCTTCTGCAGGTCCAGCATGTATTGGTAACACTGAGCATAGTAGTTGGTCTGAGACTCCACAAACTCATGGAGACAGCGAAGATGATTCACCTGGAGGGAAGAAGGACCATAAGGTGGTCTGTGAGTTTGGGTGCCAGGCACAGGAACCCTCTTCTTGCAGCAAAGACCCACCCCCATGGGGAGCAAACTTGTGCAGGCCAGTATATGAAAGTTACTTGATTTGCTAGAATACACTAATCTATCAAGTTTTGCAGCTAGTCCAGAGCTCTAGTGAGAGAAGAAGGTGTTTCTGGCTCAGAAGCCTCTCAAGGACTGCAGCACTGCAGATGCCACAGTGCCACTGCCTGCGGAGGCTTCGTTATGTTTGTAGTTTGTGCATTCCAGGTCTTACGAGGAGGTTGCCGCACCATCCAAATTTATGATCTGTTCTACCTCTGCTCCATCATCCTCTTGGTGTTCTTCGAGGAAGGAGCCAAGAGTCTCTGTGGTCTCTGCCACCCCAGTTCCCTCGAGCACTCACGTGTGTGCTGCTGATGCCCTCGAGCAGGAGACGCGTCACCTCCGCCTGTCGGTCAAACTCCGTCTGCGTGAGCCGCAGCTCGTGTTCCGCCTGCAAAACAGGACAGGGTGTTCCCAACAGCACAAGGCAAGGACCCCTGTTCTGCCTCTTCCAGGGAGAGGCAACACCCACCTCCTCTGCCCAACCCTGCTTTTGGCACCGAGACCAGTGTGCTGTTGGGATCCACGTGTGCCTGCGACACCGAGCAGCAGGCACGGGACACCCTGGGTGAGGATCCCAGAGGCTCTGGCTGTAATTCCACCTGACTCCTGCTTGATCCTCCTCTGGACTGCTGCAGGTCATGGAATGGCAGCTCAAGACAGAGGCATCAAGCTTGGAAGCTCCTACTCTCACAAGACTAGAACATGAGGATGGAGAGGCTTTGTTAATCCAGAGGTACAAGGAAAGCCAGTCCCATGCCAACTCCTGTCCTTTTCCCTCCCCTCTCTAAGCCTTCAGGCACAGGAACGTGAAAGCCTCCCTAAGCTTCTCTCCAGAAGTGCAACTTCTGCTGGTGTCCTTGTCATCACAGAACAAGGGCTGAGGCCAGGGAGCATTTACCAAACCCCTGTTACTAACTACACCTCTCTGCAGTGGGGATGAACATCCCAGCCCCAGGCTCTCCTTTGAAGCTGGTGACCTGTTTTGAGCTCAGAGGGATTCAATGGTTAATAGAAGGCAGCTATGCAGCAGACCTTAGGAGTTCAAAGACAGATTGATACTGGAGACCCCAATTGCCAAACAGACAGAACATCTCTCCCCACCAGTGTATTCACACTGGGGCAGTTTTGCAGTACCACAACACCCAGGTGTGCAAAGACAAGAGCTCCAGTAGTGCTGGAGCAGTCAGGTGCCCTCGTGCCTGCTCTCCCCTCCCTGCTGCCAGAGGGAAGGGGGTGACAAACAGGCATTTTCTTTCTCTAGCATGCATTACTCCCTCACACCAAACAGAACGTACCACTTCCCTCTTAGGATGGCACAGAACAGTCAGGTCTGCTCAGCTGCAGCTCACTGGAAGGAGAGGAGCAAGGGTTCTGTGTCGTTTTCCCCTTTCTCCAGGAGGCTGCAGTGATCAGAGCGCTGCCTGCCTTGGTGCAGAGGCTCCTGCACAGCACCAGTCCTGCAACAGAGCTCCTTTTGCTGCATTGGAAACGCTCTGATCGATCCGGCACAGGATTTGTTTGGACATGACCTCCAACAGTTAATCCTGACAGGTGCAGAGCAGAGGCCACATTGCTGGTAGTTCTGAGCAGGATGACCCCAGGAGAGACCTGGCCTTCTCAGCAGGGCAAGCTGGAGGAGCTGCTGCTGGCCAGTCCATCTCCCACCCAACAACAGCGTTACCAGCACTGTGGTACAGCCAGGCTAGAACAAAGAAGTGCTTGGACTGTCTTTTAATCAGATTTGTCTATTTTAAGCTACAACTGATCTATTTTTTTGCATCCTCTGTATGAGAGGGATTATTTAAAGGAGAAGAGGGGACGTCACAGGAATTACCACTGCAATGCCTTACTAAGCACCAAGAGATTCTTGCTCCAGTGAGCTGAGCAGAGACTTTGGGGCAGATATCTGCACCTTTGACAGGTGCAATTGCCTCTCCCTGCTGGCAGGATGTGGTTTTCTATAAAGCCACCACTGAAGGGAGGTCCCTTCCAGTCCTGTGCTCCTCCAAGACATGGAGAACTTTGAAGTTTACTGACATTCCTCAGCCTACCCACCCAGGACAGACCGAAGAGGAGCAGAGCCTTGCATGCTTATTTGCTTGAGGGACTGAAGGATTTCAAGTGTGGGATGAGCTGGGTCAAAAGCAGCCAGTTTGCTCCATGGGGCATTCAGAGTAAGGCAGTTCTAGGGTGCCATCGTGCACAGCATGCAGGAACGAGCCATTCAACCACCTTGCAGCTCAGGCTCCAGGCTAACATCTGCTGGGAGGGTCTGAGGCGGGTGTGAAGAGCACAGGGATCCCAGAAGGTCTCTCTGGAAGCTCCACACCATGCTGGAGCTCCGCACAGAGCTCACCCTGGTCTCCAGTCCCCTGGCAGCCCTCCATCCATCTTCATGGATGAGTCACTCCCGTCGCAGAGCCCAGAAAATAAACAAGATCTGGGACTTTGCCTCCATGGATCCACTCAGAAGGGTAAGTGCAGCTCACCCACATAGTGCCAAATCCATGAGAGGCTCCAGAGTCCCCACCCAGCCGTCCTGACAGAGCTGTTCCCTCCAGCAGCTGGGGCTGTCCATGGGGAAACCCTCTGTGCCTGGTTCAGCTCTGCTCAGAGCTCCACTTCGGACCCCAGAACAAGCAGGTGAGGGGCTACCAGGGGCTAATGCATGGCACATGCAGAACTGGAGCAGGCAGGGCCTCTGCCACAGGAGCAGAGCTGAAACAGGTCACAGTGCATCACCTCTGCTCCTGGGACACCAGCGCAGGGCTCTCTCAGTTGAAGCCTCTCCTACCAGGGCAGCCAATTGGCCCACGAGGCCCTTCCCCAGCCCCATCAGGGTCGCGCTGCAGGACCAGGAGCGGCGCTGACAGCACCATCCCTGCTGAGCACCCCCTGCACTCGTGCAGGACCACGAGCAGGAAGGAGCCCGCAGCACCCCCACCCCCTAAATGCACACCCAGAAGGTTGGAACACAATCTGAGCTGGGTACTTACTTTTTCCACCTCGTCGCTCCAAAGCTGTAGGGGCCACAGAGCAACAGGAAAGATCAGTGTTGGGAGACGTCGAGAAGCACTTGGCATTAACACCAACGGGTAAGGAGGCTCCGTGGACACAGCAGGCCAATTCCAGGGATGAGCTGGCCCTTCACCCAGCAGCAGCTGCCAGAACGATGCCCCTTCCCCTCACTCTTGCACCCTCGAGCTCAGTTTCACAATGGGGGGGCAAGCACGTGCCCCCAGAGCCAGCAGTGCTCCAGCTCTGCCCCTGCCAGGGCTCTTACAGCACTCAGCTGGCTCCAGGAGGAGCATTAAGCAGAGTCCTCTGAACAGCAAAGGGTACTTTGCTGAAACCTGCAGAGGTTGGTGTTGAAGAACAGCCCTTCTTTTAGGATTGCGAAGAGACAACTGAGCTGCTCGAGCCCATGAACTGGACCTGGGAGCTGCCGTGAGCTCCAGGCAGACAGAGCTCAGGTTAACAGGATCAGAACCCACAGGACTCGTGTTCCCAAAGGTGTGTTCAGCTACAGGGAGGAGGAAGCAATGGCTGGATGCTGCCTTTGAGGTGGGCAAAACATCACCCTACTCCTTCCTACTCTCCTCACTCACAGGGGCAACACAACAGTGCCAGCTGCTTGCTGGGATCTGGCTCCAGGACGTGGAACAGTTGACAACCAAAGTCAAGCACAGCAACAGGAAAGGGGGAGAAGAGGTAGAAAACCACATTGATCCTTCCCAGAGGTCCTTGGCTTGGCCTTTCCTCAGTAGACAACCACCCCCTTAGCCTTGGTGACACAAAGAGAATCAATACAAGCACACCAGCCTGTCAGCAACCCCCTAAATCAGTGGGGCCAGGAGGAATCAAGGATGGTTTGGGTTGGAAGGGACCTTAAAGCTCATCTAGCTCCTCTGCTGTCCCCTTTGCAGATGAGGGAAGCTCACCACAGCACTGCAGGCACCTGGAAGCCCCAGGCTGGATGCTGTGGTCAGAGGGAGAACAAGTTCTATTTAGACCCAGGGTGTCCCAGCTGAACCTTGCTGAGGTTTGCTCACCAGCAACTGCCCTCAGGTGTGCTGTGGTAGCCCCAGGTGCAGAGACAACTTCACCAGACAATTTAAGGAGCACCTGCAGGCACTGAAGCAGGAAGGTGCTGTCATTTTCTTGGCCTGTTGCCTGCTCTGGCTTCTGCTTCCTTGGCCTGCAGCTCAGCTCCTGATCCCGACTGGCATCTCTTCTTACTTGACTGGAGTTACCATAGCTGGTCCCTGGATGACTGCAGGCTGTCCCTGTGCAGTGCTCAGTGCACTGAGGCCAGGAGGATGCTCTGTTACTGTAGAAACTGGCTCAGATCAGGCATGGACCATTTCAGCTGGGGACACAAACTCCTTCCCCTTCTCAGCCCAAGAGCTCCAAACCTGGAAGGCAGCTGGCTGGAAGATCCTTGTAGGCAGCTGGGAAGCAGGTCCTAGCCTGAACTGCTGCTCCAGCACAAGGTCTCCATCAGCACATCCTTGTGTTTTTGGAGGAAGGTTTACTCTAGGGGCAATGGGAAGCTTTCACTGTGGCCACAGGTTTTTGTATTTAGATGCTGTGGGCGGTATTTAAGCCATTTCAGGCTCATTTAATCATTGCATCACCTGCTGAATTCATGGCCAGGTTTGTTTCTCTGCTGTTGGCTTCGCTGTGGAGCTCAGGGCAGCCCAGGTTTGGGCTGAGGCACTCCATGGATCCGGGCAGCAGCACTTCAGGCACCTCAGGGAGCTGTGAAGGCCAGGATCTGCACCCAATTTCCTCCACTCCTGCTCAAGCCAGAAGACCCTCTGTAAGGTACTCAATGTGTTTTTCGGGGAATTCCTCTTAGAAGTACAGCACGGGGCAGGGAGAAAGGGATATTTAGGCTTACACAGCCCACGTACACCTTCTTACACAAAACCAAAAGGTCAGTGTGGGAGAGAGGAGAAATGGCTCCTCAGCCTCCAATTCATACAAAATAAAGTAGGTGCTTGCCTCCAGGTGGATCTAATTCCATCTCGGGGTAAAAATAAAAGCACCCTGAAATCCACCCCTCCAAAAACCAACATAAATTTAGAATCCAAATCAGAGCCCTGCTGAGGGCACGTGGTCCAGGAGAGAGCTGACCTGTTTGCTCACCTGTAAGACAAAACTGTTACCTGGGCATAAGCAATCCCCCCCTCCAGAAGGGAGCAAGAGCTCAACAGCAAGGTGAGCAGTGACCACTGCTTTATGCTGTCAGTGGGCACAAAGGCTGAAACAGAGCAAAGACTCTTGCCTGGAAGAAAAGCAGAGCAACAGCACGAAGAGCTCCTACCTTGCTGCAGCACCTGAACCCCTTGGGATGAATGCTGGGATTAGAGAGCTTCTTGCAAAGCTGTCCTACCTGCAGGGAGTTGGGTAGCAGGCTGGGCTCAACCCAGGTTTTAGTTAATTAGAGATGCCAATTGTTATTCAAGCCAGCCCTGCAAATGCAGCTGGACTTCAGGTGGTCCTTCAACCACCAATCACAGCTGCTGAAATAGATAGTTTTGGGAGCCTCAAGGACCACTCCTGGTAGGAGGTCCCGCTGTGCAACCATCAAACATGATTAAGTGATGAAGGCCAGTGCTGGCTGCTTACCCAGAGCAAGCAGAGCCCTCTCTGAGTGTCCCCTGTCATCATTGCTGCTGTCAGAGCTTCTCTAGCAGGACTCTTAAGAGGGACCACTGAACCAGGCAGACACCTGTGGGCGAAACCCCTCCAAATTTATTTCTCCCATCACGTTTCTGTGCTTGGCAGCTGCTCCCCAGAACAGCTTTGCAATACAGCAAGAGCAGATCAGTGATGACCAGACACGTTCAACTGAGCATCCGGGCACTCTGCGAGATGCTAATGCATGTTATGCAAATCCTTGCCTTCAGGTCTGCTTTAGAAAGCCTCAGGGAGTGATCAGGATAACCTGGTCTAATCAGAGCTATTCAGAGGCAGGGGAAGTCCAGTTTCTCTCCTCTGATTCTCCTGGAGCTCAGTTTTAGTCCATTACTGCACTGTCCTTGGAATAGACCTTTCCAGGGGAGAAGCCAGAGCCACAGGCTCCCTGCTGGTTGCTGTGCTAAGAGATGGAAACTGAGCTTCACTGGTAATAGCTTCTTCCTAAGGAGTCTCATCACAGGACCAGTTACCTATGGAAATAGTTTTCTAGCTATTGTGCAAAGCTATTTCTGATCCCAGCATCGCTCTCCAAGAAGGTTAGGACAGATTCCCCTGGGAACTAACACTGATGCTGCCAGCTCAGACATACCTTTTTCCAAATGGGACGGGTTGCCCATTAACCAAACCCAACTTTTTCCATGATGTGTTTTGTTTGGCAGAAGGCTGGGCTGTCTTTTTTCATCTCTACAGATCCCACTCCCCAGGCCCCCCACTCCCAGGTTATTCTATTAACAGGCATCAGTGTTGTTCTGGATGCTCTTTAGGAAGCAAGATGATCCGTTTTCAACATTTTAACGAGAACTGTGACATTGTGCAATGGGGAGCCATGAACACAGCACAGAGAGCCAATTGCTTGACCACAGCCACTCGGTGCAAGACAGTAGAGAGGTGATGGGCTGCTCACCCACCCACAACACATCTGACTGTGTAACAGCCACCAACAGACAGGCCCTGAGATGAAAGGAAAAGGATTGACCTCTATTTGCAGAGCAGACCAGCCTGCACTGCCAGCCTACTGTGTTACTGACACGATGGGTGGCAGAGATCCCCCCACCTTTGCTTCTCTTGACCAGCTACAAAGCCTCTGAGCACTGACACCACAGTACTGGTCAGGCAGTCCTGCGTGTGGCATTGCCAGTGTACAGCTGGAACCATCCAGAAGGGGTAATCTTTGAGGTTTTTCTCCTTTCAGTTGCTCCATTAGCAACAAAAACACTGTCAGAAGATTCCCTCTAAAAATGTAGAAACGGATTGGCAGAGAAACTGGAAAGCAAAGCAAGGAGCAAAAGTGCCAGACCCTGAGCGTGCGCCTCACAGGGTGAATCTGCACCCTTCAGGTTGAGCCAGAGGAACCCTGGGCAGCCCATGTCACATTAAAATGTTGAAAACAGCAGAGCACGAGGCCTGAGTTTAAGTTGGGTGAAGAGAGGGGCAGGAAGAGGTCGGAGAGGAGGCAACATCTAGGAGGAGGCAATCTTACCGCTGATGCGCTGGCGGAGAGAATGTAATTACGAGGTCTAGTCTCCTGAAAGTCAGGCACAGCCTAGTGGGGGGAATACAGGTTCATGTACCAGTCACGCACAGGAGCTGAGAGGAGTCAGTTGGGCAGTGGGTGGAAGAAGGGAATAGTGTTTTTTCCTGTCTGTGCTGGGACCTCAGCTCAGATTCTTACGGGGTGGCAGCAGGGAGGTCTCCCCCCAGCGTGGAAGCTCTCCCCAGGTGGAAGCCAGCCTCGAGCAAGAGGAGCTGGACTAGCTTGGGCAGTCATACTGGTACTGAAGCCCAGATACTTCCTCTGCTGCAAACTCTGCCTGTACTTACAGTGAGCAGCTCCCAGCTGGAGTGGAGGTGAGACAGCACAATTCCTAATGCAGTTCCCATTCCCTTGAAACCAGCAGGTTCCTCCTGTCCTGTTGGCTCAGTCCAGTGGGCAGGACCTTCTTTCTCCCACCTTTCTTCCCACCTACGCTCCTAGAAGTGTCCCTGTGCAGTGGGTTGTCCTCAAAATGGGCATGTTTACTACCATCAGAGCATCCTTTCCATGGTGCCTTTTGAAGAAACATCTGCTTGTTCTTACTCTCACCCAGCCTCTGGGCACGTTTCCTCCTAACAGACTCAGATCTGCTATTTTCAGTGAGAGACACAGCTTGGCCAAAGCAGATCTTGTCCAAAGCTTTGCCATGGCCAAAGGCAGCACATGAGCTTTCAGCCCACAGGTCAGAAAACTTTCAAGCTACCCTCTCCGTAGCTAAACCTCTGCCCTGGGGCAGGAAATAGGGAATGCAAGGGAACCAGTCCACCCCCACACAGGCGTGGGCTCACTAACCATCACATAACAGGGTCTCTCTATTCAGCTAAGCTAAGATCAAGCTTCCTCCTTGGAATGGCTTTTTGGCTGCAGCATCACCCAAAGAGATGAGGCAGCCTGGTAGCTCACATCAGGACCATCCCACTGGAGGGATAGAGCAGGACACTCTCCTGGTCAGTCTTCAGTGCCCAGTGGCACACAGTCCAGGTGCAGCCCAGCTGCATTGTTAATCCTCTCAGGCCCCACATTGCCTCTCCCAGGTTAATCTCTTTGCAGCTCACCTAGAACTACTTACACATGCTGACCTGGTTTGCTGGGCCCCGAGCAGCCTGCTGAGATGAGTGATCAGTGTGTGGAAGAGCAGTCAGGCAATCCCAACAAGAAGAGATTTTTTTTTCAAACCATTTAAGAGTTTCGGGGAGGGTTGGAGGAAGGAATAAGGAGGAGCAATTCCTATTACCAGTCAAAACTGAATACAGGGAGGAAAATGTATCAGTGAGATTGGAGGCCAGCACAGCGACCAGGCTTGACTCCTCCCTGTGGGGAGAGGAGATGTCTCACAGGAATTGCTTCTTGGGCTTTTAGTTTTGAGGGGAAAGATCAAGAGCAACTGAGGAAACTTCTCCTCCCATTCCCTGGTCTCCAGGGAGTCCCCAAACTGGTGACAGCACATGGGATGAAGAAGGCAAGCTGCTCTTGCACCCCTATGCATGGACAAGTTGTATTTGCAAGCAGTGGTCAAAAGGGATCCACCTCCCTCCCCCCTTTCACTCTTGTGATGGAGAACACGGGCAGAGCCCTGGAGCCTGGAGGACAGAACAGCACCACAACCAGATCAACCTGCCTGTCATTGTCTCTGGGCTGTCTCTCTTCCAGGAGAGGGACCTGATACCCAGCCTGACCTCCTCCTGCCTGCAGCTGGAGGAGCCTGAGTGGGTTTTTATGGGAGCCCATGCTCTCTTGAGCACTGCTTGCAAGCAGCGTTGATGGAACTGAGTTCATGCTCCAGAGGGGCTGCAGGTGCTCCCATCTTTCTGGGGCACCTTCCCCAGGCAGCCACAGCCCTGCTCACGCTCAGTACATGCTCCAGGGCCAGTTCCAATGGGATAAGAATTTTCATTTCAAATGAGAAAGAGACAATGAGAGGTGTTAAAGGAAAAAAAAAAAGAAATCACAGCACTGTTAGCACAGTCAATACTCACATCTCCCTCACACTGAGCAAATTACAAAGAAACAAAACAAAAAGGTTAGTGAACAAAACAGCATCAACAGGAAGGACAAAGCACAAGCCCAGACAATGGAACAGCAGCTCCCGGGTCTGGGCAGCAGCGTTCCCGGAGGGTCGGTCACGAGACACAAGCTGTGGGAACACAAGTTTGCACTACAGAGGGGAAGAGCAGCAAGAGAGTGGTGAGCTGGGAGAGGGCACTACTTTGGGGCAGCTTGGATGGAGAGGTGAGACAGAATTCCAGACACATTGCAGGGAACATCGTGGCCTAATGGTGAGTTAACGCGCCTAGAGCAGAGGCAGCAGTTCCTCCCTAAGTTGGTAAGAGCTGGGTGCCCACAACAGCAGCTGAGGTTGCTGTACTGTTGTGTAATCTCTGTTTCAAAGAAGCAGAGAGGTTGAAACACAGCTTGGGGCAAACGCCCTGAAAAGCCTGGACTGGCTCTGCATCTTGCTTGGGGTACCTCAGCCCCAGAGCTCCAGTGGGAAACCAAGCTTTTCTCTTCCAGCTACAGGGAAGTCCCTCATCCAAGAGTCTGTGCAGGTGAGAGGCCTTGGGATCACTTAATGGATGAAGGTAAAGAGGGTGGAAAGGGAGGAAGCCCAGGAGGTATCTGAATTCCTGCTCTGATTTGAGCTTAAGATAAGGCAATTGCCATCATTTCCCACTGAGACTGGGGCACCATCCCTTTCAGAAGGGGAATCGGGATCCCTGAAGTTACCTTCAGTGGATCTAGGTGACCTGACTGATGAGAGGAGGCTTTAAAAGGGCAGCTATCACTTTTCTTCCCCAAAGTTTTCCCACACAGGCCTGAGCACACTGTTAGATCTGCTGATGGAGGCTGCCCAGCACAGCACAAACAGATTTGGAGGTGGAGAAAAGGGAAAACACCCAGGAACTGGCCACCCAGGAAACTGCAAGGCCAGAGGCTCAGCTGAGCAGATGGCTAGAAAACAGGTTCATGGCTGGGCTCCTACGTTGGTATCCCAGCATGTCCCAGAGTGACTGACAAGGATTCCTCCCTGTTCTGATTGACGTGTTTGTTGGTTGAGCTCCTGGCCCCAGGCTGGAAGCGGAACTTGGCAAGTCCTTGTGCCAACAGCCAGAGTGCTACAGGATAATCTGCTTCAACAAAGTCCTCCAGGGAACCCACGAGGTCCCAGCCTCCTGCCACACCACCTCTGCCCAGGGAGAGCCCTGCTCAGGCCCAGGTAGCACCCCGAGCTGATGGGTCTCCTCAGCCTCAGACAAGCAATTTGAAGCGCTTGTCCCATTGCTCAGGCCTGCAGACAGGGACACTGGCTGACTCAGCAGCCCCTTCTGCCCTGCTCTGACCTGGGAACTTTGCTGTTTCACTCCCCATGACCTCCCCAAAGCCAGAGGACAGGACTAGCCCATAACTGGACAGCACCGTGAATTAAGTGAATAAGGAGGCTGAAGAAAGGGCTTTTTTGGTAGCCAGTCTGACCCCAGTCCTCCCTACAGGCTGGGGAAGACTGAGTTGGCAGAATCCTAACCAGTGTGAAACCCCAGGACTGCTGCAGAGCCCCAGCATGCTTCTGCCTTGTGCACCTTCCAGCTCAGCGCTCTCTTGGCTTGCTTTGAGAACCCCAGGGAAACTTAGCAAGTCCTCAGAAGATGCATCATTTTAGTTAGTAGCACAAACCATCCAGCAACTACTGCCAGTCAGGAGACAGAAGCCTGGGTCAAGTAGAAGTTTCCAGGCTTTGGAAGCTCAGAACTATGTTTCAACAGCTCTCCCATGGGAGGATAAGTGGGGAACTGGTGCATGGCTCCTGCTTCCACTTCCCTTGCATCCCAGACAAAATACCCCCACCCATGCCTGCCAGTGCCAGGGCATAGTAGGAAAGCCTAATTTTTGTCCAGAGAGCACATGGCAGTGCTGATGTGAGCCAGGCCCTGGGGTTAACGGGACAGTGAGAGGAGTGAGGGAGACAGTTACCGCTGCTTTTGCCTCTGCAGCCTTGGCTTTCTTCAACCTGGCTTTGCAGGCATCCAGATCCAGGCGGCGGTTCTGCAGGATCCTCCGCTCTTTCTGAAAGGGACAGAAGATGGGGTAAGAGCAGACTGCTTAGGAGCTATTGGGGAGAAAAAGGGAGAAGGCATCATCTAGGAATCAAATTTATATCCTTGCTAAGGCACTAGTGAGAAAGATGCAGTTGCTATGTTCATCTCATCAGCAAGCATTTTGGGCCTGGCTGTCAAGGAAACAGGGCAGCCTGTGGGTGGGTGGTGCCCACTAAGCTGCAGGAGTCAAGAAAGGAGTCACCTTCCTCATGCACATCAGCTGGCAAATCCTGCCCTGCTGCAGAGGGAGCTCCGAGCAGCTCTAGGTTGGGTGCGTCCCTACCCTTGCATGCTTTGACATGGAGTCCTCCTTTTTCAGCAGGGAAGGAAAATGGGTTCTTCCAGCGCTCTCCCTCTCCCCCTGCCCTCCTGGTCTCCAGTGAGGTGACAAGCTTGCCCTTCCCTGCCACCATACTTACAGATATGGTTCGCCAATCCCCTTCCAGAAAGTTGCGCAGCGGGGTCAGGAAGTTGATGGAGGCACAGTGGATGAACTCCCGTTCCGCTGCTCCCAAGCGCCTTTGAGTTTCTCCGACTTTTATCAAGGTCTTCCCTGCAACAACAGGAGCCTTCAACTCCAGGAGAAACCAATTAACATTGCGTTGGCTTCAGCCAGCTCACCCAGAGCTACCAGTGTCGGGGGACAATGGCACCGGGCACCCCGCTTGGACAAGGCGACCGTGCCCGAACCACCCCAGCTTCAGTCCCAACTACAACCCTGCTTTCAGCTTGAGGCCTCTCCTCAGCTGCTCCCACTGCAGCTTTGATCTTATCTCTCTGCCAAGGCACTTATCCCGCTGATGTCCTTCTACTCCTACACCTGCTTGCGCAGAATGATCTGTTTGCCTCATAAAACAGAGGCACAGGAACAGAGCAGCAAATTCAAAAGCACCAGACCAGAAAAAAATGAGTTGATTAGGCAGCGCTGGCTATAGCTGCAGTTACAGCTGTTCTGCCTGAAACAGGACTCGCTATTGAACAACTATTGATCTGGAGAGCAGTAACACAGCTCATGGCAGAGGCAAGGACAGCTGGAAGTTAAGGCTGTGCTGCTCGTGCAGGTCTGCTGCTCAAAGAAGCCCAAAATTCCCCTGGGAAGGGGCAGCTGTTAGGATTTAAGAGCAGAAAGATGCACTGCATGGTCAGGAAGGGGCTTCTCGAGGCTTGTGGCCAAGAACCAATCTTCCCAAGTCCATTTTCCTGTTCTCTTTGTGTTGGAGAAAGATTTCCACCCTCCACAGTTTGGAAAGCCACAGAAATAGTGCAGAATAGTTTGTGTCCTGTAACCAGCTTCATTAGGTGCACTGGATCCACCCTTCTCTAGATCTGCCAGGCTCAAGGACTGCATTGGGGCTGGGAGACCCTGCTCCTCTTTCCCCTCAGCATGGAGGAGGCTTTAATGGGGAATGACACTGACTTCCTATTCCAGGTGGGCCGTTGGCCTCTGTGCTGGAGAAGACAGACCCTTCTCTGGCACCAGTTTGACCCACTGATAGTCACATTGCTGTGGGGAGAGCAGGCCTTCCCAATCCCTTCAAGAGGCAGGCTGGGGAAGTCCTAACCCAAAATGTAGTGGTGATACCTGCTTAGGAAGGGATGGATTCCCAAGGCTTTTTGATTAGCCAGGCTGACTTACCATAAGGTGTCCCTGGCCCAAAGTCATTAGCTGCTTCTGTCATGTACTGTGCCAGCAGCTCCCCGTTGGTGACCCGGGAAGGCACCTTCCGGTCAAGCTTCTCATAGAGGAATTCTTCTACTCTGGCACCTGGAATAAGGATGGAGGATGAAGGAGTGGCTTCTGGAAGTGGCATTCATGGCAGCCCACACCATGTAGTCCTCGATCATTTACTGGACAGCAAACACCACCACGTGGAGAAGGTGTGCCCTCCCTTCCAACCATCTCCCAGTCCTCAGGAGCACACCCAGTCATCTCTCAGCTACACAGGGAACCACGGGCAGGCCCTGCAAAGGCACATTTCTTCCAACCCCCACAAACTCAGAGGAACAGGGCTCTCTGCCAGAGGACATCTTCTAAACTGTTTGAGCTGCAAGTGGTATTTGTCCTTCAAGCATTAGAAGCTGGACTTACTAGGGTTTGGCTGCAGCAGAACCTCAGTCTGACGCAAGATCTTCTCTGTCCAGTTCTTCGTGCAGTCTGCCCTGGCCAGAAGGTTTTCAAAGTGGGCATCTAGTTCAGTCTTCTCAGCCTGGCCCAACTTCTCTTCAGTAAACTGCAGGAAGGAGGTAGTCACTAAAAGGTCTGTTCCACTAAAACTTTAGAGCTGTTAAGAGACTCTGAGGCTTATTCTGTCCCATGTATTCATTTTAGAGTAGAGCTAAAAGCCCTTGAAGGCGTCATTCTTTTTTCCCAGGCATCTTTCAGGAGAAGAGGGCAAAAATTTGCCCAGGAGTGGAACAAGCATTGAGCTAAAAACAAAGCCCAGGTTCGAGAGGTGTTCTGAAATAAGTAACTTTTAATAAGGTCTGGTCAAAAATACTCTACTTGTGAGGAATTGATTTAAATCTGCACATGGCTTCCAGCACTTCATGCATGAGGGCAACAGACATCCTTCAGGTAAAGCAAGATGCCAATCTCTCTCACCTACTCCTAAGCAACTCTAATTCCTACAAACCCAATGGGATCAGGAATGTCACAAACACCCGAAGTCATCCTTTTTTTCCCATCACATGTTCTCAACACTGGTTTTTCTCCAGGGCTTGTGAGTGCCCTCTGACAGCCAGGAGACCAACAGCGTCCGAGCGCTGTCTCCCAGCTCACCCCCCTTGCTGGCAGCGAGCTGCCGACTGAGGTTTAAGGAGGCTCAAACTCAGGATTTAGATAAAAACACTTCCAGCAAGTGACTCTTCTTCTAGGACAGTGGTTGGAGATGCTCTAAAGCAGGGTATTGAGAGAAATATAACAGTGTCTGACTCCTCTCTGCACTCAGGTTCATACTGGCAATGGACCCTCCCTCCCTCCATGATTCCTTTTAAGTTTAACATTAACAGCAGGGAAAAACAGACTGTGCAACTCTTCCTTGTTTTCTTACTGGGCAGTGACATCTGACAAGCAAGGTGCAGCATCAGATGGCCTGGACACCCCCCGTTGTTTCCTTGGAGGATTCCCGAGAGAAAAAAACATTCCCTTTTATCCCATCTCCATTTTCCACTCACTCCTCTCAGCAAAGTGGGCCATTTTCCTTCTCTTGATGGAACCAGCAAATTGTTGGATCATAAGGAAAGACCCCTTTAGACAGCTCTGCAACGTGGCCTCCTACAGAGGCTGCAGTTGTCCTTCTAGACCTCGTTGCTGGCCCCTGGTGCCACCGTTGAGTTATCAGGACGTGGTGCTCTACGATACCTGGCACAGTCAGGTGCCAGGAGATTAAGACTGGCTAAAACTCTTAGATGAAATACAACTCCTTTGTGATCTGTTGCTTTTATCTTCTCCTCCCCTGTCCTACAGCTCAGCTCTAGATGGACTAAGATGCCCTTTCATGGGGTCTGGATCTGCTGCCCCTCCTGAAAGGCCTCTCTAGCAAGCTCTGTTCCCGTGGTGCCCAACAGCCCCAGCTGCGTTCACATCCAGCACAAAGTGAGATAAGGAGGAAGCCCAGAGCCAGCACACGAGGCAGGCAAACAAGCCTTTAAGAGTCCTGTTACGGTGCACAAACATTACTAGATGTCTGAGATACATAAGCCCTGCAGGTGTGTTTACACAGTGGCTTGTTTGGGCCAGATTCGAGCTGGAACCAGTGAACTGCTGTGCTGGATGTCAGCGGTGACAGATATTGAACTGCAAGGACAGTCACACTCCCTCCTGCAGCACGGTGGGGACAGAGGAGCTGTAGCCATGCATGACCAGGGACTGCTTTGCTTGGCTCTTCCTCCCACCAGCAGCCCCTGGCTGCTGGCACTTATTTTCAGCTCACTCTTGCCATGGGCCCCGTGGCTACTGCTGCACGTGGCTAAAAGCAGATTCAAGGTGAGAAAGGGTTTGTGTTGCTTTGTACTTAACAGCTACGGCTGTCTTTGGGGGACATACAACTATCAGAGATGTGTGAGTGGCTGAAGCTCTCTTCCTCTGTCACTGTTGGAAGCCCAGGGCTGTTTTCAGGCTCTGCCAGGCTCGGCTGAGTCACTGCCATGCAGCAAACTGGGGCTTCCCAGGTATTTGGCACCGATTCTCTGTCATCTGTTTAAGAGCTTTCTTAAACAAGCCAAGTCTCTTTGATGCAAACATAACAGTCTCCCTCGCCCTCCTTTAACAGATAGCTTTTTGAGATCTCATCTCACTTTCAAGTCCAGCTCTTCTTCCTGCAGTTTAAACTCATCCTGCACCAGCACCTGCCCTGGAGCTGTCAGCCTAAAGCCAGTTTTTTAATCAGCTGAACCTGGACAGCTTCTCACAGCATTGCTGCAGAGTCAGAGCACTGCTGAAGCCCTCCAGCATCTCCTCAGTGCTGCTGCCAGCCTCTTGAACCACTCCAGCTCTGGGACCCTTTGCTAGACTCAGAAGCATTGCTGCCTTTCGCAGCAGTTTGCTGTAACCCACCCCTTCCCCTGCTGTCACTCGCACAGCGCTTGGCCAGGGAGCAGCCTGGACCCAGTCACTCGGTTCTTATCCCAAATCAGGCACTAAAGCTGTTTGTCTTGCAGGAGGGCTGAGGACACAAAACCATGGTCACTGCAAGCCCAGGCTATGCCAGAAGGGGAGGATGGGCAAGATCTCAGTCAGCCCGTGGCTCCAAAGGGTCAGCCTGGAAAACAATCTCTTATTCAGGCGTTCTTTCAGAGCTGGAAAGCAGGGCATGAGTGTCATGAAGAGGATGCAGGGGCATGGGGAGGCTGTTACTCCATTTACTCTTAATTCCCTTAGTGTCTCCCTCACTGCTGCTCAGAAGTCATTTACACTGCAAAGCCCAGACCCAGTGCTGGTACCACCTCACTGCAGCTGCTGCAGAAGGTGCTCTTTCCCCCTCCCCACAATACATTTCTGCCTCCTTGGTCTGAACATGAGGAGCTACAGATCAGCTCAATTTAACCTCTAATGTAACTTTTCAGGCAGATCACAGAACCCTTCCAACTGGGAACGGGCCATCAGGTGCAGGGGACAGCAGGACCACCTCTTGCAGGAGCAACCTGCAGTGAGATCAGATGAAGCTCCTCATGAAGGCGCAGCCAGAGGAGAGGATTAGAGGTAAGTTACACTGCCTTATCCCGAGCGCTGGCTCCTTCTCAAGCGTGGTGAGTGCAGACCCAAGCTTTCAGGTGGCAACAGGTCTCAGCTGCTGATCCCCTCTTATGTGGCTCCTTAAGCCAGTGCCCCCAGTGAATAGCAGGGTAGAGGAACAGCAGTTTATGAAGTCTGGCTACTCAAGCAAGCATTCAGGCACAGCTCCCCCGCAAAGCATTTCTGTTCCCAGGAATTTGTTTTCATAACGCTCAAAGGAATTGCATTGTTTTCCCTTCCCATTGAACAGACAAGATTTCATTGTGAGGCCAAGAGATGCAGAACAGATGAGCTGACCATAAACTTGTGCCTCCTGGCTGTAAAAAGACAGATCAAAAATACTGTGTGTCTCGCTGCTCCTGGACTACAGGCATTGGTGTCTTTTGCTGCACCAAATACTCCAGACTGCCACAAATAGGAGAGTTACTTGGTTCTATCAAGTTGGCCTAGAGGGTTGGGGCGTGTCCACCTGGGAGAGCCAGGGCCAGTAGAGCACATGCAACTGTAAGGCCTGGGGAGAACCTGCAGCTCCTCCTCCCTGCAGTGGCAGAGCTACTCCCCAACATAAGAAGGATATGAAACCATTGGAGTGGGTGCAGAGGAGGCTACAAAGATGATCTGAGGGCTGAAGCACCCCTGTTATGAGGACAGGCTGAGAGAGCCGGGGTTCTTCAGCCTGGAAAAGAGAAGGCTCCAGGGGGACCTCATAGTGGCCTTCCAGTACTGAAAGGGGCTCCAGGAAAGCTGGGGAGGGACTTTTTACATGGACTTGGAGTGATAAAACAAGGGGAAACATCTTTAAACTGGAAGCAGGAAGATTTAGATTAAACATCAGGAAGAAATTCTTTACAATAAGAATTGGTGAGGCCCTGGCATAGGTTTCTCAGGGAAGTCCTGGTTGCCACATCCCTGGAGGTGTTCAAGGCCAGGCTGGATGGGCTTTGAGCAACCTGGTCTGGTGGGAGGTGCCTCTGCCCATAGCAAGAGGTTTGTAACTGGATGATCTTTAAGGTCCCTTCCAACCCAAACCATTCTATGATTCTATGATTTGTTTTCTAGAACCTGATTCTTGGACCAACAGTCCTGCCCTGAAACAGTTCCAGGTTCTGCACCCTGGGATCCTGTGTCAGGTCATGGTGCTGAGAGGCTCCACCACTCCTGCCCCCAGAAAGTATCCCAGCTGAGCACCAGTCCAGTGCAGGGAAGCCAATGAGGTGATTAATAATGCAGGGCAGCCTTTTGTTGAGTGCCACTCTCGCTCTCCAGGAAGAGGAGAGTTGTGCTGCATTCCAGGGCATCAATAATTCAGCCAAAGGTTGGGTTTCCTCTGGGAGGCTTGGCTGGCCAGCAGGAACGCCAGATGCATTATCAGAGCCCAAGTGGGCAAGCAGACTGACAGATCAGGAGAGCAGCACTTGGGCAACAGACCCAAAAGGGGCAAGACCGTGCCAGACAGCAGTTCAGGCAGCTGCCTGAGCTCACAGCTTGGGAGAGAAACTTCTTTCCCCAGTAAAGCTGGTAGAGATGCTACTGGGATGTCAGGAGGTTCAGCAAGCAGAGCTGAGCTGGATGGGTCCCTCTGCACCACAGCTACAATACCAAAAATGCTGTCCCTACAGCCTTGGATACTTAAGACATGAAAGGCTTTAAAATAGCACTTCTATCCTTTTCTTTGCTGAAAGCATTAGCACCTTTCTCCCCTTCAAAGAGAGGGGAGTAAAATCCCAGTGCTCCTACTGAGCTATGCCAACACCACAGCTGTTTTGCACAATGCAGCACAGGTTGACCTGTGTCTCTTTCAGGCTTGTGCGATTTTTCCAGCCCTCTCCCCTCCAGCTGGCCCTGTACACTGTGAGCTCGGACAGGGCAGATGCAGCCCCCCCTTGCAGAAGAGCTGGTGGCAGAGTTCAGGACCCTGTACCACTTGCAGGGTCTCCAGTTTTCCCAGTTGAACTTACTTATGACTTTCTACCTTAAATCACAAGGATCAAACCAGGGTTATGAGTCTTAAACCAGGAATAATCTCCTGCACCTACCAGTAGATTTTTCCAAAGCCTCCAAACAGCCCATAATGCCCAGGCTATGGTAACAGCTGCTCTTCTGGTGATCCCAGGCAGGACAAAATTGGTTCAGGCAAACCTACCCCCCCAGCTCACGCAGGGTCATGTTATAAGAGAAGCCACAGCCCCTCGGTCAGTATCTAAGAACCACCGGAATTGAAGCAGCTCTGGGCTGGATACAGACCATGCTTCAAGTGTTTGGTCACCAGGAATCAGGAAAGCCAGGCTGGGAGCCAAGTGAAACTGTGTTAGAGGACAGAAGGAAGCCATTAACAGGCCAGCCTGGTTAACTCATGGGCAAGGCATTTAGGAGAGGAAAAAATACTGCCCTTGTGGACTCATAGGTGTGTTTCAAATGCAAACATGCTGTGGCCTTCACCTCTGGCCTTCAAACTCCTTTTCTTGACTTTTAAGATGTCCAGCAGCCAAGGCATCAACCCAAGCAAGGTCAGCAAGCAGAGGGGAAAAGCCTATTTTATCAGAGTTCAGAGAGATGGGGGAATCTGTCTTTCCTCAGGAGCTTCAGGACACAATATCCCAGGCTCTAGCTGCAAGCAGTGGTTACATTAGCAGTGGGATAAGCATCGAAAAGCTCTACTCACGCTTGGGCAGTTCCACTCAGAGCTGGTTTACATTAGAGCTGACAGAAGACAGACACCTACATCTATTTCCAGACATCCCCAAGAGAGCCTGGCTTGCAGCCTTTCTACAACAGAGACATCCCATGTGTTACTGCTGAAAGAGAGATGCCACTTCTGTTGAAGCTGGAGCTTCTAGCACAGCTTCCTCTGCAGAGGGTTGGGATCCAGCTCACTGGAAGGTGCAGTTGATCAAGGAGAAAGGCTTTACTCTCCTTCAGTGAAGATGAAAAGCATGACCTATTTCAAGCATCTCTGCAGGTCCTGTGTGCTGCATCCCCTCTGAGGATGCTTACTCGATGGCTCTGACTGGTGGTGCAAGCATCGATCCAGTACATCCTTGAGTGGGATGCTGAATCCTACAAAAGCTCTTTATCCTTGCAGCTGCTCAAGCCTGGAAGCTTGTTTTGTACTCCCAGTGGTGCTGACCACCACCTCCCTCATCTGCTTCTACTACCTGTTTTGTTTTTCCAAAGAACATAAGAGGTGCCCTGAAGCCCACAGGGCACTGCCTGATCAGATAGTCATGCTTACACAGCTTCTTGGTCCTTCTCCTCCTGGAGACAGGTACAGGATTGCCCACCCAGGGGCACACAAGCCCTTTGAGGTGCCTGGCTTCTCCTCAGGTAGGAGTCCTACTAATTGGTATTCAAGCTAGAAAAAGCCATATGAAGAAGAAAGCAGTTTGTTGAGGGTTTTTTTGGTCATGAGTAAGGTCCAAAATCCTCAGGCAGCACCTATACTAGGTTGTATTTGGCAGGTTTTAAACTGGGCCAGCTCCTGCCCTAAGCCTGAGGGAAGGCACCCCAGAGGTTGTGTGTTGACCACCCCTGCCTCCTCTGTCTCTCGCTGAGTGATGCTTCAGCCCTTCTCCAGTTCAAGCTAAGTTCTTGTGTGTTGGCCAGACATCTCAGCCAGACAGCAATAGCTAATGCTGTCTGAGCAGCACAGCACATAATGGCCAGTCCATTTATCTCTCAGTCGCTGCAGTTCCAGTAAAACATTGCTTTGTTAAACGCCAGGAGCCAAAGAAAGCATCTCCAATGCTACAGAGAACTGAGCCTATTCTAGGCAGGTCTTATTCCTCTCCCAGAAGATCTGCTGTGCTAAGGAGTGCTACAAATCCAACTGTTACTGTCAACAGCAAACCTCAAGTGTCAGTAGTGGCTCCTGGGGCAAGAGGGCAGCGCTTGCCCACACCAGGGACAGCCGAAGAGGCCTCATTCCCCCAGCAACTGCGTTTAAGGAAGTGCTTTTCAGCCTCAGCAATCCATTTCACAGGGCCTACAAGAAAGCTGGAGAGAGGCTCTTGATGAGGCAGTGCAGGGATAGGATAAGGGAGAATGGTTTTAATTTGAAAGAGGGGAGATTGAGGTGAGATCTTAGGAACAAATGTTTTCCTGTGAGGGTGTGGAGGCCCTGGCCCAGGTTGCCCAGGGAAGTTTTGGCTGCCCCATCCCTGGAGATGTTCAAGGACAGGTTGGGTGGCGCTTTGAGCATCCTGATCCAGTGGGAGGTGTCCCTGCCCATGGGTCCCTTCCAACCCAAGCCGTTCTATGATTTCGCTCCAGTCTCCCCTCCTTACGCACACACCTGCACAATGCCCCCAGGTACCAGTGCCCATTCTGTTTCAAGCAACTACTACTGGAATTAGTCATATGAATATTCATATACGAGATTCTGTGGAGTAGGTGTAGCAGGCAGAAGCCACTATTTATAAACGCCTCCTTGCTCTAGAATCATTGTGCGCAGACACTGTTCCCATGCCTGTCTCCTTCCTACGCCTTGAAGCTAAAAAACACTTATCAGAGACTTACAATAAGGCTTCTAAACATCAGGTTTCTTTACAGAATTTTTTCCTTTCTTCTGCTACCAAGGTCATTTACATGAGAACAGCATCTTTAAGCTTTCCATCTGCTCCTTATTTTGCACCTGTAGTTTACATCTTTTTTTCATAACATATGACTCATTGGCACGGTTGCAGGAGGTGATATCTGTTTACAGGAGGCCAGTTCCTAAAAGAGCCAGAATTACTCCACTGCACAGAAGGTCTGGAAAAAGCCAGCATTGCTCTGTTTGGTTTTCACCCCCCATGCAATAGGTAGAAGCCGCCCAGTCCCAGGGTCACCAGCTTGACTTCACTTCCCAGGCAGGATCCCACCCAGCCCTGACTCGCCTCTCTCCTCTCCTGCCCAACCACAAGCAGTTTTCCAAGCAGAACAACTCAGCAGCCACATCTCAGCACTTGCTGCAGGCTTTCCTCCTCACAGGCAGCCAAGTTTCTTCTCTCCACAGCTCTAGGTGATCATTGCACGTCCAACAAGCTTCTGATCTTAAGTTTGTGAAGGATGGTCCTGATGTCACCTTAGCCCAGCAAGACACTGCCTGCTCAGCCTCAGCAGCTCCTTCCCAGCACCGTGTCCCCTCAGGGCCTGAGACCTCCCGTGGGATGGAAGCACAGGCTGCCTCTACCACATCTCCCTGGTGAAAGGGAACAGTTCCCTGATGGGTCTGGGTACAGCTAAGGGAACAGATGCCTGTAAGACAAGCTTTTATTTAAGACCAACCACCATTAAGCAAGTAATGTCCTCTCCACATGCTCCTCTCCAACTTGCCCCAATCAACGTGTTGGTTAGAAGCATCCCTGGGGCTGTTTGCCTTACTAACCTGTACATTACCACCTCAGCCAGCAGCACCATGGGTTGGGGTAGCTCAGCCCCTGCCTGGGCCTGCCCAGCAGCACCTAGAGCCCCCAGAACCCAGAGGTCGCTGCTCCTGCAGCTGTATCTTGGTCAAGTGGACACATTCAGCCCCAAACTCATTCTCCAGCTTCCCTCAGGCTGGGAAAAGAAGAGCCCTGGCTCGACTGTGGCCTTGACCCATGTCCATGAGATGAGAGAGAGCGAAAAGGAGGGAGGGAGGGCAACGAAAGAGAGAGAAAGGGGCTACAAGAAAGCTAGGGAGGGACTTTTTACAAGGGCCTGTAGTGATAGGACAAGGGGGAAAGGCTTTAAACTGGAAGAGGGAAGATTTAGATGAGATCTTACAAAGGAATTCTTCACCACGACAGTGGGGAGGCCCTGGCCCAGGATGCCCAGAGCAGTGGTGGCTGCCCCATCCCTGGAGGTGTTCAAGGCCAGGTTGGACGTGGCTTTGAGCACCCTGATGCGGTGGGAGGTGTCCCTGCCCATGGCAGGGGGGTTGGAACTGGGTGGGCTTTGAGGTCCCTGCCAACCAAAACCATTCCATGGTTCTCTATTAGGAAACGAGAGAGGGAGGAAAGAAGGAGGGAGATGGAGAGAGGAGGGAAGAAACGATCTCCGCCAGGCCTGACTCCGCTCCATGCCCCGCCTCACCTGCATAGCACGGGAGAAGAAGACCCCCGCATCCGACGCCAGCTTCTTCACGTTGAAGTCCATGGCGGCACCGCAGCCACCGCACCGCGCCCCCACTGTCACCGCGGCGCCCCCGCCTTTATAGACCGCACGGGTCCCTCCCGGCGCTGCTTAAAAGGGGCCGCGCAGTCCCGGTGGAGACACACTGCTCCCGGCTCTTAGGGGGACGTTGCGGCCCCTTTAAGGCGGGCGGTGGCAGGGGGATCTGTCAGCCGCGCCCCCCGCCCCGCCGCATCCCCGAGGCTGGCCCCAGAGAGCGCTCTGATTGGTTCGCTGGGAAGCAGCGCGGGGCTTATATTGGCTGTAAGGGCGCTGAAGGGGCGGGTGCTGGCGCTGGCCACGCCCCCGCGCAGGGCAGGCTGCGGCGCGGGGGAAGGAGACGCTGCCCTTCCGCGGCAATGGCGCGCGGCGGGGGGAGAGGGCGCCGAGCGGGGCCGCGCGCCCCCCCGCCGCGGTGAGTGGTGCCGGCCGCGCCGGCTCGCGGGGGCTGAGCACGGCGGGTCGCACCATCGCGGGGCGGGGGGGACTTCGGGGAGAACCGGGCTTGGGGGGACGCACTGGGGTGCAGAGGGTGCACGAGGGCGGGAGGCTTGGGGGTGATGCTCGAGCGCTGCGGAGAGTACTTGGAGGTGCCCCAGGGGTGCAGGAGTATGGGATATGGAGGGGTACCTCGAGAGTGCAGAGTTGTAGAGGGATGCCCCAGGGGTGTGAGGATATTGCGGGGGTGCCCCAGAGGTGCGAGGGATGCCTAAGGGTGCTCAGGGGTATTGGGGGGTGCCCGAGGGGGGCAGGGGTATGAGGATGGCAAGCGATGTGGCGGTGTGGGCTGTGCCCCAGGGGTGTCGGGCATGTGGGAGGATGCCCTATAGGTGTAGAGATGTAGGGGGTTGCCCCGGCAGTGCGAAGGTATGAGGTGGTTGTCCCAAGGGTGCAGGGGTAATTGGGGTGTGTAGGGATGGTGCAGAGAGCCCCATGAGCCCCGTTTACAGGGTCTTGGTTTCCTGCAGTGCTGGTGCAGGGTGTCCTGCAGTAGCTCCTGCCTGGAGCCCACCTGGCCAGTGGGCTGTGGGGAGATGCCCCAGACAGGGATTGCCCCAGTACCTGGCTGCGTCTATCCACAGGCAAGCGTAGTAACCCTCAGACTGCCCTCTGTGCCCCAAGTCTCCTGCACTTAGCTCTCCTCATCGCTGTTCTGGCTGAAAGGCTGTGTTTAACCTTGTGGGGAGAGCCTGTCACCTGCATCTGTCTCTGCAGGCTCCAACCACCTTGAGACCATTTTTAAAGGGGCTTCTGTGGGTGGGTATGAGGTGCTGCCAGTGTGGGGTCCAGCAGGCTCAGGGGCTCCTCATACTGCTGTGACACGGGGGTGGGTTTGTTCTGTCCATGTGGGGAGATGCCAAAGCCCAGCGTGACCGGAGCGCAGGGTCAGAACAGCTGACTTGCTGCAAAGGCTGGCCTGGCAGAGAGTGAGGCCAAAAGGTTTTTATAACTTTGTGGTGTTTAAAAGACGACCCCTTCTGGTTTCAGTACACTCTTCTGTAGCTCTGTCCTTGACGTGAAGTGTGTCCTTCCTCCCCAGCATGGCCAGCAAAGCTTTGCGTAAACTCAAGCAGTGTTGAAACCTCCTGGGCAAACACCCTTTGATTGGTCTTTGCTTGGAAAACTGTATGAAAGCAGAGTTTTGCCAATGAAAGTGTACATATGACTATTTGTAATAATTACTTTTTAATATGGGCACTGCAAACAAAATCTTCCCAAACCATGTGCAGCCAGTTCTGGTGCGTGTGGAAATCTCTGGCAGCGATTGAGTCCAAGGGTGCTGCTCCTGTAGAGCAGTTGGGAATCTGACCCTGTGGTTGGAAGGACAAGCAAAACAAATGCTGCTGTTGGTGAGAAGGTGCTTTAGATCTGCTTAACTCTAGCAAGTTTGCTGCTCCCAGTGGCCTGGTCTGTGGTTTGTGAACTGCAGAGCAAGGAGGGACAGGTCATTGTTCTCTTCACTCACCTGGTATTTCTCCTGTTCTTGCAGGATGAGGATTGCTGGATGAAGGGCAGCCCCAGGACTCTGAGCCAGATGTTAGAGGAAAGTTGGATTTCTTTGTGAGCAGCTCACGCAGTGTCTGCAAGTGCCCTTCCCCTTCCCAGTGGCTCCTGGAGGTGCCAAGATCCTGGTGCAGACATGGCATTTAGAAGGACAGAGGGAATGTCCATCATCCAGGCCTTGGCAATGACTGTGGCAGAGATCCCTGTGTTTGTTTACACAACGTTTGGACAGGTACAACAAGCAAGAAAGGCTTTTCTGTTGGGTTCCTTGGATTTTCTCTTTGGAGGCTGTCTGTGTTAGTTGTGAGGGACAGAACCACGATGGGATGATGCTGGGGGACCCGGGCAGCCTGAGAGTCTGTGAGAATTTCATGGAGAGGTTGGGGTGGTGAAAGAGAGCTGCTCAGGGTGGGCTTGGAGAGAGGAGAGAAGGGTTTCCCACATCCCTCCCAGGAGGATACCCAGGCTTAACCTTTCGCTTCTTCAAATGCACTAAAAAAAGACTTGGTTTAAAGGTGATTAATGTATTTCCCACTTGTAGTAATGCAACATTTGAGGCAGTAAAAAGCTCAGCTACGTACCAGGGTTTAAGAGGTGAATTTGGGTAACCCAGATTGCATCTGTTATGCGCTGTGTGCAAATTTTGCAGCATGTTTTGGTAATGGGAATTGAGACCAAGTTCTGTCAAAGTGATGCTCTGCAGCTTCTCTGGTGCTATGTTGTAGCTGTGTTTTATGGGTAGGAGGGGGAATGCTGAGGTGTTTTATGTTTAAGACTGCTTTAAAAAAAAAAAACAAACAAAAAAGGGTGGTGGAATTGTTTTTTCATTGTTGCTCTTTCATATCTTTTGTGTTTAAAGTCTGTCTTCTCTCAGCTGCGGCTCTCTCCAGGCCTGCGTAAGGTGCTGTTTGCTACAGCCCTCGGGACGGTTGCCTTGGCTCTTGCAGCTCATCAGCTGAAGCGCCGTCGTCGTCGAAAGAAGCAGATTGCTCCAGAGAAGTGTGGCTTTAAGCCTGGAGGGATCACAGTGCCCATCTTGCCAACCAGAAGGGTCTCCTCCGTGAAGAAAGGTTGGACTTGTAAAAAGGGAAAAAAAATCCCCAAAAGGCTTTTGTGAGGGAGCAAAGAGAGCCTACAGGGAGCCCTGGGAAGTTCCTGAGGGCTGGGGGGAGAGGAAAGCAAAGCCAGTGTTTAGTGCACTGATGCAGAATGAACTCAGAAGCCTGAAAGACAGTGCCATGAATGCAGGGTCAGCAGAGGAAAGGGAGATACCCTCAGCTCAAAGCCTTTGTGAGAAAAAAAGTGACTGTGAGGTTTTCAGCAAGGTTTGCAGTTCCCACCCCCCTTTGTACAGACAGATCATGGACCTGTTACGCCATGCTTCCCTGATAATAACAGCCCAGGGCATGTGGTGACCTGGTTGCATATTGATCTCAGTGATGCCAATATGGTGCCTGATCCAGGGGTTCTGTGTGCAGCCGCATCGGAGAGATTGGGTGGTGGAGAAAGAGGGTGGCCTGGGCCAGATAAGGGAGTTGGGAATGCTCTTCAGCAGCTCCTGTGCCTTGGGCAGCTTCTTCACCTGGTTGTATTAATTTTTGAGGTCAGTCTGACCCAGGTCCTCAGCAAAGCACTTTAAGAATTAAACATTTTGTTTTGTGAAACATGAAAATCTTTAAGTGTTTTTAATAATAACCAAGGGAGTGATGTCCATGCTCTGCCTGGCCTGAGGGAAGCTGGAGGACCTCCACTTGTGCTTGTCTCCCTCCATCCATACGTGGTGAATAAATATTCATTCCTCAGCCTCAGATCCCCACTGAGTTGAGCTTTTGTAGTGTCTCAGAGCAGAACAAAGCATGCAGGAGATCCGTGACTCGTTTCCAGGTGTTGGATGCTGGTTTCCCCATCCACAGTCACACTTGACAGTGTTCCCCTCCATATTTGCAACTGCAGTGAATTGGGCTTAAAATCCTATTTTTGTGTGAACTCCCCAACTGCAGGATACTCCAGCAAGAGAGTCCAGAGTCCTGGCAGCAAGAGCAATGACACACTCAGCGGGATTTCCTCCATCGAGCCCAGCAAACATTCCAGTTCCTCCCACAGCCTCGCCTCGGTAAGGACCTTCTCAGCTGGACTGGGAAAAGCAGGGAGATGTGAGTGCACCTACCTGTGCCAAGATCACAAAGCCCTTGGGCTCGTGGTGGCCCATGGATAGTGCCAAAGCTTTTTGAAACAGAACAGGTTATGGTGTAATTGGAGGGCAGGTTCTCATACTAATCTCGCAGTGACTGCCTGGAGTTGCCTGTGAGAAATCAGAGCAGCGTTTTCCCCAGGGTACATCCTACTTCTTTGGCCAGCGAGGGGATGCAGGAGGGTCTTGTGTGTGGGATGTGGCTGTGACTCCTCGGTGCTCTCCGTAAGCCCCTCAGGAAACGAGGCTGGGATTTTGCTGAGTCTCATAGCAATGGGGAGCTTGTTTGTTTCCCTCTGCAGTGGGGGTTTGGGTGCCCGAGCAGCCCCTGTGTCAGCATGCAGGGTCAGCAGAGGAAAGGGAGAGAGCCTCAGCTCAAAGCCTTTGTGAGAAAAAAAGTGACTGTGAGGTTTTCAGCAAGGTTTCCAGTTGTGCTGGGGCTGCTCACACGTTGCTTGGTCATTAAAACCAAGTTAACTACCAAAATAGGATAGCTCTGATTGGGAAACAGTGCAGATTGGGAACCACCTCGTCATTCTGCCTCCTCCAGAGCCAGAAGCAGCCTATAAATACAGGTAATTCAGGCTTGACCAGGCAGCAGGAGCCACCACTGTTCGTATCCACCTCTTGTCAGACCAACCACAGAAGGACTGGGGAGGGTTTGTGGTTTCATGACCTGTTTTACATGCCCGTTGCTCAAAGTCTCGCGTGCTGGTGTTGGAGCAGTGGCCACCTCAGCTTCATGTGTGACTTCTTGCAAAACCACCCCTTGGTGTCACCTGCCAGAGCACCTGGCCTTGGGGCTGGTTAGCTGTGCTGAGGGAGGAAGAGGGGGGGAAAAAAAACCCCTTCAAAGGGAGCTGTTGGCCAGCAGAAGCCCTGCTGTACTTGTAGGCGTTCCTTTATTTTCACTTGTCCTGTATGGTTAAAGCACCAGAAAGTTGCCAAAAATCTCTGCTGGCCAAACTGTGTCTCCAGCAGGCGGCAGTGCTGGCACGGCGCCGAGCAAACAGCCCTGCACCAGTATTCCCCTGGGATAACTGGGATATAATGGCATATGTCAGTGCTGACCAAGCTGTGTCCAGCTTTAGTCTGCGGGGACTCTCACGTCCACTTAATTCCCCCGTGGCTTCTCCCTTCCTACTGCTTGCTGTCTGGGTTTTATATCACTGAAGTCTGTTTCTCTTTGGATAAAACACTTCCCTAAATTCGTTTTTCCACTGCTGGTGCATGGGTGGGGTGTCCACGTGGAGAGGGGTCTGTTCTTGGTACCCCCTTCGCTGCGTGGGAGCTGAGTGTCTGTGACACCATACTTCTTGCTTTCATGTTACTTGATGGGAAAACAGCTCATCCTTCGTGTAGCTGCAGTTTCTGCCTGCTCTCTCGCCTGCTTCCTGGGGCTTTTCTGTGCCATCTGCTAAATAAGTCAACACCAGTGAACTGATGATTTGAAGTTCTGGATCTCAAGGTGATCGATTAACACTGCGCAGCGATGAATCAATGGAGGCAGGGAAGAATTCATCTGTCAGATGATTATTGTAGCTGTTTTCCTAGCATCAGGCTCACATTTGGACATCTTTCTCTGAGCTGTATAAAAACACCGGTCATTGATACCGTTTGAACCCAGCACTTTATTGAGTCAGACTTTAAAAGCCATTGATGCACTAGGGTGAAACTGGAGAAAGCTGACGGTGTGCCGTGTGGATCTCAGTGCTCAGCCCTACAGGAGGTTTGGTTACAGAGGGAAGAGTGAGGTTTCCCCCCGGCCAAAGTCCTCAGCTGTGTTTTTGCTGGTAATCTGTTCCTTTATCTGGACTGTGGTTGCTTCCCTCCACTTCCAGTGTGTTTTGCACAAGCAGCTGGGGCCGAGCTGAACTTTCTATCAAAACTACTGCTTTGAAGCTTTCCTGAGCTGTCACCTCCATAGATGCTCTCCTGTTTGTGCTCACTGCTGTACAGCTTGCCATTTCCTGATTAATCTCAGGTGGAAATTGCTTGGGAAGGTGATTCCCACACAGCTTCCCATTCTTTCAAAGACACCGCTGTGGTGCTGGGTGGAGAAGGGGAGGAATTCTCACCTCACCTCCCCTGTCAGCACTGAGTGGCTTTCAGCAGTTGACAGCATAGTGTAAACCCAAGTGGGAGTGGGCTGGTAACCCTTGATGCCTTTTCCCAGGGTAAGGGGGAGCACAAGGGCAATTATCGTTCAGATTTAACTGGTGGTGGTGTTTTTGTGCTCTTAACCCTTGGTGAGAATTGAGAAGGCATTTGCTGCTCTCTGCTCCTTTCCTGCAGATGGTAGCAGTCAACTCTTCCAGTCCAATACCAGCATCAGCAGGGATGTGGGAGACCCAGGCAATGGGGGATGCTGGAGCCCTTGGTGATTCCAGTGCAGAAAGCCTCTACATTCAAGGTAAACAAGCATGAGGATAACATTGCCCTGGAGGGGCTGTTTGTCACTGTGAGAGCAAAAGAGGGTGTAAACTGATATGAAGCATCAGCACTCAATGTAGAGCTGTAACAGGAAGCTCTCTCCCATTCTAAACTTATAACAGGTGACTGAGTTTAAAAATCCCATCTTCCCCTAAAGAAACATTTCTCTGTTTTCTCAGTGAATAATTTACTTCCAAAATGCTGTTCTTTGAGAACAGGCTCACCTTGTGCAGGGAACAGTGTTCTGGAAGTAACGTGGCTGATGTTCTAACCAGTTTGGGATGTTCTACTTTACTTCTAATCCAGATTAAACCATATTTTAGAGGGAAAGAAATAGAATACATTTATTCTTTCTTATCAGTTGGGTAGAGGCTCCCCTCTCCTCTGGATTGTCTGAGTGAGCAAAGTCTCATGCTGTATTGCTTTGTTCCCAAGTTGGAATCTCACAGCTTGTATTTGGTTGCTTTGCCAGGCATGGAGCTCTTTGAGGAGGCCCTGCAGAAGTGGGAGCAGGCACTGACCATCAGGCAGAGGGACAGTGCTAGCACCAGCACCCCGGTGCCCTGGGACAGCAAGAGACAGATGGACAGCATGTCTGAGAGCATCCCAGAGGTAGGGCCCTACTCTTCTCTTGCATTTCACGGCTGGGGAACAGGCTCAAAGACCAGCCTGGGTGTGGAAGCAGTAATTAGGAGGTTAAAAGAAGAGCAAATTAAGGGCAGAGCTGGGCCAGACTCTGTTTAAGAGCTGTCTATATTTGCAGCTTCCTTATGCAACGTGAGTGGGTGTTTTTAATTTCTTTTTCTCTTTAATAAGTCTCGCCCCCTCATTCCTCAGCTTCCCTACCCAACCTCCCAGCGTCGTGTCAGTCACTGCCAGGCAAGTCCTCCAGCACAGAGGCTGTGGTGGGGAAGGGCTGTAACAAATACAGCACTGGAGAGAGAGAAATGACTTTTTGCCTGGTGATGTTGTATCTGTAACTTTTGAAAGTGGAGATCTTGATGGTCACTTCTGAGGATGCTGGGAGAAGCAGAGGCTGGCTGCCTGCATGCATTAATGAGTAAAGTGAAGGAGCTAAATATGCCCTGCTCACTGAGCAAGTGGGTCAGGGAGATGTGTAACTCATTCTGCCTATAGCTACAAAAATGAATGTTTTAGGACAATACCTTGTTGTCTGGGTCTTGAACACTGTGCATGGAAGAGCTCTGGTAGGAGATCCAAGCTAGAAAGGCTCAGTGACAGTCACGAAGCTAAAGGGAGCAGCTGTAGCTGAACTCCCAACTGTCCAGGAGTTCTCACTGGCCAAAAGTGTTCCCAGCCTCTTACAACCCTTGCTGGTTCAGACTTCTAGGGGAACTGTAGGTTTTTAGAACACGTGTTAAGGAAGGATGATTGTCCCAGGAAATTAGCAGTGAGAAATGTGCCTGTTCTATGTGGCTGGTGTGGTCCAGGGCTGTAACAGCCTTTTCAGAGGTGCTGTGGTTCCCCAGGGAGCTGTACAGAGGGAATGCAGTTATTATTTTCTCCTGGCCTGGTGTAGCAAGGATGTGGGATACTTGTCTTTTGTGGTGGATAATATTTACCCAGGTGGGTTCTCTTGTTGTTTTCTCTCCTTGAAGAGTCCTGTAGTATTTCTAAAACAGTTGATTCATTATCAAAGTGGATTTTGTGCTTCTTGTTAATGCTTCTGTCTCCTGGGTGAGATACTCATGCAGACAGAGGGGATGAGGCCAAGATGCTGTGTAAGTCTTATTTTTTCTCCCTTTTTAATCTGTCCTCCTGTGCTGCTTAAAGTAAACATTGCTTATGCCCAGCACCCTCATCCAAGGATTCTTACTCCATTAGCCAGTTCTGGATACTCTGCTGTATTCAACACCAGTTTTCTGATGTGATTCCCTCTTGAAATTAGCTTAAAGTCACCAGTCAAGAGAACTGAGTGCTCTGTAACTCATTAAAGCACCTGTTTTCTGGATGGCAGCTTAAAGTTCTTAAGTTCTTTTTTCGTTTTTTCAACAGGAAAAAAGAATTGCAAAGCTAAAAAGCCAGAGGGTTTGAATAAGCTGTGTAGAAGCTTCCCTCCCCTTGTTATTAGCTGCATTTTAGGATTAATGAGTCCTCTCTTTTTTTAAATCATTTAATCTGCAACTGTAAATCCCATTTTACTGAAAATTTCCTTCCATATTTGTGCTGTCAATCTGTCTCTGCCCAGCTGGCTAACTAAGGGTAGCTTTTATGTCTGTTCAAGGAGGAGTCCCAGAAAAGGGAGTTCGCTGAGAAGCTGGAATCCCTCTTGCACCGAGCCTACCACCTCCAGGAAGAGTTTGGGTCTTCGCTGCCATCAGACAGCATGCTGCTGGATCTGGGTATGGAAGCTGGGTTGGAAATGCATTGGAAGGCCAGTTTCTGCTCTGATTTTATGGCTTTCCTGTAATCAGGCAATGAAGCAGTGACAAAGTGGTGTTTGACAGGCTGAGAGATTGGGGTTGTTCAGCCTGGAGAAGAGAAGGCCCTGGGGAGAAACTCATAGTGGCCTTCCAGTATCTGAAGAGGGCCTGTAGGAAAGCTGGGGAGGAACTTTTAACAAGGCCCTGTAGTGATAGGACAAGAAGGAATGGCTTTAAACTGGAAGGGGGAAGATTTAGATTAGCCATTAGGAAAAAATTCTTCATGCAGCTTCTTCCTCTCCTCCAGAAAAGACTTTAATGCTTCCACTGACAGATGGGTCATTGCGGCTTCGGACAGATGATGAAGACAGCTCCATTTCCGAGGACTCTTTCTTCTCTGCAGCAGAGGTGACTGAAATTTCAGCTGTGCAGCAGTCCAGCTGCTTGGAGGGGAGCTACAAAGGCAGTGGAGCCTACATGTCTTGGTAGAGGAAGATGGTGGTACAACATGGAGCAGCAGCCCCAAGCTGGGAGGTTCATGATGGATATTAGGAAAAGCTGTTTATTAGGGGCAAGGTGCAGCCCTTTGCAACCAGCATTTCCATGTCATCTTCCCATCTACTGTAGAAAACATGCCATAACAGTAGGAAAGTAGCGTAAATTTAATGTAATGTGGCTTGGTTGTGTAATTTTTAGGGGATACTGAGCTGTGTCAGTGCTGAGACAGCTTTGAAGCTGGTGGGAAAAGAATAAAATAATTGGCACTGGCAAAAGTTTGCGAGCTGTAGAAGGCACATCTTGTGTAGTCTCTGAGTGTTTGCAAATATTTAACAAGATTGTTTTGGTCTTCTCAATCCTCTTGCCACCTGTACAGCTCTTTGACCCTCTCCACTTTGAGGAAATGCCGTTCCACCTCTCCAAGCCAGCAGCAGCATATGAAGAGGCTCTGCAGTTAGTGAAAGAGGGGAAAGTCACGTGCCGGACACTGAGGTGAAGCACCAGCTGGAGCTGGAGGTTCTTGTGTCGAGGCTCCTTTGAGCCTCCACACTTTTAATTTCTTTATTTGCCTTTAAGCAGCCCCATAATCAAGATAACTCTTTGGGGACAAAAACTCTAAGCATCCTTCCTGCTGGTTCGGACTTCTAGGGCAGCTGTAGGTTTTTTAGAACACACGTTATGGAAGGATGATTGTCCCAGGAAATTAATAATGAGAAATGTGGCTGTTCTGTGTGGCTGGTGTAGTCCTGGGCTGTAACAGCCTTTGTAGAGGTGCTGTGGTTCCCCTGGAAGCTGTGCAGAGGGAATGCAGTTGTTGTTTTCTCCTAGGCACAGACTGGGAATTACTTTGTTTTAGAGGAGCATAGTTGTTAGAAACACAGACATAAGAGCTGAAATTTATGCAGTCCTTCCCCTCTAGGACAGAGCTCCTTGGCTGCTACAGTGACCAGGATTTCCTTGCGAAGCTGCATTGCGTCAGGCAGGCCTTCCAGGTGAGAAGGGCTCAAGGCTCCCGCGTTCCCGTGGTGCGTTGCTGCCATCAGCACATCCTCTGCCTGTGCAGGGGTGAAGTCTTTGGCCCTCTAGAGCAAGTAAAAGCAAAAATAGCAGCAGCTCAGGCTCCCATTGCTTAACTCTGTAATCCCACCCTGACTGATTTCCTTTGGAGAGGAAGAGGTGGTTATGTGGTTACATGGTCACTGATGCTGGTTTAGTTCTGGGAGGTGACAGTTTGGTAATTTCACAGCAGCCCAGGAGCTGCCACTCCCACGTAAGAGCTTTTCACTGGGCTGGAGTCAAACCTCTGAAATTGGGGAGCAAGGTTTCCTTCTCCTTACTGTGTCCTCACAATGTATGTCTAGAGCCTGAACAGCAGCTTTTGTGCCGTGGCCCCACTGCCAATCCATGGCTTCTGTGCCTTTGTTCTTGCTACTTCCAGCTTGATTCTAAACTCTCTTCCTGGAGAGAGCAGTTTTGTTTTCTAGACTCCAGCCTATTAAAGGTTAATGATACTGGTATATGCAGCATTGCACTGCTTTGTGTCCTCTCCTTTTTTCTCCCAACTCAGAATTTGTGTGGGTGTAGGCGTTCACAGGAGACTTCTTGTGTTCCCTTTTCAGGAGCTGCTGGAGGATGAAAGCAATCAACTGTTTTTTGGGGAGGTTGGGAAGCAAATGGTGATAGGACTGATGACAAAAGCTGAAAAGGTAGGAAGTTTGTGTTACAATTCAGCTGTGAGCACAGGGACACTCAGTTCTCCATCGCAATCCAGAATTTTTCCAGTGTCTTGGAAGAAGAAAACTTAATCCGTATGCTGGTGACTATTGTGAGAAATAAAATGCCTGTGTTTTTAATCTTGTTTAATCAAGTTCTCTTGAAATAATCTCTCTGTGCAGCTCCTGCCCACAGTTTGATACTGTGCCTCGCTGGAGCAAACAGAGGGCACAGGCTGTGCATCAGCAATGGCATCGTCTCAGGGACTATAGGAAAAGGAAAACAGAATCAAACCTTTCTATCAACCACATGGCAGTGCTCAGATAACTGGCTTAGCACTGCTTATCCCCTAAACAGGGAGATCATCACTTGCACAGTGTTAGTCTCTTGCTGTCTTAGTTTGCTTACAGGTGTCTCTGCCTCCTTCCCTGAAGAGTGGAGCAATGCAGGTGCTTTGAGCCTGGGGCCATCTGTGCCTCCCAGAAATAAATTCCCTGCCTGCACAAAGTGTGTTTTGGCTGAAAACATGAGCCAGTTGCATGCATTATGTTGATGTTAGCTCAAAGTAGAGTAGTCAAACTTTGGTCAAATGTGTCCCCAGTTGTTGTACCTTCTGAAGTGTTTTTTTTTCTCTGCTCTCCCAGAATCCCAAAGCTTTTCTGGAAAGCTATGAAGAGATGCTGCGTTATGCACTGAAGCAAGAGACCTGGCCGACCACTCAGCAGGAGCTGGAGGGACGAGGGGTTGGTAAAGACTTTCTCTCTAGAAAGTTGCAGAGAAGTTGGAGGATAATGAATGGCCCAGGAGTGAAAGAACTGCTGTGGAAACACAATTAGTTTGCAATTGTACATTGTTGGGGAGAGCAGAGGGAAAAGTGGCTGCTGGGGTGTTTAAACATCATGGCAAACCTTGCCTTCAGCTATATTGTAGATAAAAAGACACCAAACCCCAAATCTCATTTTTCTAGAGCCCCCAGAGAGGGCAAAACTCCTTTTTTCTATAGGTCTGTAAGATTTGTTTGCCTTTTGACTTGGCTTTTCCTGGACATGGAATTAATGAATCTCTAGGCCAAGCTTTTCTTTTGGGGGCTGTGAGCTCAGTGTACAAAGTTCCGTCCTCCTGCCCTGGTGGCAAACTTCAGCTCTTTGTGTTCTGTTGCTTCAAAGCAAAAGAGTGAAGTCCATCTCCTTTCTCTAAACCTGTTTCCTTTATGGACTGTTCTGCTCTCTGACAGGTGGTGTGCATGAGTTTCTTTGATATTGTGCTGGACTTCATCCTCATGGATGCTTTTGAGGATCTGGAGAACCCTCCCTCCTCCGTGCTGGCTGTGCTGCGCAACCGGTGGCTCTCTGACAGCTTCAAGGAGACGGTGTGTTAAGTGGGTGGTCCTTGTGCTGAGCCTGAGAGAGCAGTGCCAAAAACCTCAGCTGTCCTGGCTGAGCTGAATTTTCTCTTTAGAAGTAGTATGCTTTCCTGAAGCTTTAACAGCAATCTTCAGTACATGTAGATTGTTTACAGGAAAGCTTTTGTTATTTTGAAAGCGTTTGGTTGGCTCCAGTAGACTTATTTTCTTTCTTAGTAATGCCATGGAGATGTTAAAATATGACAGCACATCTTGTCATAATTAGAGGATCGAAATCTAGGGGAATCTGGGTGTGTTTTTGCACCTGGCCATTCATTCTGATGCTCAAATAGCAGCACTGGTCCCCAGCTGCATATTTGCGACTGATGAGTTTCATAGGATGAGAAAAAGATGGTTGGGAGGCATCTTTTAACAGCTGCTTGCTTACAGACTGCATTCTGGGGTGTTTGGTAACCATGTCGGATCGTATTGGCAATCTTCAAAACAACTTGGCTTTTCTTGAATGGTTCTGGAGTGACCAAATCTGCTTCCAGTTCACTTAGGTTTTGTCAGTAATGTCAGAGGTGTTGGCACAAAAGGGCCACTGCTTTGCTATTGTGATGGCAACCTGATGATAAACTCTTTTCTGAAATTAATCCTGGTAACTGATGATCTCTCTGTTAATTGTAGGCTCTGGCAACTGCCTGCTGGTCAGTTCTGAAAGCAAAAAGGAGGCTTTTGATGGTAAGCAAGATTATTTAAAACAGAAAGAATCTAATGTGTTTGAAGCTGAAAAGATAACACCTAGATCTTGACAAAATGCAAAATCTGAGTGGTATAAGGCTGAACTGAATCTCATCCTTTGTGATGCTTTAGAGCACTGAGGTCCTGCTGTCGTTGCTTTGGTGCCGCGCCAGTGTTTTATTTAATCAGTCTGAGTTTATTCTCCCTTTTTCTTAATGTGAGGATTCAAAAGATAGCATTGCCTGTGAATTCTGCTGGTATTCCCTCTCTCTGCCCACAATACCGTAGGAATGGTCACAGACACCAAGCACTAAGGGGCTGCTCCTGAGTTGCAGTTTCCCTGCTGGCAGCACAATGAATGGTTCGTGTGCTTCCCAGCGCTGGCTGCTGAGTAGCTGCTGAGTTTCTATAAATCTGTGGCTTTCTAAAGTATCACAGCACATGAGTTAATGGACCTGGGGAGCAGGAAGCTGCAACTTCATCAACCCCAGTTCTGCTGCAGGGTCTGTGGCCTCTGGCAAGGTTTCAGCTCCTGTCCCACAACCAGCTGGTACAACTGGGTTTGCCCTGTCAGGTGGTACAAAGAGAAGTGAGAGTGCTGGAAGCTGTATTGGTGCTGCCGTGCAGTAGCTCTGACTTCAATATTTGCATGCCCTTTCCTGGCTTGGTCTGGAGATTATAAATAGTCTATAAAGATGGTTGCCTTTCATTTTCTTCTATTTATTTTCCTGATGAAATAGTAGTTTAAAAACATGGAGATAGAAAGCTCTACTTGTCCTTCAAGGGATCAGAAAGATAAATGTAATTCTGCAGGAAGATACGTTCTTGAGTAGCTCTTAACTCCAGTTACTGAAGCATGGTGCTTTCTGGCAGGGAGTTTGGTAGCTGATATGGGATAAGCTGCTAATTCTGTCTAAGAATCAAGACCAACCAATTCTTCCTTTCCCTGTGGCAGGTACCAGATGGCTTTATTTCTCATTTCTACTCCGTATCGGAGCATGTCAGTCCTGTTCTAGCCTTTGGTTTTCTGGGGCCCAAGCAGCAGCTATCTGAAGTCTGTGGTTTCTTCAAGGTAAGATTGCTTTTCTGTACCTAATCTGTGTGGGGCTCCTGCTGTCTGCTGGCTTAAAGCTGCAGATGTGTGCTTTTGGTGGATCACATGGTGTTGAGAAACTTGTTTCTGTATAAAAGCATTCTTAAAATCACTGTTTTTTGATTCAAGATTCAATCTTTGAGTTCAGATTGCTGAATTCAGATTGATAAGAACTCCCAGTGCAAGTTACCATGGCTAATAGCAAAAGTGTGTGACATCAATTTATACCATCAGTGCTGGGAAAGATGATGGCTGCATATGCTGAAAGAATATCTTGTCTAAGGGACTTTACAAGTTAACGTGTTGGTTTTAAAGCCTAAATCCTCTTGTTCTTGTAGATAATATCACGAGAGGCTGTGTTGCATTCATTAAATGTTTGCATGGATATTTCCATAGACATCAGTGTTGCTTTCCTGGCTGCAGGAACGCTGCTGTCCTGTTTGAGAGGCATGAGTGGATCTGGCCACAAATGTCGCACCCAACCTGAAGCAGATCTTTGCTTGGATGGCAGTGGTGCAAAATTCCTATGGGATTTTTTTGCTTGCTGCAGTCCAGCTGGGAGGAGATCTCCTTACTGTAAACCTTCCTCTTGTCTTTGCAGCACCAGATAGTGCAGTATCTGAAGGACATGTTTGATTTGGACATCGTGAGATACACAACAGTGCAGTCGCTGGCAGAAGACATTTTGCAGCTGTCGCGGCGGCGCAGTGAGATCCTCTTGGGCTATCTGGGCACTGAGACTGCCCCTGAGATGAATGGCATGCTTCCTGGTGAAAATGAGCCCCTGAAGGAGCTCATCTGATGTCAGACAGGGGAGGAAAACAGTTTTGTACAAGGACCTTTTTCCTCCCAGAGATGGATAAAACTACCTGCAAGGTGGCAGCAAGACTATCTCCACACGCAGCAACTGCTGGGACCTTCTGCTTTTTGTAGCCAGTAGTGTTTGCTGGGATGGATCCAGGACCACTTGCCAGCTTATGGTTTGAATTTCTTCTTTGTTCCACCTTCCTGTTCTTTTTATTATTATTACTTTTAATGTGTCATATAAACCACAAACTGCCTGGGCCCAGAGTTGTGCCCAATTCTCTTGAATAGGGCAACATATGTACCTGTTTTGCCTGTGTGTTTTCTGGGAGGCAATCCCTGATGTTTATGATGGTGTGTGGGAGCAGGAACATCATTGGTAAATTCTCCACTTGACTCTTAGCTTTTCCAGGAGGCTTTGTTTGCTTTGGAATTTTTATTATTGTTCTTCTGTGCTGTGTTTTTACATTGCTGCTGATTTTTACCTTATGTGTTTTAACACATGCAATGTGACTAGCAAAGATTTCTTTCCTAAGGAGGAAGAAATACTTCTGTAAAGCACTGAAGTGCAGACTTCTGTAACCAGTCTAAAGCTCTGAAGAAGTTTGTATGTTCCCTCTGTGTTCCTGCTTTTTGCAGGCCAGATGATGGGCTCTGTGCAGTGGTCATTATTGCTTAGGAGATTGCTGAAGTCTTTGTTCCTAAGGCCAAGCTAGGGGGAGGAGAGGGTGGATGTGCACCCTGCCTGTGCATGCACAAAGTCTTCAACATCCATCAAAGTGCCTTGCTGTATTTCAGAATGAGCCAGCAGCAGCTTTTGCTGGGTAGGTGTGAGGTGTGCACAAGGAGAGTGAGCTGGTGCAGTGAGGTTCCTATTCCTGTTATGCACAAGGTTGTCAGAGGTGTGGATGTTGGATGTGATGTATGAAAGGGGTTGTGTGTGCAGGTAGCTGGAGAGCTGGGATCAAGCAGCTAGAAAGGAAACGATTATAGTCTGACAATCCTAAGGAACAGCTTAGTTTTGGGTATGGATCGAATGCCTGTGTTTGTGTGACCTTGTGCTGAGATGGGCTCTTCTCAAATGATGTGTTCTGATTGCACAACCGGCACCTGAACTCTGGCGGCTTTGGAGCACGTGCTGAGTTGGTGCTGGTGCAGGATAGTGTCAGAGTGCACTGGGCTTGAAGCAGTCCTGGCTTTTGTGTGAGGTTTGCAGGGATGTGCTGAGTCCTCTGTAAATGCAACGTCACAGATGAAGGGTGAGGGTCCAGGCTGTGCTTTCTCCTGTTCCAGTCCACGTACAGTCCAAGAACCAAGGAGATCTTCAGGAATAAGAAAACATGGGCTTAACTGTCTTTTTTTTTTTCTCCAGACTGATTAGTTCTCCCTTGTGTCTGCTCCAGATAAAAGGTGTTAAGTCTGGTCTAGACATATTTTTGCAAGAGAAAAAGTGAAGTAAGAATCTGGAGTTGCCATGTGAGTGGAAACTCAGTGCATGGGCTTGGAGAATACAAATGTCTTCTTTCTTCCTCTTCAGATATCTAATGTGAATTCTGCTGGTCAAAGCAGGAGGGAAGTTAGCAGGGAAAAAGGAAGGATGAGGATGTAAAAGGAGTGGATAAACGCTCCTGAGATGCTTGCAAGAGGGTAAGTGTAGAGCACGTAACATCTGTTGCTTTATAAGCACATCAGACTGATGTGGCTTATCCTGATGACCAGATTAATGCAATAAACAAGGCAGTGCTGAGGCAGAACTGAAGAGCAGCTGACCCGAGTGAGGCTGCATGAAATAAATTGTTAGGAGGAGGATTTAAGAGACAGCAATCAAACTAGGAAAGGTCTCAGAGGTGTCTTGCTCCTGGCAGTGTGCAGGGAGAGGAGGAACAGAGGATGTTGTATTAGCATGGCACGCCAGTTACATGTAAACTGTGATTCAAAAGTACGTTGTATTCTGAAAGCAAGTTACTTTGCCAAGAAAAAGAAGTTTGTAGTGCTTTGTGCCCTTGTCTGGCTGGTTTAGAAGAAAAAGAAACTTCAGCAGCTTTGTATAGCGGTTAAAAAGGTGATAATGTGAAAATTAATGTAATAAGATGGACTGTAATTCTAAACAATCAGTGCTGTTAATTTCTGATTTTTAGAGTTGTTTTATGTGTATTTATTTACTACTTTGAGTGTCTCTTGGCCTCAGTGCTTGATGCAGCCTGCTTTGTGTACAGACAAGAACACTGGCTGCTGACTTTGGCTTTTCACACCCTTGCTGGAGAAGATACTGAAACAGGGTCTCAATGAAGCAAACATTAACTTGCACTGCGGCTTTTTAAGCTAAGAAATTGTAAATTCTTAACCAATCAAATGGAAGAAAGACAGTTTGACGACAGCTTTATGCTTTTCCTTTGCCCTTATTGCAAATGGGGTATGCTGCCCCCCCCCCCCCAGTGAAGGGAAAGAAGGTTCCTCAAGAGCTTCTTGAATGTTGAGTTCTCCCACTCTGCCCACCAACACTAACTTGCTCCTGCACAGGCAAAGTGTGTCTGTTCAGATAAACTAATTTTCTCTTTACTGGGGAGAATGTTCAGCTTCTCTACACTGATCCCCCCTCTGCATTTTGTTGCTGCTTTCTCTTTCCCCAGTTCCTTGAGAGGAAAGGATAAGAAAGATGTTTGCAGCCTCTGCAGAGTGCTGCTAAGATCAGTGGGCTCAGAGGAGCTGTTCCTGTGGGAGAAGCTCTCTGTGACCTGAGGGGTGCTGGTTAGTGACCTGCTGCCTTCAGCTCCTTCACCTGCAGTCCCCAGCAGGAGCTGGAGCTGCTCCCACTGATCCCGTCCACGCAGCCACCTCGCACGTCTCTGTTTTACAGGGCAGAGTAAAAGATTATCATGGAACAACTGCCTGCCCTTTGGCTTCATAGGAGATCACTAGAAAATCCTCCTTTCCCCAGCATATTATGTTTTAGCAAAGGAAATTCTTCAGTATTAGCAGATGAAATACATATTTGGGTTGGATCTCTAGAGATAAGATATTTGCCATTTTTATAATGAACCCTTGTTCTCAAGGGGTTAAATCATTCTGGGCTGACACTTGCAAGATTTTAACACTCATGGGGATTTAAAGTGGCTTAGCAGCGATGAAATAAAATCCTTCAGTGGTTTCTGATGCTTAAACAGAATTTCAAATATGTATGACTTTCAGATTTTATGTGGAGGTTGTAACAGGCTTCACCAGTGGTTAAAGTACGTCCTCGGTACTTTAGTGTGTCTGTAGAGACTATGCCAACTGGCTCTAGGCAGCTCTTCGTGGGCTTTACAGCACAAATACATTAAAAAGGAATGAGGAAAAGTCTGCCTTGTTGGATCTCTGGGATCAGCAGGGCTTGAAGAGCACGACTCGCGCTGTCTCATACAAGGAGGTGGGAAAGCAGGATTTTATTGACCCCTCTTCAGTAGAACATTCCTCTGCCATATCTGAAACTAATGAATGTAAACTCGTGCCTGTTTTCTCTTGATTTCCTAAAGGTGTACAAATCTGTTCTGGTTTTGCTTCTTTTTCTTTGCAGCTGTTTTTTTTAATACCTTTACTCTTAGGATGGGGGCATTACAAGTCAAATAAAACTTTCCTTCCTGATTGTGGTTTCTGTTTCTAAATTTCCTGGTGAGACTCGCTAGGAACTCAAGTCTTCGGTTTCTAATTTAGGTGACAGTTGTGGTGACACCTCTGGTGCTAGAGTGATGGTATAAAACAAGGCTCGCTCTTCCTAGAGGCAAAATGCTGAACCCACAGCAAGTAGATGTAAGGGTTTGGTTTGCATGGAGAGTCTTCCAGGTTCTACTGAAGACAAGTCCGTAGATTGAGCAGGCTATAAAATAAACACGGTGACTCATTGTACCTCGAGCAGTGGTTGAAAACGGTGGAGTTTCATTTTTCAGATTTTTCTTTCCATGGTGATTTGATTGTGTTTGGGTGTGGTGTGGGTAGCAGACTGTGATGAAGTGATAACAGAAATTCCAGTTAGGAGCAGAGTCTCTTAAACGTTGTCCAAGGTCTTGATGCATACTTATCAGCCTCCCAAACTACGCGAAAGAAACCCCGAGTCAAGGCTGTGGGTTGGTATCAGAGATGCCCATCTGCTGAGCCGTGCAGGAGACTCATCTTCTCGTTCTGAAGTGACTGCAGTATGTTTAAATACTTTCATTTTCAAATAATACAGAAACCAGGCTGAATCAGATAGGCTGTTCGCTTCCACAGTGATTAAGTGTTCATCCATATGATTACAAATTAAAAAAAATAAGCCTTGGTTAGCATTAATGCCAGCCTGTCACGAGCTATGATATATTCAAATAAAATGTTAATGAATAGGAAAATTTATGTCTAATGCCACACCCTGTAGGTTAGTTGGAAGAGTTAAAATGAGTTTATCCTCGTTTCCATGGTGTCAGACTGTATACTCATTACAGCTGCAGAGCAGCTTTGTGCTTTCTCCTGCTGAAGGAACAGAGCAAAGGCTGCTCTGTGTATTGACACTTTCTTCTTGTGTTCAGGAAGGAGTGGGTGAATACAGCAATGAAGCCCACAATTTTCCCTACTTGTCATGGTACATAGATCAAATGTAATCCACTCTGCCAGCATAACTCTATATTCAATAGCTTGGAAAGGAGGAGATTTATTTAACTCAAATAATGAAAGCAGTAAATCACTCATACTACCTTGTAGCAGTCTTCTGCAACGAACTGAACTTCTGCAGTAAATATTTGCTCTTTCTTTTCAAATAATAAGACTTTAATGCTATTTTTCTTCCTGTGATGCCAGGAGAAGTGTCACCTTTGAAGAGGCAGTTGAAATTAATTGGACACAGATGAAATTGCTCTCTGAAACAGGTGTATTACAACTGCAGGAAAAGAAATGTTCTCAGTGTTCTGAAATCTTACTGTATGGTGGAGGTGTTAAGGGATAGAAATCCTAGTCCATGTCCTGTCCTGTCATATAAATTAAAGGCAACCCCTTGGCTATGTTTATCACTTTTTGCGCTGCTCTTGAATATTTATTTTTCTTTATCTGTTAAAATTGAATTACAGCTTCAGACCAAACCACTGAAGTTATTTGTCTTGAACAACCTTTTCTGTGTAATGCTGCTCATTTATCTCACTTTTGAAGCGCTGCTTTTTTTGCTGGGATCCCCAGGTAAGTATTATTCTTTGGGCTTACATTTGAATCATAGAATCATCAAGGTTGGAAAAGACCTCTAAGATCATCCAGTTCAACTGTCAGCCCAACCCCACCATGCCTTCTAAACCATCTCCCCAGGTGCCACGTCTGCACGCTTTTTCAGCACCTCCAGGGAAGGAGACTCTACTACTTCCCTGGGGAGATAGGAAATGAATGGCAACATCCATTTTGGTTTCACCTCCAAAGTGGGTGTTTTCAGGGGTAGGAAAAAATAAGGTATTGCCTGGCCTTTGCAGTGCCTTTTAAAGGATGTGCTGAGTATCAGCATCCTGCTTTCTTCTGAAATTCTGGAAGGACTTCATTTCATGCTTTGCCCTATTCCCACAGGAACCGGTAGTCCTTTACAGACATGTTGCTATCAAAATCCCTATTCTTCCTAGTGTTATTTAAAGAAAAAAATGACAGTTTCAGTTTTCAGCAGAGTTTAGGCCCTGTCAGTTAACTGCTCTGGTGCAGAGGCAAGCAGAGGTGTTAGGCGGGAGAAGTGACCCCAGTATTCAAGTAGTACCACTTTTAAAATTGCAACATGGCGTTATTAGCTGACCGAGGGAAGGCATTGTCCTGCTCTCCTCCCTATGAGTGTGGCCCCACCTTGAATACTGGGTGTAGTTTGGGGCACCACAGTATAAAAAGGATATGAAGATACGGGAGAGCATCCAGAGGAGGCCACAAAGCTGGTGAAGGGTCTAGAGGTGAAAACTCTTGAAGAGCGGTTGAAGTCACTTTGCCTGTTCAGCCTTAAGGAGACTGAGGGGGGGACATAATTGGATTTTACTGCTTCCTCATAAGGAGAGGAGGAGGTGCAGGTGCTGATCTCTTCTCTCTGGTGGCAAACGATATGATTGGAGGGAATGGCAGGAAGATGTGCTGGGGAGGGTTAGGTTGGATATTAGAAGGCTCTTCACTCAGAGGGTAGTGGAGCACTGGAACAGCTCCTGGAAGCAGTCGTGGTGCCAAGCCTGACAATATTCTAGAAGCATTTGGACAAAGACCTCAGACAAATGGTGTGAATGTTGGGATAGAAGGTGGTCTCAATGTTTTCTTGGGTCCCTACCGACTCAGGACACAGAATCATAGAATGGCTTGTGTTGGAAGGGGCCTTTACAGGTCATCCAGTCCAAACCCTCAGCCATGAGCAGGAACACCTTCCAAATGGATCAGGGGGCTCAAAGCCCCATCCAACCTGGCCTTTAACACCTACAGGGATGGGACAGCCACGACTGCTCTGGGCAGCCTGTGCTTGAAGAATTTATTCCTAATACTGGGGGTGGCTGCGAGGGCGCTCCCCTCATGCCCGCTCCAGCCCCACACCAGGCACCGGGTCCACCTCCGTAGAGGCCATTTTACCCTCCCTCGCGCGCGCCGGCCAGAGAACCCCCCTACCCCGCCGCCCCAGCGCCGCTCCTGATTGGTTCACAACTGGCGGCAACCCCCTATTGGTCAGCGGTGCTTGCAGCCCATTGGCTAAACCTCTCCTACTGGGCGGTGACGCTGACAGTCCATTGGCTGAGCCGCTCCCATTGGGCGGTGGCGCTGGCAGTCCATTGGCTGAGCTGCTCCCCGGGCTGCATTTTAATTGGATGGCCGTGGGCCGGCCGGCACCTCCCTGCCGAGCGCCGCTATTGGCTCGAGGCTCCCCACGCCCCCGCCCATTGGCCTCACCGCCCCTTCAGCGCGCTCCCATTGGCCGATGCGGCCCGGCCCGGTATCCGGGTAAGATGGCCGCAGTCGGAGAGTGCTCGCTCCCCGCTCCGTGGCGGCCGGTCTCCCTCACTCACGTCGAGTATCCCGCAGGTAACGCTCCGCTTCCTACCCAGCCCGGCCCTTCCAGGGCAGCTGCTCCCAAACCGCCTCCCCGCGGCGCCCCTGAGGGCCGGCCGGGTGGCTGCTAAATAGTGAGCCATTGAGCGGCCGCCGCGCGTGCGCGCTGGAGGGGAGGGCGGTGGGACCCGCTGCCACATAGTGAGCCGCGGGGGTCCGCGCGCTGCGCATGCGCCCTAGGGGGGGCGGCCGTGCCCGGGGGCTGCCGAGCCGTGGGAGGGGGGTTCTGTTCCCCTGCTTTGGGCCGGCCGTTGTCGCCTTCCCTGCTCCACAGCGCTGTTTCATCCTCTCCGCAGCCTCCGGTGTGTCTGGCCGCGTGTGGCTGCACCTGGGCGTCGAGGCAGCGGCCCCACCCGCGCCCCACGGCTGTTCCAGTGCCTCCCCAGTGCTGCCCTACAGCCGCCCCAGTGCCTCCCCAGTGCTGCCCTACAGCCGCTCCAGTGCCTCCCCAGTGCTGCCCTACAGCCGCTCCAGTGCCTCCCCAGTGCTGCCCTACAGCCGCCCCAGTGCCTCCCCAGTGCTACCCCACAGCCGCCCCAGTGCCTCCCCAGTGCTGCCCTACAGCCGCTCCAGTGCCTCCCCAGTGCTGCCCTACAGCTGCCCCAGTGCCTCCCCAGTGCTGCCCCACAGCAGCGTGGCGGGGCTGGAGTTCCCTCTCTGCTGCACTATCAGGCATCTGGGTTGATGCTGGAGGTCTGGCTTGGTGCGTCCTGGGGACAGCCAGTCCTGCTGTGCCCTCACAGCATCCCAGGAGCTGTGCCAAGGCAACTCTGCCCCTGAGGTGGGATTGGGCCCTCGGTAAGGTGGGAAATGTGTGGAGGACAACAAGGCTTCGTGTGGTCAGCGCTCGGCAGGCTGGGTTTGGGTGCGGCCAGTGGGGAGAAGCGATAGCTGTGTGCGTGCAGGGTGGGCTGTTCTGACTGGGGCAGGGTTATATCCGCACGGGTCCTGTGCTGTGTCCATCTACCAGTGTGCAAGAGAAAATGGATTTGTGCTCAGTTAGCAGCTGTCTAAGTAGTGTCTCATTAGTGACCATGGTCTTCAGGAGCTCCTCTTCAGCTCTTTGTGTTGGTTTTGGGTGAAAACCTATCGTTTTAGCTACTTGCTGTAATCAAAGATGAGAGAAAAAGCAGGATGTGAGGTGTCAAAGTGTTGGTATTGACAGTTTGGCCAAAATCCGTTTGGTGTTGATGCTGTTCTCAGTATTGCAAGTTCTCTTAGCAAGTCCCCAACTTGCTGTGAAATGTTGCTGTCTGTCCTGTTTCAGTAGCTGAATTTTAGTTCCTGATGGAAGCTTCTCTCCCTAGTGCAACACATAAAGCTTCCAAAGTGCTTAGGGATCTTCTGGGTTGAAAGCACCCATTTAGCCAGGAGACTTGAAAGGGGACAGTGCTAAAAGATTTGGTGCTAGAAATACATTATTTCTTTCCCTCACCACCTGCTATGGTTGTTTTCTGGATTTTTGTGATGCTTTATATGAAATATTGGCATTTCCACTTCTGTATTGCATTTCCTTTCACTCTTCTCCTATCCCTCTTCTCAAATATATTCATATATCAGTCTGAGGGAGACAGAAGAATAATCATTCCAATAGTACTGATACATTCATCCTGTCTCCTTATCAGAACACAGAGCATCCTGTGTGCTGTTTGTGGGATAGGATTGGGAAATTAAGGTGGTTGAAACTGCCATGCAAGGATTATCTGTCAGATCTTAAAAGAATGTGACTTAACACGATTATTTTCCTCTCTGCATTGAGTGCTTTCGTGCAGCCAAATGGAGATGATGGTTGTGTGGAGGGGGTAAATCGCCACTGAGATCAGGGTTATGTATTGAGAGGGTGAACACTGTGTTTGTCTTGGATGAAACATGCAATTATGGAAGGCTGTAAAGTGGAGACAAAAGACCAAAGCATTAAAACAGCTGGAGGTACAGAAATGTATGAATTTATCACAGTCTAGAAAAATGAGTTGCGGGAAGATGGTAGGTCCAATATTTTTACCTGGATTTTGGGAAGGTGCTCTAACTTTATTTTATGGCTGAGGTCCATGTCCATAAAGCCACTAGATAATGTATATTTATAAAATAGTGATGTTGGCAGTCTGCTCAGCACCGTGGAGTTAATGGAGCCTTGTGCTGATGGAGAGGGGTCGGAATGAGAAATAGGTCCTGCTTTTTACCAGCATACATTATTAAGCTGTCTTGGCCTGTCATACACTCTCTGCTGATCCCGGAGGCTGCTGGCCTGGAGAGCAGCGTGCTGAGCCGCTGTGGCAACCGGCTCTTAAAGTCTCATGTCTTTAAAGGCTGCTGTCATCCCAGCTTTCATCTGCCGAGAGCCATGGTCCCTCTCACAGCAAGCAGGTGAAAAGCAGTCACTGCTGATTTCTCTCTGGCAGGTGAAGCCCATTATTTGGCTTCTGCTGGAGACTCCTCTCGCCTTCACAATTAAAAGAAGGGTGCTTGCCCTCTCTGTCTTTACCTAATGTTTCCTTATCAATCGTGCAAAACACCTGTCCCTGCTGCTTGTGTGGCTGCTCAGTTCTCCAGGGCTTTCTGCGATGTCACCTTTGAGCAAGATCAGATGAGAAGCAGTGGATGAACTGCTCTGAGTAATGGGGTTGTGGAAACCTGGCTGGAATGCTCCCCGTAGTAAATGTCAAGATCAAACATAGGAAGAAGACCCCAACAATATCAGTGTTACTGCACAGCGTGTTAAACCATGCTGCTGAAGGGGACGATCTTAAATATATCGTCCTGAGCTTGCTTTCAGAAATATTTTGTCCTGAAGCTTTATCTTTTAGCAGTTGTACTTTGGTGAGACCAGGGAATGCTCTGGCCTGGTGTCAGGCTGCTGGCAGGTAGGCAGGAATAGTCCTTCTATACATCTTTCCAGTAATCAGCTGGTGATTGCATCAGGGTTGTTAATTGGTGCATATGTAAAAGCTACACTGAATATGTCTGCTTGCTCTTTGAAGCCATTTCTGCTTTGGATTTCTGTTTCTTGAGCTTTGTAACTTAATGTGGTGCTTGTTTCCTCTCTGCTTTTAAGTCCACTGCTCAGTAATTTCATCATTCTCGTGTAGTGAGAGGTAACAAATGTTTGCTGTCTGTTTCTCAGTATCATTCATGACTTCCTAGAACTGTTATATTCTCTGTTTTCTTTTTTGAGCTGAAAATCGGAGTTATTTGATATTTTCTGAGTGGCTGCTGTTTCATTCTTTGCTCCCTTTCTGTTTGCCTTCTCTGTGTTTATTACCACTTTTTTAGATGGTGACACCAGAATCGCATAATAAATTTTTGTAGTGCTGCATCAGTAACTTGTTTTGCTCTTAAAAATGTTGTTCTTGCTTTTTGACAGCTGCAGAGCATTGGATTCTACTCTGAAAGTATTGGCTCACACTGAGCCTGTCATGTTGTGTGTATAATTAGGGTTGTTTTTTCCCGTATGCATTGCTTCGCATGGGATGACTTTGTTGCAGACTTAAAACTCATCTTCACGGACTTCCTGTCTGCAGGGTGGGTTTCACTGGAGAAACACCGAGTTCCTGGCTTGTTTGGGTTTTTTTATTATTATTATTTGGAGAAAAGAAAAACAACTTCCTCTCAGTGCAGCTGGGATCCTTGCAGCTCTGCAGCTTTCTGGGCCTTCTCTTCTCACACTGGGCAAATCCTTTAAGGAGAGAAAACTGGTGTGCCAACCCTTTTTCTCTGCAGAGGGACAGGGAATCTTCCCCTTTTCTCAGTTGTGGAGGGGGTTTGCTGCAGTTGGAGAGGCAAGTGTGCAGAATGAACTTGTCGATGCAAAGGTGCTTGTGCTGTGTATGTGCCTCTGCTCAGCAATTCTCATTGCAGTTCAGTGGCAGCACGTCCTGCTCCTCTAGGAATGTTTGTCCCGATAACCCTTGCTGGGATGTCTGTTGGGAGTGGTAGCTCATCAGTCAGGGCTCGTTTCATGGCTAAGTAATAATGACTGTGGATAGAAACAGATACCACTTGACTTCTTGAATGCTGGGTTTTATATTTAATCTTCCTGCAGAAGTTTTATGCCTGATGTGTGCGTATTATACCATAATTTAAAGCCTCCTGAAGGTGTTTTTACTGCCCCACAACTCGTGATACCAGGTTATGCGCAACCAAGAGGAAATGAGGATCCATCATGAATATTTACTGGTGTAAATGCATGTGACATACATATGGTGCGTGTTGGCTGCGCCGCTTGCGCATGCATCTCATCAGGAGCATCCGACCAGCAGCAGTGACACAAATAGATGCTTCAAAAGGAAGCCGTGGTGGTAAAGCTAGATTTTGTGGTAGGATGTGGTTAGAGCGCTGTCGATTCACATTTTTTCATTCTATACAGGTTAGGCTTGGATGTTTCCACTGAGAGAATGCTGGGTAAAATGTTGAATTGGAGCAGAAGTAGATGATGAATGAAGGCTGAAAAAAATAGCGTGCTTCTGAGCTATGAATAGCATTTCACCCTATCTATGCCTAAAAATGAGGTGTTTGGTTTCTTTATTTTTTGCATCTTGAGCCCTACATTATGGCCAGGAAAGGCTGGGCTTTAAAAAAGCCAAAGTGAAAACAAGCAAACAAATGAACACCCCCCCCACACATATTAAATAGCTTTTCCTTTTGCGTTTTTCCAGAGGCTTTAGTGGGCTCTGTCCTTACTGGTTGGAACAATTGCTTTAAAATTTCCGAGTTAAGTAAAATGAAGAAAAATTGATTTTAAAAGGTGGTGAAGATGTGTTTGCTAGATCTGATTGGACTGCGAACTGTTGGCTCTCCTGCAGTTCCCTTTTCCCTGGGAATAGGTCTCTGAGCACACTGGAGCATGAGAGAGGATGGGAGTGACACAATCACGCTCCAAGGCCTCGGGAGTGCTGTGCGGTGATCAGCGCTGCCCTTTCTCTCAGAGCTTGCTTTGCCTTCTTCACTGGGGATTTCCAGTCAGTTTGGAGCTGCCTTGAATCACTGATCTAGCGGGTGTGTTTATGATGGCATTAGTGCATTCCTGGTGGAGCTCCCAGGGCAGAGCAGAAGCGCTGCCTTCCGCCAGCGCACAGCTATTGATTTGCCTCCTGTCCTAGAAAAAACGGCTGCAGAATGTGATTCTGTTTGATTGCTGTCAGCCACAGCACTATGAAATACTGTTAATGCTATCTCTGTTCCATTTTAAATGGGCAGTTGAAATGTTTGTGTGAAGATTGAGTAAAGGACTTGGTTGCCTGCCTGCAGGCGGCGTCTGGAAGTGATGATTTCTGACTCTCCAGCTCGGATTCGAGTGCAGGTTGTGTGCAGGTGAAGTCTGGGTGGCTTCATTTATTGGGTTTGTTGTTATAGAACATAATGGAGGATCTTGAATTCAATAGTGCTGACGCTATTTAAATTAAAAGACTGCTTCCTTAAGTATTCTTCCACCATCTGCACAAGAAATAGAACCCCCTGAGAAGATAAAGAATCAGATTTGGTTTTCTGCTTGACAAAATTACCGCTTTTAGTCTTGAAGAGCTGAGCCTTTATGCACCATGGATGAACAGAGCGAATGACAAAACATGACCTGAAACCGTGAGGAGCTGTCTGCAGTTTAGAACACTGGAAACAAAACTGTTGGAAAGTGTTCCTAAGGCTTTCAGGGAGATTTTTATTGCCTGGTGCCTTGCTTCATGGATCCCCTCATCATCTGAGACCAGATTGCTTTTGTAGAGAGCTGTATTTGTGTAAAACCATAAGGGGCTTGATTCTCCATCACCAGGTAACGGATACCATCTCCTACTTTGCATTACCATAATCCATTGCTGTTCTGACTTGGGAGCATTTGGAGTTGCCTGATGCAAGGTGAACCTGCCACAGCATTCAAGAAGACTTTCAGATTCTATCTTGTAATGCTTTTCAGGTTTAAACCAAAGCAAAATCTCACAGCCTTGAAAACACAGCATCGTTGGGTTTTGTCCTCCCAACTCCCCTAATTTCACTGGTGTTGCAAACTAAAGCTCCTGAAAACAATCCTTGCTGATGCTGTCGCTGTTCCCAAATCAAACCCGGAGTCTGGAATTTGATACCTGATGTAACCACATGTGCCAACACCATCAGCAGAGTGAACTTTGTAGCAGTGCAATAACCGTTTTTCCACAGTTCCCGTATTTGCCGGCGGAGGTTAAAGTCCAGTTTGCCAAGTCCTCTTTTAAAACGTGGGTGCGTGGGCTGGGGAGACTCAATCTCTTGCGGTGGAATTGATCTAGGAACGAGTCCAATGCTCAGCCTTGCAGAGGCATCCTGTTTCCTTTTGAGAGGAGAGAGGAAGGATAAATTTACGTGAGGGCTGATCCTGTTGTGCTCAGTGATGGGATGGAGAAGATGTCTCCGAGAACCAATACAGGAATCACCCTGTCTTTTAAGCTGCTCTCGGGGTTCACACCATGTTGTTGTAGTGACTGCTGTCTCTCTGGTACATAATTCTCGCTCTCCTGATGCGAGTTGCTGATCTTGGAGCAAAATTGCTCTGATTTTTTTATTTCTTGGAGTTTATGCTGAGGATGTCCCTCCAAATACTTTTGTATGTGTGCAAGACTGAAATGTGTAGTTGTTCTGTTTGTCACAGACACAGAAGCTGGCAGCTCAGATGGTTTAAGGTGCCTTGTGAGCCCCTGCTGCTGCTCCCCATTCTTCCTGGGTGGTGAAGCCTGTTGGCTCTTTGGGGTGAAGGCCTGAAGTCGTTGCTCTGTGATTCTGTTTTAAAAGCAGTGTCTTCTCCCTTTTTGCTTTTTATCTCCCCCTATATTTAGGTATTTATTTCCTCCCCATTTTGCTAATGCTAGTGTTCGTGCAGACACATGGTGAGACAGATTAAGGAGCTGATCCAGCTGAAAACTAACCCATTTTAGTAAGGGAGTGGGAAAGGATTTGTTTGGGGAGTGTTTGCTGGTAATTGCTGGCGCAGGGAGGCGATATGAATGAGGGGGAGGGAAAGATGCTGCCCCTTTTGCAGCAGCCTGTGCTTATGTTGGATTAAAGTGACTCTGGATCCACACCCCTGGTCGCTGTTGTAAATTGGCTGACGGTAATCTCTGCTGAATGATGCCAGGCTCCTCTCATCCCTGCTTTGGAACCTGCATGTGGGCACTGCTGACTTCTTACCTCGGCTCCTCTGGAGCAGGGGCAGTCAGTCTGAGAAGTGGAGCCTTCCAGCAGAGCTGGGTTTGCCCCTCTACCCTCAGCAATTCGGAACTCTGACTGACGCAATACCTGTGAAGTTCAAGCTGATTTATTTCTCATTTGTTTCTCCAGGTGATTTCTCTGGTCAGCTTTTAGCTTATTTGAGTCTTGGTCCAATATTCATTATTGTTGGCTTTGTAACGCTCATCATATTCAAGAGAGAGCTTCACACGGTGAGTCCTTCTCTCCCTTCCCAGCTTCTCCTTATGAAAAAAGTCTTTCCCTTTGTCACCTGGTGCTCCTGTATTCACACTTCTTTTTTTTTTCTCTCCTTTAAAGAGCAAGCTTAGGTGAGGTGATTTTCCTGCCAAAGAGCAGCAGGAGACGCTTAGCACCTGCACCAGGTTAAAAGACTGCTTAGCCTTTGTTGACTTCTCTGTTACTCTGTGATGTGTTTTGGGCATTATGTGTCCAAAAACATCAAGGGAGCTGTCTGAGGGACTCAAGAATGCTGCTGCAGGGTGGGAACTCTCCCAAGATCCAGTAAGATGATAGCTCTAGTAGATCTGCAAGATGGGCAGCGTATGCAGGAGATGGTGTGTGGAAACTTAGTAGGACGTGCTTTCTTTGAACAATGCTGAGGCAGAAAATGGGGTATGAAGTAAAACCTACAGAATTCCAAGGGAGCAGATCTGTCTATAAGGGCTGATTCCCAGCTGTGCATTGAATATCAAGGACAGAAGAGACTTTTGCTTCTGTCTGAATGACCAAGAGGGCTTTTTTTTTATCATACAAAATGCTTCCTGTCTGCTCTGACAGTCATGGATGAATTCCCTTTAGGAGGTGTGTGCCATTTGTAACGTTTGCCCTCAGTAAACAGATAAAATTGGGCCAGTGAAAGGATTTTGGCAGCAGATTTCTAATCAAATGTCATGGGAACCAGTGGCTCAAGGGACCTGGGGATGGGACTTAGAGCTTACGAAGTCGGTGATAGCTCAGAGAGGCAGCCTTCGAGTTTTGGCAATCCAAAGGCTTCTTGTTGACCCAAAAGAGAGAATAAGCTTAGAGTAATTCTTGCACAAATCCATAGTATTTTTTTTAATACAGGGGCTTGTTAGGTGTAGGTGAGGAGGCAAGTACTAGGTTGATTCCCATTCTTTATGTGGGAAGTGAGCTGGAGAGAGCCACTAGCTGGCGTGCAGCAGCCTGACCCGTAGCTCAGGACACAGAGTGAAAGATTGCTTTATCATCTGGAATGGGACTGAGCATTAAGGAGGCAGAATGTCATTGATCATGGCAGCAGGACTAATTTAGGAGAGATGTATGGACTGTGGAATTGAAGAGTAAAAATAAATGTGACCCGTCTGGCTCAGTTCAGAGTGTGACTACGTTTTAGAATGAAGACAGCAAATTCAAGATTGAAATATTCATAGAGGGAAAAGCCAGAAAGCCTAAAAATCCACCTTTTTTTAGCCCTTTGCCCAAATAATGGAGTGTGCACTCCCCCTGTTGGTCGTTGGGGAAAGACAATCCTGTAAAACCTGCCCTGGTAAAAAATGTCACTTCTCACACTTACTGGTGGAACTGCTGACATAATTGCAATACAATATCGTTTTAGTCTGTGTGTTATCATTTGTTGGAAAGCTGCATATACATAGTGTTGCCAAAGACACAAAATGTGCTGAAAAAGAAATGCTTTTCTTCCTCAGGTAGAAAATTTTGATACCCTTGGTTTTAACTGTAGTAGTCAAAAAGAAGAAAATTAGAAACATGGTTTGGGGTTTTGTCAACAGAGTCTGGTGAATAGATGGATCTCCTAGATAGGATGACACAGTTGTCTTGCCTTCACAGATCTCTTTCTTGGGAGGGCTGGCATTCAACGAGGGAGTGAACTGGTTAATAAAAAATGTTATCCGAGAGCCTCGGCCCTGCGAAGGTATGGTATGGCCCGTTGGTGGTGTGGTAGCCATTGATTTTTGAGTGGAATGCTCAGTGTGGGGGGCTGGAGGGTGTTTCCCCCTTTGCCTCATGTTGGTTTTGGATGTTTGGGTGCCAGAAGGCTGGCAGAACCATCTGAGCAGAGACGTGTCCTGTGAACTCGGGTACTCACGCTCCAGCAGAGCAGTCTGGCTCCACGTCTGGAGCATTGCAGCTGCTACATACAGACTGGACCTTGACCATACTTTCTTTCTTCTTCTCTTCCCAGAAGCCCATTCAACAGTGACCACAAAATATGGGATGCCGTCCAGCCACTCCCAATTCATGTGGTTTTTCTCTGTCTATTCCTTTCTGTTCCTTTATTTAAGGTAAAAGTTCTACGTAAGGTTTTGGCTGTTAATATGTTGAAACACCTCAGAGAGATGACTCCCTTGGGGTATGCCACTTCTGGAATAATAGGATTAAATCAGAGGACTGCACACTTTGCTGTGGCTAGGCTGGATGGAGCATGTCTGTCTCAACCTGAGTGTAGGACTGTGATTACCATGGCTGAAAAACGAAGGGTGTGGGTGGGCCTTCGATTTGCTTTTTCTAAGCCGTGGTGATCCACCAGCATGAGGGAAGAGGGGGGGGAAACAGGGAGGAGGAAAGAAGAGCTGCTTTCTCATGTGTCTGCTCAGTTTTGTCAGTGGGGTTGTCTGCAGTCTTTTAGGCAATACCTGTGGCCCACTTGCATGACCTTTTAGTTCATATCCCTTACCAAGTACTGCGTTTATACGCTGTGCTGTGCTTTCCTGAAGTTCCTGCTGGGGCATGGCTCTGTCTTGTGGCTCCACGTGTGGAGGAAGACAACACTCACAGTTCCTCTGAGCTTTGTGAATGATGGAGGGACTCTGATGTCTTGGCTCCCTGTTGCATACGCTCAGCACGTGCCTTTCGCGTCCGTCGCAGTAATTGTGAGCATTCAGCCTTCCATCCCAGCAATCCCTGTTAACACTTGGAGAAAAAGGTGTGTGGCTTTCTGGCTACTCTGTAACTGCTGCCAGTGGGACTGATTGCTGCCAGGATGGTATTGAGCTGCCCATGGAGCAGAGCTTCCCCAGGGCTGCAGGGATAGTGAGAAGAGAGACGAGGAGCGCTGCGCTCCCTGCCCTGTGCTAATGGCTCTCCATCTCTTTCAGAATGCACCAAACAAACAATGCGAGGTTTCTGGATTTACTATGGCGACATGTGCTGTCCATCTGCCTCGTCACAGTGGCTTTGCTAGTCTCATATAGTAGGTATGGAGCAACTGTTTGTCTTCTGCTCTCATACAGTCCTGTGGCCTTCACCTGCCAGCAGACCTGTCATTCCTTATCCCACATTTCTGATCCCATTCTCGATGACTGCGTTGTACAAGTCAGAGCTTTGCGAAGTCGCTGTGTTGCCATCAGACCCTTTAGATAAGCAAAGGTGGTGCTTCACAAGAAGCATTTATAAAACCTAGGGTCAGCTGAGCTTGCCCCAGCTCCCCATCAGCTCCATCTCCATGCTCCAGCCTCACTGCCTCGCCCTCTTTCTGGCACTGATCATGGAAGCGTTGCCCTGTGCCTTGGCACAGCAGCATCTGCAGCATGCAGGTTGCCATGGTTGGTCAGTCTGATTGTTTTGCTTGAGCATTGGTAAATAAAAACATTTGTACCTGTGTGATAGGCAAGGTTTAGCTGTATGAAGGTGAAGAAAGAAAATTGTAATGATTTTTCCCCCCCTTAGTAGTAGATTTTTATAAATAGGTGTCTGAAGAGGCCATTAACACAGCTTTCTGGATGGCTGCTGTCACAGCAAGCACATGGTGATATTGCAGCCTTCATGCTATCACATTTGAGAGCATAGAGAGCATTTTTGTTAAAATTTTGCTGTTAAAACCCTTTAAGCCCCAGTTTTGGTGGCTTGGAGGGGACTTGTTCTGTTGCTGGCTTAGAAAAGTCTCTCTTTGGAACCAACAGTAGTAGTTCCTCAGCTGACCCAAAGATACAGGAAGAAGAACGTGGAGGACTATTCAGTTAATCTCAAACTAGAACTTTTCAGAGATGAAACTGCTGTAGCAGGGAACACATTTTTTTCCGTTTTCCCCCACTTTTTGGCCAGCTTTTTAGTGAAAAAAGTCAGATATCCATTTTAACATCTGGAAGAGAACTTGCTCAGAAACTCTTGAAGGTCCAATGAAACACTTGAGTTTTGCCTCCTCTTGTTTTAAAGCCCCTGTGGTGACTCTTTTCTTCCACTGCAGGGTTTATTTGCTTTACCACACCTGGAGCCAAGTCCTATACGGGGGTGTGGCAGGAAGCATTATGGCCATAGCCTGGTTTGCCTTCACACAAGAGATATTAACTCCTCTCTTCCCAAGGATAGCTGCGTGGTAAGTCTCTCTCTTCTGTGGAGGTTTTGTTCCTGCAGGTCTGCACTCTGTAGATTGGTGTTTTGCTCATTAGAATCCCTCACACTGAGTTGGTAATGCAGGGGTAGTGGAATTACCTGGCAAAGGAAAATTTTCCTTATCAATTGGTGTGAAAATCGTACTTTGAATCTGAAGCAAAACAAATGTAAAGATGCTTTGGTCTCTAAAATTTTAGTTGTTGCTGTGCCAGCCCTGTATAAGGGCTGCTCAAACTTCTATGAACCACGTGAGTTACAGATGTCAGAAGTGAGAATTCCTGTGTTCTGTTCCAGTTTTACCTACTGACTGATGTGGAACCTGCTTGTACCTCCATGTTTTCTTGGGCATACATATACAAAGGGTCATAAATCCTTGCCTCATGTGGGTGAGAGAGAGGAGGTTTAAGGAACTGTTAGGTTTGTAAAGCCCTACTCAAGTGGTGAGGTGTGGCAGAGCACTGGAGAAGCTTTTCAAGCAGAACAGACCTTTCTTAATGGATGTCTGATGACTTAGTGAAATTGCAAAGCCATTTAAATGTAATGGAGTCAGGAAATATTGTATAAGGAAAGAAAACATGCTTTTTAAATTAAATTTAACAAGAAGCTCCTTTTCCAGACTGAACGTTGATAGAACAATAAGGTTAAGTGATAGAACAGTAATGCTATGTCTGGAGCAGTTTTTGTGCTAATTTTTTATTTCGATCAAAATTGTGGAGTAAAAGTCTAATTATTTCCCCTTTCCACCACGTTGTCTGTTTCCAGGCCAATTTCAGAGTTCTTTTTAATCCGAGATACCAGCCTCATCCCTAATATCCTGTGGTTTGAATACACAGTCACGAGAGCAGAGGCAAGGTAAGTGATTCTGGGGGTGGAGGAGCTGTAGATGGTTCCACGTGGCAGATGTAGTTATTTATTGTCTAATGTGTGGACAGAATATGGGTAGAACAGTGCAAAGAAATGCTAAGTTGTGGGTTAACCACTGCATCTGACGAGTCTGTTGGGGAGTGTTTGGGATTAAAGAATGTTTCATTTAAATTGTCAGTATTCCATCTCCCTGGTCCATGTTCTTTGCCAGCCATTCTTTATAACCTTGCATCCACATCTGAGCTTGTGCACCCTTAAGACACAGTGGATGTTCTGGGGCTGAAAAGGGGCTGATTATGCTGTGGAGTGTGTTGGGGGCAGGTTTATTGTAGTGTGGAGCTGAGCAGAGCCTTACTTTAATCCTGTTGTTTGCTGCAGTGCCCCGTGGCAGGGCTGGGGCCACCTCTCACCTTGCCCCTTTTGCCGCTGCAGGAACAGACAGCGCAAGCTGGGGACGAAGCTGCAGTGACTCGGGAAGCGTGGGGACCAGAGCACACGTTGTAACGGAGACAGCGACAAGCAGAGACCTGGGAGCAGCAAGGAGCCTTTTAACAAACGGACCAAAGGAACAGGCAGGGACCATACCCAAAACCTGAAAGCCTTTGCTCTGCTTTAGCAGCTAGCTGGATGCTCCCTGATGCATGTGGGACTGTGCCGGAGTGGAAACTCAATTTCAACACCGATGCACATTGCTGGTTGGAATGTACCCATCATGTCTACGTCAGGGGAGGGGGGAGAAAATGCCTGGTGTCGTGTTCGGGGGAGGGAAAACCAAAAACGAATCCTTTCTGTGACTTTTTTTTTTTTTTCAGCATGAAATATACACATTATTTATTTATTTTTTTAAATGGAACTATTGTTTTTGGGGTGGGTGAGGCGTCGCGTGTTTTGGTTTTTACTTTTTGGTTGGGTTTCTCTTTTTGGAAGAAGATGACAAAACTAATCTCAAGTCCATCATGCTTAATTAGGACTTTTAAATTTTAAGAGCTTCTTAGGAAGGAGGGGAACTAGGATGGGGTGACTTAGGCAGAAGGGTGAGGAAAGGTTCCTTACCTTTCTGCAACCAATTTGGGAGATTAAAATCAATTCCAACTGCACTTTGTACAGATGGAAAGAGAAACTAAAGAGCTGATTTTTAACTCTAGTGATGGTTCTGCAGGGAAGCCTGCACGGGTGAAATTAGGGGAGTGTGTGTGTGTGTAAAACAAAGGAAAATCTGAAATATACTGACTTATTTTTTTTTCCACTGCTGCTCCTGTTGTGTAATTAGCAAGAGTATCTTTCCCAGAATCTCTTCTAGGTGGCAAGACTATCACACATCTCATGTTTACTCCATCTCTTCCTTTATGCTTTTATTAGCTCAGGGTTGCTGTGATCTGTGCAGCTGCTGCTGTGCCGAGGGCGCTGCTGATGGGTTCTCTAAGCAGTTCTGTGCTCCAGTGAGAGTCAGCCCAAAGCCTTACACAATTCAGTTGCAACTCTGTCTTAAGCACTGGAGTTGCTTTTTTTTTTCTGTTAAAGGGAGGGATTTTTAAAAAAGAAGTAACAACCATAAGTAAATAACGAGGTGAATGACCAGTAAATGGCTCAGCTGCTATCTGGGTCCTGTTAGAATCCAGCTGTGCACTCGAGTAGTGAGCTCGTCCTAGCACAGACTCCCACCAGTGGCTTTGTTGGGGTTCTGCAGTGGTAACATTGGATGCTGAATTCCTACAAGCAACTTTTGCTTTCCATCCTTCCCTTCCTTTTCTCTGTTTGGCTCTGGGGATGCTGTGTCTCTGACAGTGTCCCTGCCATCTGCGTGCACTGGTGGTGCCTACAACTTCCGCGAGCCACGAGTGAACCTGGCAAGGGCTCTACTCAAAGTCCTTCAAGGCTGTGCATGGACACTTTCTGTATTTCCAGAATATGGTGCAGCAGTTCAAGTGTAACTACAGAGGAATATTTATTCAAAGCACAATTGATTTGAACTTTCACAGATGAAGGACAACCTTCTGACGGGCTCAAAGGTCATCCGCGTGCCTTCGATGCAGTCGTGGCAGCAGACTGTCGCATCTCAGTCTTGCTGCCTGTGCTATCTCCCCTTTAATCAGACTCCTGCACTATAAAGCTCCTTGAAGTGAGATGTGTTTCTGTTCATCTTGATTTGGATTGGTTTTATTTTTTTAAGTTCTCATCTGTGCCTGTTGCCATAGAAGTTTGTGTGTGTTTACAGAGCGGGAGCTGCTGTAGGAACTCATGGATGAGCAGAGTGTTAACTGCAGAAAGCAATGATCCTGATCTGGGAGATCAGGAATGGTGGCTGATTAGATTTTAATATTTTAGTAGCTATGGGAAGTAAACAAACTGCTTTCAGCGAATGTTTTTTTTAAGAACTGCTTAGTATTCATATAAACTGAGCAATCCTGGTAACACCTGAGGGATTTGGGCACTGGATCTGCAAGAGGCATCTTGCAGCTTTCACAGGGACATTTGATCAGGCTGAGAACAGCTCTATTAGGACAGGACATCAGATGGGCCACGTGATCTGGTGGTACCGTGTGTTTCAGTTTGAGAGCTGGTACTAATTGCTTATTTCTTGTAAACCCATTTCTTTTCTCTTTATAACTCTTGTAAGTTCACTTACAAAGCCAGAGGGAAGATGGCAACTCTCTTCCCCAAGGACAAGGCTGAAAGGATGGATTGTTTCAAGAGTGACTAGTGCTTCCCTAGCCTCTCTCAAGCTGCTTCTGCTAGAAAAATGATGTGTGGAAGCATCTGCTGAGAACTAGAGCATAGGGAAGAGGTTTCATCTCCTCATGGAGAGCAGTGAGGTGTATAAAGATGTTCCACTTTGTGTTACCTTCAACCCCAAGCTTCCTACAGAAAATCTTGGGAGTCAGGGAAAGGAATCTTGTAAGACACTGTAATAAACTCTCAGAGTTGTTTGTAACCTGCATCTTCTGCCTACCTTTGCTGTACCTTTCTGGAAATCTTTGCAATACTTGATATAGTAGAAATTCCTTAGTGACCCATGGATTTTCTTAACTAAATGGTGCTGTGCAGGAAAAAGGTGTGAGCTCTGCCTTATTATCCTACACTTGTATGAAGTCTCCTGCCACTACTATTCTGAAATGGAATATTTTCTTTGGAATATGTGGCTTTGCAAGCTTTCTGTTCCTCCCCTGTACTCAAGGGGGCTGGATGGAGATGCTGAGACAATAAAAGGAAGGTGACAGAATGCTGTGGTTCGCTGTTCTTGCTGTCCCCACAAAAACATCCTCCCGTAAGGGCAGTTATGCAACTTCTGCAGTGTCTTAAGGAGACTTCAGCCTTTTTATAGCACTTCTCTGTTTATTATGTTTCAGTTTATTCAAAGAACATTTCAAAACTTTGCATGACATGGATTATGCTACCGAAACAGTATTGAACACAGCTAACCAGCGAAGCATGCAACACCACCAGGCTGTGTCATAAATTGCACTCATCCCCCAAGAGTTATCTGAGTATTTTCAGTCTATGCATTTCTTAAACTGTTTGCTCCAAATCAGTAGTTTAAGTTTCCTTGTACTTAATGTACCTTTAAGTCAATGGACATCTCTTGATAAAACAATTGGCAACAGGGAGAAAAATAGTATTCTGTAAGCTGACACCGAAATAATCAGGTATAAATCAGGACATCACATTTTAGAACTTGTACAATAAGAGAAAACTTTTTAAAGGAAAATACCTTGTAATGATTTTAGTATCCTTTTAAGCACTTCAAAAATCAGCTTCATTCATCTGAGTTTCAGCTCTGTCTATCATTAAGGATGCATTAAGTGGTTTATGGATCTTATATCTCTTTCAGTGTGGTTGTCTGCTTCTTGCAGCTGTACTCTGCTGGAGCTACTGGGATATCCAGATTTGGATCCAGAACAAATCAATCCCATCTTCAGAGAGAGAGTCACAGCAGTGCCTGCTTCTGCTTAATCTTTAGTAGGCACTTTCCTTTGAGAGACTTCTCCTTTGAGTCAGAAGTAGAAAAGGGCCAGTCTCAAATACTTTGGAGGCAATACTGTAGCATCAGTGGGAAAAGTAACTCATCCCCCTGAGAGGTTGATGCAGTCCAGGGGGATTATTACTTTGGCAGAAGGAGTATTATTTCAATGTAAAAGGCTACACAAACCCAGATGTTATTCCAGCAAGGTTTGCTCTCTTGTTTAGTATTGATACAATCACTTACACTGGGATGATACCAAGTATCCTCTTGCAGTTTTCAGTCTCATTCAGAGGAGACAACAAAGCAAAGACATCTGCTCGCAGGTTTGTAATGCTCCTACTGGGTGTTTTTAGACTGTCTCACTCCATTCAGGATTCTTCTAAAAGATCAACTAAATGCATGTAGATGATGTGAAAGTGGCAGTTCATACAATCACTGGCTGTGCAGGTGAGTTTCAATTAAATTTTCCTTTTTTAGGTTTATTTAGGTGTGAGATGGAAGCTTTGAAAGGACATCCTTTTAGGCAAAATGCAGTAGTGTTGGCTTGTGTCTCTCAAGAAGCAAACTAGAGATTCTTTTTGTTTTAAACAGGTTTAGTGCAAATTTATTCATAGATGTTCACCAAGGCACTTTGTTCGTGTCCCTTGCTCTTCTAGCATCAGAAAAGCAGCAATGACAATCAAGTATTCCCCTGTAAGAAAACAGTCCATCAGACTCCTAATGCTTCTTGTTCATGGTGATGTCCCAGCAGCTGCATCTTGGAAGGTGTGCAATTTAAATGTTCAGTTCCTCTTGCAGAAATAGCACTAGGATTCTTCATGACCATATGGTTTTACTAAATAAAAATACAGACAGGAGCCTGGATTCTGTCAGACTCATTGGAAGAGCACTTACAAAAATTCCTATGCTACAGTTGTATGTTAATGTTTCTATATGATCTTTTACAGTCTCAAGTTTGACAGCTGAACGTGAAAACACTGTCAAGAGATCATTCTCTCGCAGAACAGAGCTGGCACAAAGCTGAGTTAACGTGGCAGTAAGAAAAATCTCTGAAGACTGGCAGAAAAGGTGCTGTAGTTACTGCAGGAACGGCGCTGCCACAGCAGACAAACATCTACAGTGCCCACATTCCCAGCTTTCTTCCTCAAGCCTTCTGCTTTGTTAAAGCAGAGCGATGTGAAAGGAGCGTGACTCTGCAGCTCTTTTTTGGTTCTAACAGATTTGGACTCTGTGGGCCACAAACAGAAGTTTGTTCTGCAGTTCCTGCTCAGAAATATTTATTTCTCCACAACCTGGGTGTAACACGTAATGCACAAATGTGCTGTTTCTGAAAGCAAGGTATAAACCCACACTGGGTTAAGGTGTGTGCCCTGAAGGAGACTGGTGTGTGGCCTTCTGGGCTGTAAAGAGAAGGTCAGTGTCTGCTTCTTTTCCTCAATTCCAAGGGAGGAGATGACAAAGCAAGTGTCCTGCTAAATGCGTAAGCAATCCCTTCTCCTCTCTCCAAAAGGTAAGGTATGCAAAGCCAAAGGTAGCAAAACCTCTGTGAGAGAGAGGTTTTATGGAAGCCTTGTGGGGAAGCAGCTTTATGCTGAGCCTGAAGATCCATGGCCAGGACCACAACAGCAAGCTTAACAAAAATCCAGAACAACAACAACAAACCCAGCTTAGTTTGTAGCAAATGATACTCTGTTAATGGGGTCAGTGCAACAGAAAAGAGATCCCAGCATCCTAAAACAAGGGAAAGGGAGCATTCCCAGGCCTGTGACACATGTAATAGTTGGAGTGCATGGGATAAGTAGTGCAGTGCACTCGTAACAGGACTGGATCTGCTCTCACCTAAGAACTTCTTTCTCCCCTTGCAAAGTTCAGTGTCGATGTTTTGCTGCAGCAGCAGAAAAATCTTCAGTCAGGTTTGAAAGAAGCTGCGCTCTTGGGAAGCTGAACCAGCAAAAAACTTGGTCTGACAGTAGTTCCATCGTACAATAAACATTCCTCTGCTTTTCCTGGAGAAGAAGTACCTTCCTCACCAACAGGATTTAGATACTGAAGGACTGTGCTTTCTGTATTCCTTTACAGTTAAGTTCCATACAAATCATTTGTCGGTCCTCTTTGAGGACAGGAAGGTGCACTTTGCATTCACGGGAGAGGACCAGTCAGTTCTACTTTGGCTTAAGACAACGTTTCTTCCCACCACAGAGTCCATTATCTGCAGGTGATCATTCTGTAATCTCTTGCTGAACACAAATGGCCGATACCCTCCTGGGTTCCAGTCAGAGAAAGCAGTCCCCTCAAATAATTTTCTGAGGAACTGGGAACTTCAGTGCACGAGAGGCAGCCCCTTTAGTTGGGGGCTTTGCATCACGTTTGCTTCTTACAGTTTGGATTTGGGAGTGGACTGGAGCAAGATCCTCATGTCCAGTAGTGCCTTCTCAAGGTAATGCGCCATGCGGGCTGCGTTTGTTTCAGCACAGCTGTTGAATGCTGAAATTGCAAAGTTGATGTGTTCATCCATAGGGTTGTAACAGACTCCATAGCCATCTGGAACCACGGGACCAAAGCACATCACACAGTCTGTCTTCGCTGGGACCTGTGGAGACAACGTCATTAAAAACATCTAAGCAGCCAGAGAGAACTGCAGCCATCAAACACAAACAGCTCTGTCAGCAGTGGAGGAACCTGCCACCTCCTGAAGATGCTCTAGAAGATGGCTTTTTTGGTCAACTCCACCTCCCACCACGCATGCTGGATTCTGTCACTTAGCAATGTGTCTTCCTATGCGTTTGCAAAGGAACACTTCTCCCTGAGATAAGCTTGTCATAAGTCACAAGCAGAACTGTATCAGTAAGAATCACAGCACAGATGAACTTAAAGCTGTTCTGGCAGCTGACTTCGCTTCCTATCGCTTGCAGGTAGAGACCAACCACTTCTGGTTGATTGTGGCCTTGGTTGTGCTGGTGTTTTACAGGGTTGAGAGGGACTGTGGAAGCTCTCAGATCAGATCTGCAGCTTTGTGGGATTGGTGGTTCAGTCCCAAATGAAGATTAGTTTCTAACGTGAGGAAATTAAGGAGAAACGTGGAGAAGAAAGGCAGTGAAAATAAACAAAGAGCGTTTCAGTCTTTGCTCAGATGAGTCCTACCTGGCTTGTTGAGAGGTTGAAGTGCATGGCGACAGCGTACGCGGTGTCCATGAAGAGCTCAGGTATGCTCACCAGGTCCTCGATGGCTTGAAGCTTCAGGCCCAAGAGGTGGCGGTCTATGGCCTGGCCCCTTATTGCCTGTAAGGAAAGGAGATGAAATTCTGAGAGCTGGCAAGTGAGCAGAACTTCCATTTCTTTAGGTTAAAGGAAAGTACACTTCTAACAATTTCTATAAATGTTTAAAGTTAGAAGGAAACTACATCTTGCCTTAGGGACCAGTTATCAGGCTTGCTTGTAAGGGCTGTGATATTAAACATGGCCAACCTTACAGTCGCTGCTTATGGGCTCCCTCTGGTTGAAGGGGTCCTCGTGCAACTTTGGAATTTATCAGCCACAAAGACAGAACTGAAGCTGTTTTCAGGTTTAATTCTCTCCTTTGAGTCTGTCACAAAGGGACACTAACCCCTGGCTGGAGAGAAAGCATTCATGGCCCGCAGCACTGTCGGGTCAGAGGGAGACAAGAGCACTAATGGCCACATTACTACGCCAGCAGAGAAAGCTCTTAAGGTCTCGTCTTTCACCAGAGCCCTCCTTTGCTATGTAAAGCCCCAAGCCTGGCTGCAGAGAGAGAGAGAGGGCACTCACCATATCCGTGTATGCCCTGTGGGCCTGGGTTGCTCTCCGCAGCAGGTCTGCTTTCTCCTGGTCCTGAGAACACACAGATCCATCTCTAAGTTTTTCTACAGAATGGAAACCCTCACTTTGGCTGTTCTGCTAGGATGGAGGGGGCTTCTGCCTTGTGTGTGTCTATACTAGACTGATTCTTACATTTACTAGATGGAATTTAATATCATTTTGCTTGGTTGTGTTACTTTATCCTGAATGGAGCTCTCCATCTATCAGTAGCAGAACTTTGAGTAGTAAACAGAGACTTTTAGAAGGGACATGCTTTTCAGTGGGATTAGAAATGTCCATGTTGCTTCTCAGGTTTTTAATAAACATGAAAAGAAAGCCAAATGCACCCCAAGGAGTCTAACTATATAATCCAGGCTATGTTTTAGCTCAGCTTCATATTGGGTGCTATTCTTAGCTGAAATTGGCTGACACAGGTTTAGCCAAATAAGCAGCTTTCCTCTTTTTCTGGACTGGAGTCCTCTTCGTCCACCACTCTGAGATTCTCACCGATTTGTCAGGGCTGTCCATTGCTTGCACAAACTTCAGAGAGTCTACAGAAGTGGAGCGGATGGTGTCTGTGCGGCCCAGGCGGAACATCCTCAGCGATGCGCTCTCATACGTGGCACAGGCGTGGCCGTACATCCTGGACGGTGGAGGAGAAAGGCACAGAAGTGAGTTTGTGTTCCCTCTTGTGAACGGGAAAGAACTAAGGGGAAGACTCTGGGAACACCCAGAGGGGTTGATCTCGCCTGTTGCTTGGCAGCTGCCATAAGCAGGAGTTGCTGTTCAGCCCCAGTGCATGGGGATTTGCTAAGCAGGCTGTATCATGCTCATATATTCGAGTCTGATGGTGAAGGTGCTGAGAAGCCAATTCTTGGTGGTCTTACCTGTAATAGGCCAGCTGCAAGGCAAGCTGGATAAAGGCATCAGGACTTATCTTCTCTGATTTGGGGAAAGTTTTCCCAAATTGATGAAAGACCATGACTTTGATATCCAGGTCTTCCACCATTCTGCGGGGAAAGAAAGAGGAATTGTGTTCATTTACCTGCTGCTTGTTCTTATAACATAAAGGTATGGACTTAGCCTGTTCTCTCCAAGCCTTATGAAAGCAATTGGGATCCAATCTATGTGGGGACAGAGGGAGCTCAGTCACACAGAGACTTGTTTGGGCAGCCCTAGAGCTATTTTGGCCACTACTGAGAACCTTCATCACGTTAGAGACGGGCGTGTGTCTGTGTGTGTATGCTCCAGTGTCCCTAGTTTGATCCTTAAAGCCTTGTTCTTCCTCAGCAAAGTGGGATGGATCCGCAGTTACCCCCTTCTGGCACCTCTGACTTGATTCCTGGCCAGTGGCTTTAGTTTGCTTTTCAGCTGGGTTCAACGTTTTTGACCCAAGAAGTCACGGGGAAAACTCCCCGGTTGCAGTGAGGGAAGCCTCATTTAAACCGCTGACACATCCCAAAGGGGGACATGAATTACTCAGTCGCTCACCAGACCTCTCTGCTGCTTCATACTTACATGTTGAGGTTCTGCTTTGCCTTCTCTATGTCATTCTTGATTTCTGGGGTGATGTTAAACCGCAGCTTTTTGGGCATTGGCAAAGGAATCATGGGCGATCTGACCAGCTCAGGTTTCTTCCTGCATAGAGAAATGATTATGTTTAAGTAGAACTTTAGCACCAGAGCTGGGTTAGAAGTGCACAAGAGATCTCTAACACCTTGTGACGCCAGTCACAGGCTGAAATATTCCTCACAGTGCCATTACAGTGTTTTTAAAGAGTATGAATGAAATGTTTCCTGTGCCTTCTGCCCAAAAGAAATGCCTCTCCCAGGCAAAAGTCCTGTTAACTCTGAACAGTGGAATTCCCTGAGAATGGAAGCAGTAGCAAAACTTACCAGAGCTTGGCCACTCAGTTCTCATTACGAATACAAGAACTGCAATATCTAATTAGCATACCTTTACCCTTCCTCCAGAACAAATTCCCAGGTGTGAGCTAAGAGGCATGTTCCTGAGGAGCAGGTGGTTTAAACCCTATCTTTAAAGCTAAGGAGAACCAGAGGAGGCAGGACTCACGTGTACTCCACAATGTGATCCAGAAGAGCAACGATGGGTGGGCCTTCGGAGGGAGCATGCTCGTACACGAGACCGCAGGAGCCGTCTTCAGCGATGATGAACTAGGAGAGAAGAAGGAGAGGACAGTGTTGGAGGGAGACATCCAGCGCCTGAGGCAGGAGCTACCTGGAGAGATCTTAGTGTCTCCCTGCTTTGTATCAGAACAGTGATCCTGTCCTTGCACACTCAAAGGGTCACACGAGGTCTCATTTAGCAGAATGACAATAGGAGCCGTTCAGCAGGCTTAGAAGATCTGACAGCACTCTTAAAAGTTCTGGAAAATGAACTGGATAAGAGCAGATCTGATAGATATGTTGGTGTGCTCGGTGTCCTGGGAATACAGAGTGGTTCAATGGTTTTGATTAACTGAGATGCACACATAATACAGGAATAATATCACCATGTGCTGGCTTACTTTACTTTTCAATTAACTGGAACATCTAAGCTTTTATCCCAACAATGAAGAGTTCCAAATAGGAACAAAATAGCTGAAAACATTATGAAGAGTTCAGCAGGTATGAGAAAACTCTTTTCAAGTTGCTACTATCCACAAAGCCAGGTTATACCAACTAATGAAGAAGCTCGAACAGCAGCTGCTATTGAAATCTCTTGATGAGAGTGAACCGAGAAGAGATCAGAGCGATGCCGTGGGACGGCAGCTCAGGTTTGAAAAACCAAAACAAAAAGCCATTGGGCAGCTCCTGGCAGAAAGAGGAGAAGTGACAAGCCTAGAGGAGATCCATGGAACACATCTCCCTGTGTTTGGGCTGCCTCCAGGCAGACGAGGCGTTGTTCACCGCAGGCAGAAAATTGATTTACAAGGAACACAAAGAACTGCTACACTGAATGTGTGTGGGCAGAGACAGTAATAGAAACAGAAGCCCCTGAGGCAGGAATTGAGTGCTTGTGGTGGCTGCAAGGGAAACCACAGGATCTCATATTGCCACCATCTCCCCTATTTCTCCACTCTCTTGACATGAGGAAATGCCAAAGGTTTGTGGCGTTTCTCGGACTTTTGCAGTCTCAGGGATAACGTCTCCTCCACACCTGTGTCTGCAGCACCTTTAGAGCACCAGCACTTACTTGGAGGGTTTTGTCAAACCAGCGGTTGCCGCTGTTCCAGCGGCTGCCTCCGCCGTGCAGCATCTGAGCGGCCACGCGGCTCTTGTAGATGTCTTCGGACACGCGCGGCATCGGCGCGTCAAGGCACACGGTGCAGATGCTCTTCTCGATCGTACGCACAGACTCCTTGTTGGTCTTATCTGGGAGAGAAACGATCAGCAAATAAGGAAGGGGAGTCAAAAAGCTTTCATTTCAGTTAGAGGGAGACTGAAATTTAGAAGAGCGGCCTTGAAGGACCCAGTGTTGGATTCCAACTGTACCTCAATGCCACACTGATCATTTAGGGGTGTGCACGGTTATTAAAACTGTATTCAGCTAGATGGTTACAGATGTGAGCACGGAGCATTCACCCTCCTGTTGTCATGTTTCTTACACCCCACCCATCTGCAAGGCAACAAACTCTAGGATTTCAGGTCTAACAAACCAAGCTTCAGATTTCACCCATGCACCTTTCAAAACAGAAACAGCAATGCTTTGCAGTGAAATCAAATTGCTTTGAGGTGGAAAGCTTGTCCAGAACAAGCTTCCAAAAGAAGAGGTAAGCAGAGCACTGCAGTGAGGTTGGTAGTTCAAACACTTGGGTGTTTGGTACTTGGATGTTAAGGGTGCTACAGACCTTTCAGAAGGTTGTTGTAGGCCTTTGCCCAGCTGTTCCGGTGGTTGGTGGTGAGGATCCCAATAGGTTCTTTGTTTGTTTGGAGGGAGGTGTTCCATATCTTCTCCAGTTGTGTGAAGAGCTGGTCGGTGGTAAGAGGACTTCCATCACTGTTGTAAACATCCAGCTCAAAGAACTGATGGTGAGAAGAGCAGACAAGGACACAGAACATGAGAGAAGATCTTTATTATCCAGGCCCTGAATCAGGAAGGATTGGAGGAGGTAAGACCTGACCTAAGAGCTCTGCTTGTAATTAGGCCTTTGAAGGATGCTCAGAATTGAGAGACTCAGGTCCAACTTCCCTTGCAGGGCATAAATACAGTCCAGGTTTTAAGCTCTGAAACCACAGTAATGAGGGCCAAAAGGCATGAGGAATTCGCATTTCTGAGACTTGCCCATGGTGGTAGGGTTTGTTATCCAGTTTCTACTGGGAATTTCCAATTCCAGACGTGATCTCTGGGCTTTAAGACAGGAATTGCAGGGGCAAGAGACAGAGGAATAGAGTTTATTTCTGCCTCTGTCTGTTGCTCACACATGGCAACCCCAGCTAAGGCTGAAGGGGATAAAGGGAGCAGGAACAAATCCCCGGTGAGGCAAACCTTGTGGGCAGGGGCTTTCTGTTGTCCCCCTTCCTCTGGACCAACTCAAGGTGAAAGGGGCAGCTGCATCTAAGAAAAAGCTGGGAAAGCTCAGGAGCTGCTGTACCTGGAAGTTGTGAACCACTGTGATGTGCCTGGACTGCTTTTTGCCCCTGGCGTAGTTGACAATGGAGTCCCGCTTGGGCCCGGGAATGCGGCAGGATGAGAGGATCTGGTAGTACTGGTTCATGCAGAGGGGCTTTCCACCCATGTGCTCCACTGGGAGGGTCTCACTGGAGACACAGCAAGGGAAGGAGGAAGGGGAAGAGAAAACACAGCAGTGAGAAGGCCGGCACTCCCCACACAAGCCAGGCTCAGCCATGCAGCTCCCGTCACTCACTCCAGCAGGACCTGGATGTGCTGGTGGTATCAAAAAGGGGCCGTCCCTCCCCATTCCTACTGGCTTCCTTAGTAGGGACTGCAGAGTCTTTGCCAGCCTTTCATTTGGGAAGGGGGAAAAAGCACTGTATTCTGTAACACCAGAGAAACAGAGCTCTGGACGTGCTACACAGCTCAGCAGAGGCGGTGTTGTCTGCAGAGCAGAGAATCCAGGGCACAATTTCCTGGGAGATGCATTGTTTGCAGTGGAATAGCAGAAAGAGGTTTTTGGCTGTAATCTCAAGTGGGTGTGTGATGTGCTTGCTGTGACTCACAAACTCGACTGGGACTCAGTCGATCGTTTGAGCAGTCGTATTCCAACTGCCCCTCTCACAGCTGGCCCTGAGCCTTGTCTGGATTGGACGTAAAGGTGGGATGTTAGTAAATGTGTGGATGGATTATAAATAAGGCACGTTCAGCAAAGGGTTGCTGGTGATTGGAAGAAAAGGGGTAGGGAGAAACAAGTTTCTCCAGAGCTCCTCTTGTCTAACTGCAAGGAGAGAAACACCAGAAACCCAAAAGGAGAGAAGCAAATTCCTGCTGCCTGAGCTGTAGATTGTGCTGTGGGCAAAGAGCAGCACATGGCTCCCCAGGACTGCCAGCCAGGCTCACTCCCTCTAGGCACGTACACGTGCCAATGAAAGCATGAAGGTAAACAAAGAACATGAAGAAAGGAAAGCAGATTTGCTTTTTTCCAGTGGTGGTGACCTTAGCAGTGAGCAGCGATCTTGATTACAATATCTCTTCCAATATGGGCTCTCTACTCTTGCCTTTTTATTTGGAAGAGAGATTTACAGACCATGCTCAGCCTCTCTGGACAGTAAGGCAGGAGGGTCACCAACTCACTTGTCAATCATGGTCTTGAAATCCAGGATGCCCTCAATCAGCTTGGCAGCAAACCTGGAAAAAGATCAAATATGACACGGTGAGATTGAAATGCAGGGGCTAGGGAGGGCTCTCAGAGCTTCTCTCTGCTCCATACAAAGTTCAGCGTCTCTGCCAAAGCCCTCTTGTGCCCATCTCTGGTTCATTGGTGCAGCCACTCTGGGGCTGGGAGTTGAGGCTGCTGGATAGTCCAACTGTGTGTCACTTCTTTATGTGCCTCACTGAGTAACCAAGGAACTCTGAGCAGCTTTCAAGGAAGCAGGGTTCACTCCAGATGCATAAAAGGCCTTTAGCAGCAGTAATTTTTACTGACGTGATTTTATCACATCCTGGTTCTGAGTCTTAGCATTAAAACAACACTGAGAAAAGGGGATTTCTGCCCTTCCCTATCCAAGGGGTCACCTCTGAGTTTCAAGCCAAGCTGTGGCTGGATCTCCCTGCATCCACGACTCACCACTGCTGTTCCTCCCTAGTGAATGTTCTGCTATTGCAACTCTTCAGAGCATTCCTGTGGCATTGAGGGATCTGAAACAAATGCAGGTGTGCTGCGTGCTGACACCGAGGTGTTGCATTCACCAGGATCAACATAAACACTGCCAGACCTGGCTGCCAGCAGGGAGGGAGGCTGTGACAAAGCACAAACTGCTTCCTTTGGGAGGGACAGGTTGGCCTACTCTGACCTAGGAGCATGGGAGGAAGGAGGCAGGAGGTCACTGTGACAAAAGGTTGCAGCTTCAAAGGGTTTAAGGTGGTGCAAGCTTTTGGCATTAGCAGGCAGTGTCATCTAGATTTGCCCAGCCTACTCAGCCCTAGCAAAGATCAAGTGATGTAACTCCAAGAACTTAAGGGCTGGCAAACAAATAGACATCCTGCAAAGTAGATTTCAGTGAAAATCTCCCAGTCTCATTGTGAAACCTGAGAAGGTGAAACAGGTGGGAAACAACAGCAAGAGACCCTGTGTTCCTTTCCAGAGAGTGAACAGCCTGGGAGCAGAGTTGGGGATTAAGGGGGAGGTGGGCGAGACATCAGTTGACTTGTTTTCAGCCAGCAGTGTTGCCAGATTAAGGAATGGAGAACACTTTCTAAACTTGCTTTCTGGTTTCTGAAGCTTTAGTCTCAACCCACGCTGTCAGACTCCTTTCTGCAGCCACAAACTATCCCAACATGCATTTAAATTGTGGTTCACATGGGAGCCCAGGTGCTCAGTTCCCGGGGCTGGGGCAGTGGTGGTACTACAGATCTTATCTTCTATTTGGATAACTTGAGAGTGAGCAATGTGAGAGAGAGCTTTCAAAGACATTTGTCCAGTCTTGCAGTGTCCCTGTAAGGCTCACCCTCGGCACCCCTGCTCCAGTGTATCCAAGGGAGCGTAAGGGAGGATCTGTTCCCAGCCTCACGGCTCCCCTGGCTGGTACTTTGGATCTGCTGGGGCAGTGGTGCCTGGTAACTGTGGCAAAGGTAACCCTATATAAAGGTCAAGGCTGAAGTTCTGCCGAGTGGATTTAACACACTCATAGTGGCAGTTAAAAATTAAAAGAGAACCCACAAAGAAGGGAGGACACGGCAGAGTTTGATGCAAAGTAAAACTTAGGGGTGTGGAGAGAGGCTGGTGACTGTTTCCAAACCATAAATCCAAAAGTGACATGAGAGAGTAGGGGGCAGTCCCTGCAGCAGACTCCAGAGGCATTTCTTGTTGCTCTTCCCTACGTGCCTGGCCTGGTTTTCATGCCCCCTTTAACTACACACACGATGTTTGTGCCTCTTAGTATTCAGAGTGCCTGATATTACCCTCACCATGCCTCCAGCCAGCAACATGACCATCTCACAATGAAGATCTGTGAGATGGGATGACCAAAACCTTGGGTTTTAGTCCCAGTTTAGCACCTGAACCTCTGGACTCTTTGGTTTTCCCCCTTGAGGAAAATATTTCATCTGCTAGAACAGCCTGGCAGCCTTTCCTTATCTGTACAGCCCTCCTGCCCAGCACACAGCTATCAAACGTGGGGACCACAGGCTAATTACCATTTCCCAACCAGCCTCTGTCCAGCAGAGATAGCTCATCCCATCTGAAACCCAGGGGAAGGCAGAGAAGGACCCTACCTGAGCTGACCTTGTCGATCCAGAAAATCCTGCTTAGGCAAAACCACACCTGGGCTGGAATGGACCACAACCGGCAGGCGATATTCCAGGTAAGCTGTCTTCAGCCACCAGTCCGAGAGCTGGGATGGAGAAACGCAACGTGAAGATATGGCAGCTACATCCAAGCCTGGCTTCACGGTCTCCCCATCCTGCCCCCAGCTCCATCCTGCACTGGGCAAACAAACTGTTTGGGCTTTAGGCTTTGCATGTGGAAGGGTAGAGGGGGATTTGAGCGAGGCAGTGGGGGCTCTGGGTGCAGGGCTCGAGCAGAGGGTTTCCTTCAGCTTCTTGGGGCAGCTGTGTGATGCTGACAGCTCAGAGCCTTCAGAAGCCACAGGCAGGGTCAGTGATTCCCTGTTCTGCCATAAATCTCTGCTCACTCAAGTCCTGGTGAGGAGCTCACACAGCTCGGGGAGGTTGGCGGCAGACTGGTTGTGAAGGTGATGCCATGAAAACACATGGATGCAGCCAGGACACTGGAGAAGTGCAGGTCAGACCTCCACCCTCCCTAACCAGAGCCTGGGGCCAGAGGCCCGACCTACCCAGTTCTCTGTTTTCTTGGCTCTTCTCTCCAGGCCTTTCTGCAGCCTCTCCCCGACGCCTCCAGGTTTGCGGAACTCAGCCACCAGCTCCTGTGTGTGGTTCAGCTCCTCCTCGCTGATGATGGGCTGCAGGGCCAGCAGGTACCGGTCCAGCGTTTGCTGGAGGGGTGGCACGGGAAGACTGGGCAACGCTTCCTGATGAAGTCGGAATCTGCCTGGGATCTTGCCTAAAGCTGTCGTCTTCAGCAGGCCGTAGGGCCTGGCCTGCAAAGCACAGAGCAAATGTCGAGACAAAGCTTCCCCCCAGGTAACCTGGAGCTGGGAGTCTCCGTCCCATCCTCTCCAAGGGCACACAAGTGTTTCAGCGTGGAAGCAGAGCATGTGAAGCACAAAAGCAAGGCACAGGTCTACTGACTGCACGCTGGAGATGGTTGTAGGACATCCAGAAAGCTGCAAGAAAGAACTTAACCTCCCGAGATACCAATTCTCAGCTCATCAGAGGAAGTGCTGCCAGGATTATGACACATCTCCAACTCTCCGAGCACCTTCCAGCTGAGAGTCTCTGCATTCGACAGTCAAACCCTTCCATCATATGGTAAGTGGTAAGAAAGCAACTAATTAAAGGAATAGTCATCTTGTGTACTGACAGAAATTGCTTCATTACTTCTTACAGCAGCGTAAGGAGGTAAAGCAGAACCCTTGTGCCAGATCAAATCACCCTTTGGGCTTTGAGGAGACAGAATTTAGCGAACAGCTCCTCTCTGACCGGTCAGGGAAGGACCAGCTGTGATGTGCAGGTCTTAGGGTGACGATCCCTCATGCTGGGGAACACTCCCTGTTACTGGAGGACCCAGCTACATCAGGATCTCTATCTGCTTGTACCAGTAAGGACTGGCCAAATCACAGACGCCTTTGAAAAGGGAACAGCAAGAGCTTTTCAGGAAATTGTGGGTGATGCCAGCAGGCTCCTGGGGTCCAATGGGGTCTTGTGGGAGAGGAAAGCCTTAGAAAGCACCCTAGCATTTCCCTGGATGGAGAACTGAAACGGGGCAAACCAGGAGATGAGCTTGCTGGTTTTTCCCCAAAAGAAAAACATCGTCCTCTTAGGTGAACAGAGTTGGACACCGTTTGTCTTGGAGAAGTTTAAACTGTACTCTAAAGGTTTGTGGTCCCCTCTTCTCCTCCCGCTCTGCTGCATCTACTGAATCAAGCACTGACTGATTCAGGACTCTGCAGGACTCTGGACTTTGCATCTTCAGTGCGCTGAGGATGCAAAGCCAGCGAGAACATGCCCTTTGATTTCCAAGGCAATGAGCAAACAGCTGTCCCCGAGCCTCAACGCAGGAGTTAAAGAGAAAAAGAAAGAAAGAGCTAAATCTGCAAGGTGACAAAGCCTCCACGTGGTGCTGAGCCCCCAGAAACGCTCTACCTGGCAAGAACTACAGGATCAAGGTTTGGAGAAGAACTGTTAAAAACAAGAGAAGGGGGAATCACTGAACTATGAAAGGAGAGAGAGGTTGGCAAGATATGAAGGTGTTAATCATGGTGGTGTGGGCATACTGTACCTGCTCTTCTTGCTTCTGCTTGCTATCCATGGCTGGGAGGACAGAAAAGATCGGAAACCTCTCCCTCGGCCCTTCTCGGTTTCCTCTTCCACCTGGCAATGTGCTGCCCGTGCAGGGCGTCAGCTCGTTAGCAAAGTGCCACCTGACTGCCTGTGCACAGGGCTCAAGGCCACACGCGAGGCCGGGGGAATTGGACCTTTGGCCTGCGACAACGGCCACGAAGGTGTCTTTCTGGGAAGCCCTCCCGTGGCCACTGCCTGTCAGCCCCACGTTGTCCGGCCGGCGCTGGCTGATCGATACCGTGTGGGCAGGGTCTTTCTCTGATCGATAGGTCAGGGCCACCAGCCATGGCAGGAGATGCTGGGGACAATGTTTCCTCAGCCTTCGCCTGGACCATGAAACTACATAAACCGTTGTGAGAGAAGCCTGAACATCTCTGGGCAGGAGAGACCCTGGTTTATGTCCTGGAATTGGGTGGCACCGGGGGCTGCCACAGCATGGGACAAGCTGCAGGGAGTGCTGCTGTAGGCAATTTAGTCCCTTTGTTCAGGTAAAGGTGGCCAGAGGATGCCAGGAAGTGCAGGGACAGGATGAGGGGGAATGGTTTTAAGCTGAAAGACGGGAGACTGAGATGAGAGCTCAGGAAGAAATGTTCTCCTGTGAGGGTGGGGAGGCCCTGGCACAGGTTGCGCCATCCCTGGAGGTGTTTGAGGCCAAGGTTGGATGGACACCTCATCTAGTGGGAGGTGTCCCTGCCCATGGCAGGGGGGTTGGAACTGGATGGGCTTTGATGTCCCTTCCGACCCAAACCATTCTGTGATTCTATGGCAGCTCGCCAGCAGGACCTGGGCAGTTTCCCAGCATTGCTGCAGGTGGTGTAGGATCAGTTGGAGATGGGAACAGATTAATTTTGGGGCTAAAGCTGGACTTCCTGTATGCATGCTCATTATTGCAAGCTGAGACTTTGGGAAATTCTGGGTTGTCAGCCCTTAAAAAGGAATCTCCAAAGCAGGGCAACAAGCAAACTGTGCAACCACAAGGAATATCACCCCCTCCTTCACATCTATCTGACTGACTGAGGGGCAGACGACACCACCACACATTAAAACGTGGAGAGGGTTTGTATCTTTATGTCCTCTGTTTGTCTGGTTTGAGGTCAAATTTGAGCATTTTGTGGGAGGAGGGAAGCGAGCAGAGGTGGCAGCTGGCAGCAGACACAGGGAACAGTCCACCTTTCCCCACAAGCAACAGGGAAAGCGAACACCAGGGCAGAGTGGGGCGTGCAGACATGGCTGGCATTGCTCCCAAGCCACGTTCCAATGCGGCAGATGACCTTTTCCAGAGCCTGCAAACCTGGTGGGAAATCCACCAGCAGCCTGGGGGGCAGGAGGGATTTCAGAGCAGTGTCTGATTCCCAGCACGGCCAACACGGTCAGTGTCAGATGACAGAGGTTTCTCTTTTTCTTTTACTTTCAAATCAGAAGCCAGAGAGCCCCTCAAGCCCCAACCAGCCTTGCTTGGCCCCTGGGATGAATCCATTGTGGAGCTGCTGCCATCCCGCTCTGCCTCCTCCTCCCCAGGGACCCCTTAGTGTTCGCAATAAGCGGTGCCCGAGACCAGGCGTGGGGCTGACGGCATGTGCAGGGAAAGGTGTGTTCCACAGGTGAAGCCCGTGGAGAGCCGCTCCTGGGCCTTCCATGGCTATGGTCATCATCCACCCTTGCCATGGCCATCATCCGCCACAGCTAGCACCCACCCTCGTCATGGCCACTATCCACCCTTCTACGGCAGTGGCCACCACCCATGCTCCCCATGGCCACGGCCAGCAACTATCTCATCGTGGCCATGGCCAGCAGCCACCTTCACCATTGCTTTGGCCACCATCCACTGTCCCCATGAGCACAGCCAGCAGCCACCCTCGCCATGGCCACCATCCACCCTTGTGATCACCACTATCCACCCTCCTTATGGCCACGGCCAGCACCCACGGTCCGAGCGCCGCTCCCCACAGCTCCCGGGCAGCAGGAGCCCGGGCCGGCCGGGAGGATGCTCCCCAGCAGCTCCCAGGGCTCCATCACCCACGGGCACTGCGCTCCCCGTGGATTCGCGGGGCCGGCGCTGCGCGGACACTGGCTGCCGCCAACCCCCCCCCAGCTCCTCCTCCCTTCTCCTGGCCCCTGCCCCGGCACTCACCGCGGCCCTCGCCACAAAGGCCAGCATGGCTCCGCGCCCGCCGCGGCCCCGGTCCCGGCAAGGACAGCACCCGCCCCACCGCCCCCTCCGCCCGCCCGGGGCGGGGCCGCCAC
>JAUMJL010000994.1:0-69494 GCA_033558185.1 Dromococcyx pavoninus | reverse complement strand
ATTGGTCACCTCCCCGCCAACCGCCCCGCCCATCTCCCCGCCCGTCTCTCCACTCCATTGGCCACTTCCTCGCCTATCTCCCCACCCATTGGTCAACCTCCCCGCCCCGCCTAGCGCCCCGCCTTTGTCCCCGCCCCGTTCCCCTTGCCAGCCAATCGCGTGCCGCCCTGTTGGCCGTGCCGGGCGCCCCGCAGCACGGTGGAAGATGGCGGCGGGCGGGCGGCGGGGCGCGCTGGCGCTGGCGCTGTTGGCGGTGCTGACGGCTGTGCTGGGCCTGGGGAGGGCGGAGGCCGAGGGGGCGGCGGGGGCCGCGCCGCACCGGCGCTTCGAGTACAAGTACAGCTTCAAGGGGCCGCACCTGGTGCAGGCCGACGGGACCGTGCCCTTCTGGGCACACACAGGCAGTGAGTGCGGGGGGACGGGGCTGAGGGGAGAGCCCGGGGGTGAGGGGTGGGAGAGGAGGAGGGTGAGAGGTACTTGTGGAGGGGGGCGAGGAGTGGGAGAGGAGGGAGCATGAGAGGTACCTGGGGGGAGGCGAGGGGTGGGAGAGGAGGGGGCATGAGAGGTACCTAGAGGGAGGGGGGTGAGAGGTGCTTGTGGGAGAGGAGGGGGTTGCTGGGCTGAGGGGGTGAGCCTTGAGGGGGGGCGAGGGGTGGGAGGAGAGGTGGGTGAGAGGTACCTGTGAGGGGTGTGAGGGGCTGGGGGGGGGGCGAGGGTTGAGAGAGGAGGGGGAATGAGAGGTGAGGGGCTAGGGGTGAGAGAGGAGGGGGGTGCTGGGCTGGGGGGGGTGAGCCTTGGGGGGGGAGAGGAGGGGGGATGAGAGGTGAGGGCTAGGGGTAGGAGAGGAGGGGGGTGCTGGGCTGGGGGTGGGGAGTAAGCCTTGAGGTGGGGGGCAAGGGGTGGGAGAAGAGGGGTGGGAGAGGAGGAGGGTGCTGGGCTGGGGGGGGTGAGGGGTGGGAGAGAAGGGGGTTGCTGGGCTGGGGAGCTGATCTTTGAGGAGGGGGAGAGGAGGGAAGTGGTGAGATGGGGGGAGGCCTTGAGGGGGTGGTGAGGGGTGGGAGAGGAGGGGCATGAGAGGTATGTGGGGGCGAGAAGCTGAGGTGGGGGGTGAGGGGTGGCAGAGGAGGGGGGTGCTGGGCTTGGGGGGGGTAAGCCTTGAGGGGGGGCGAGGAGTGAGAGAGGAGGGAGCATGAGAGGTACCTGTGAGGGATGTGAGGAGCTGAGGTGTTGGGGGGGGCGAGGGGTGGGACAGGAGGGAGGATGAGAGGTGGGGGGGGCGAGGAGTTGAGGTGTGGGGGGGTGAGGGGTTGGAGAGAAGTGGAGTGCTGGGCTGGGGTTTTGGGAGGGTGGGGGTGAGGGGAGAGGTGGGGTTTTGAGGTGGGAGGGTGAGGTACGAGGTCAAGGTGCTGATGTGTCTCTGCCCTCAGCCTGGGCCAAGAGCCCCTGCTGGGTTTTGGGGGTGCAAGAGCCCGAGGTGGAGCTGTGCCTTGGCAACCATGGGTTTATTGGGATGGGGGGGTGCAGGTTTTGTGTCCCCCACAACCTGGGCTGAGGGTCCAGCTGTGCTGGAAAAGACATCTGGCCTGCCCTGAGTCCCCCCATCTAAAATACATCAATATTTACCTTACATAAAGTTCTACCTCGGTATCTCAGCATTAATTTCTGCTGGGCTCTCATTTATTGTTAAATGTTAAATGAGTGTTAATTTTGACTCTTCTGTGATACGTGGCATGAAGGGAACTGTCTCCAGATGAGCTTTTTTAACCATGTAATCCCCCCCAAACCCCTTTTATTATAAATTAATCTGTAATTATACACCTGTTATCTTCAAATTTTCTGTTTAAGAATGAGGTTTGAAAAAGCAGAGCAGGGATCTGATTTACCAGAGTCACCTGGGGGGCAACAGAAAGCTCAACCTGATTAGATTAATTAATTTAATAAGTGTCTTGACAGCAAGACCAATGTTCTGTGTAAGTTGGGCATTGTGGTCCCACAGGAGAGGTGACAAAGTCTTCCATGAAGCAGCCGTAATTGAGCTGTTGAAGTAAAGGTGGTGGGGGGGTTGGTTTTCTCCTTCCCCTCTCAGGTGGTTGAGCCCTCCTTAGTTATTTTGAAATCTGCCCTCCAGCTGAGACCAGGAGCTGTTGTGAATTCAGGGGATTTGTTAATTAGTGGTAAGCACTTTCTCCTTGGTGAGTTGGGTGTTGGTCCCTTTCCTTTCCAGATGCCATACCAAGCGCGGATCAGATCCGGATTACAACGTCTTTGAAAAGCCAAAAAGGTTCAGTGTGGACGAAAAACAAGTCAATATTTGAATTCTGGGAAGTCGAGGTCACCTTCCGCGTTACAGGAAGAGGTCGCATTGGAGCCGATGGGCTGGTACTGAGCGTTTGATCTAATCAAAAACAAATAGGAAGGCTTTAAATAGCGAAATCGCGACTCAGGGCTCTTGTTTTCTGCTCTAGGCCATCTGGTTCACAGAGGAGCAAGGCTTGGAGGGCCCTGTCTTTGGGGCAGCTGATAAATGGAACGGTGTAGGCATTTTCTTTGATTCCTTTGACAACGATGGGAAGGTGAGTTGGAAACAAACTCTTGTAGCAAAGGTTATAAATATATTTCCCGCCTGTTTTGTTCATACCTTTGTGGAAAACCACAGGATGTTGTTTTCCTGCTCTCCCCTCTTGGCTTTGAAGGGATAAATTAGTATGTTTTCCTGATGGATTTTGCCAGACATTTGCATGTGTTTTTTTAAGTGTGAAAGTTGAAGCTTAACACGTCAGGAATCCCCACTGAATGTTGTCCACATGTTGAGTTTGGAGGGAACGTGCTGTGTGCCTGAGTAGAAGCTGAAGGCTAGGATGGCCAGTATGGAGTGGGGTGACCATGGACTTATTCTCGCAGTGTCTGCCTTGAGTAGTTCCACAAAGTCTGTGGGAGGTGGAGGTGACAGTTTCTGTTCTGAATTGCCAGTTTTCCAGCCCAGAATGATCCTGGGAAGCTTCAACAACGCATCATAGTTTTCCTTTGCCTCTCTTGCTTTTCCTGTGCTGCTTTGGGTTGGGTTTAGGTGTGTTTTTTTTGGTGTGCAAGCTTTTCTCCTACAGATGGCTTTCATATACAGCAAACCATCTGTAAAAGGTGAAAACTTGAAGGTGATGTTGAAGTTTGTGCTCTTCAAAGAGAAGACAGAGAGTGAGAGCAGTGCTTGCTGTGCCCACGGGTGCTGCCATGGTTTACCTGGCTGGAGATGCCATCCAGCAGCGATGGCAGGTGGACAGGGCTGTTTGCCAGAGCTTCGCCGGCACTGGGGCGCCCATCGTGACAATCTCAGTCACTGCTCTGTGAAACCCTTTTTTAGGAAGTGGTGATGTGGCACTTGTGGTCAAAGCAGAAGTCCTTTGTCGTGCTGGTGTTGGTCTGACGTGTCCTAAACCCTGGTGCGGAGAAGCTCTTCTTCTTGCTGTTCTTCCGGGGGCACTCAGAGGTGTTTGGTGCTGTAGCTGCTCTTCAGCCTGATGTGCTGGGGTCCAGAAGAAGCCCTCAGCTGGCACTGCCAACTCAAAGCACCGCCAGCATGGTGGTGATTTAAAAACAAGGCCTTTTTTTCTATTCTGGGCTGTGGGTTCCACTACAGTTCAATTTTTATAGAAGTAATGGTGAGAGCTTTTTAAAATCTTGACAGCGTTGAACACCTGGAACTGTAAGAACTGAACTAAATGGCACAAGAGATCCCAGAACATCTTTTCTGTGATCTTTTGGAGGCCAAAAAAGAAGGTTTTTCCCCACTTTGAGTTCTGAGGGGGCTTGGGCTTGGCTTGCCTTCCCTTCACGAGTGCTTTGAGGTGGAACTGTCTGTGCAGAGGATGTGTGGGTGTGCTCTGAACATGACTCTTGTTAGAAACAACCAGCAAGAAGGTGATGCTGAAGTGTTCCTGTGGCACTGGGCTGGTGTTGAAGCCTTCAAGACAGCCAGACCCCCGTGGCCAAGAAGTGAAAACTCTGGTGTTTTTCTGTCTGCCCTGTCCTGGGGTCGTCACAGTTCATGTGGGAAAGGAACAGGTAGTCTGGTTGTAGTGTTCCTTGGAAGACAAAGGACTGCTCTGCCCCACCGCCAGGCCTTGGGGAGGGTGGTACTTCTTGAGTTCTTGGGTCTTGTTTTGGTGTTCTCATGGCACTGGGTTCCCTTGTGTTGTGGTTTGACCCCAGGTTGGCTCCTCCCTGATGGGCTGGGAGAGAATCAGAAGAGAGGGAACTTGTGGGCTGAGATAAACACAGCTTATTACAGAAAGCAAACCCAGGGATTCCTTCAGAGCTTCCCACAGGTGTTTGGCCACTCCCAGGAGAGCAGGATAGTGATGGCTTGGCAAGAGAAATGCCATAACTGAGCATCCTCTCTTCTTCCTCCTTCCCTCACCACTTGTCGCTGAGTGTGATGCCCTGTGCTCTGGGATGTGCTTGGGTGGTCTTGGCTGTCCCAGCTCTGTCCCCTCCCAGCTCCTCCTGCACCCCAACCTGCTCAGACCGTTGAGAGCAGAACAGGCCTTGACTCTCAGCAAGAACGAAGCCATCGCCGTGATGTCCACCCTGATCACCAGACAAGAACCTGGGTGCAATGGCTCCAGGGGATTTGCTGCAGAAAAGCTATTGGTGATGTTCCTTCTGTTTTGCTTCAAATTAAACCATTCCATTTGTTTCTTCCTCTAGAAAAACAATCCTGGAATAATCATTGTAGGCAACAACGGGCAACTTCTGTACGACCATCAGAAGTGAGTTGCTTTTCGGAGTTAATAATGAATGTTTGCTTTTGGGTGGGGAAATGAGGGGTGAAACTCTTTGAGAAAGGTTTCTTCCATGTGAAACTTTACTGTTTCCTTTGTATTTGAGTGTTTTTATTTGTTAAAACACCCTTTTGGCTGTACCAGCACAGAAATGGGAAACTGGTGGGTGTTTAACTGGGTTGGATCCTTAGGGATGGGTGAACTTGGATAAACGAAGGCACAGACCCAGAAGCTGAAGAGGTAAAAGGGACTTCCACACACAGTTAATAACTGATGGAAGGGACTAACTGAAAGCTAATGGTCTGTTATTAAAATTAATTGATTTAATACCGATTTCTGACGGTCACCAGCACCACTGGCCTTTCTCTGGATTCTCTGGGAAGAGGTGTCTGGCTTGGTCAGTGCAGGCTTGACTGTAGCTTATTTCCATCTCAGCTCACAGTTAGAATCGTGGAATGGTTTGGGTTGGAAGGGAACCCAAAGCTTATCCAATTCCATGAGCAGGGACACCTCCCACGGGATCAGGGGGCTCTAAACCCCATCCAGCCTGGCCTTCAACACCTCCAGGAATGGGGCAGCCACAGCCTCCCTGAGCAACCTGGGCCAGGGCCTCCCCACCCTCATTGTGAAGAATTCCTTCCTAATGTCTAACATAAATCTCCCTCTTCCAGTTTAAAGCCATTCCCCCTTGTGCCATCACTCCAGGCCCTTGGAAAAAGCCCCTCCCCAGCTTTCCTGGAGTCCCTTCAGGTACTGAAAGGCCACTGTGAGGTCCCCATGGAGCCTTCTCCTCTCCAGGCTGAACAGCCCCAACTCTCCCACCCTGTCCTCAGAGCAGAGGTTCTCCAGCCCTTGGATCATCTCTGTGACCTCCTCTGGACTTGCTCCAACAGCTCCATCTTCTTCTGAAGTTGGGGATTCCAGAGCTGGACCCAGGGCTCCAGGTGGAGTCTCCCCAGAGCGGAGCAGAGGGGCAGAACCCCCTCCCTCCCCTTTGCTCCCACTGCTCTGGGTGCAGCCCAGGACACGGGGGTTTTTTTGGGCTGTGAGTGCCCGTTGGTGGCTCATGTCCAGCTTCTCTCCAATCAGTTGTGGGGATCTGTTGGAACCAGACAGCTTTTCCCATCACTACATTCCATCTCTATTGTGTCTGAGCGAAGCATCCGGCACTGCTGATCCCGGGCTGCAGAACAGCTCGGTGTGGCTGTGGGACAGCTTTTGGAAAACTCCCTCACTCAAAAGCTTTTGTGAGGCACTGGTGCTTTTTTGTTTGTATAAATCAGAGGACAGAGTTTTATGCAAGTTGTCTTCTCTCCTAGTGATGGTTCCACGCAAGCACTGGCGTCCTGTCAGAGGGACTTCCGTAACAAGCCCTATCCTGTGCGCGCAAAGATAACCTATTACCAGAAAACCCTGACTGTAAGTACTCTGAAATAACAGAATTGCTCCTCTTTCTCTTCTTTTGAAGTGTGAGACTGTCACAGCTGTTTGAAAACCCTAAGATCCCCTATGTTCTTTCCAATATCCTTGAAAATGTTGAGCACAGGAGCTGTGGGTTGGTAGTAAATGTTTCTCTAAAGGTAAACATGGATGCGCCTAAAAGAGGGTGGACGTTGTACTGTGTTGTCATGGTAAAAGCTCTCTGTTGCTCTTGAATGAAAACTGAATTTCAGACTCCAAGGCCACTCTCTTTTTGAGTGTGTCTGATCCCCAGGAGCTCCTCTGCTCCGGGTGTTGCTGCTGACCTCCTGCTGCTCTCCAAACAGGACCAACCTGAAATGAATCTGGTTGGAAACGACTTCTGAGCATTGATTTGGCCTCGATCAGCTCAGAGGTCTTTTCCAACCAGGTGATTCCATGAATACGTTTTTATGTGTCCTCTTAGGTGATGCCTAGAAAATCCTGGATTTTGTTCATGCCAAACTCAGAATTGGGCCTTTTTTTCCTATATAAAATAGAAAACTCCTGCATTTTCTTTGCAAATCTTTCAGAAAAGAAATAGGTTTTGGTTTCTAATGTGAGCTGCTGAATTCCTGAGTAATTTTTGTGACCCTTGCTGTCCACTGACCCAGCAATCAGCACACGCAGATTGGTGTGGTAAACATTGTGCTTCTCCTTTTAGGTGTTAATTAACAACGGCTTTACCCCTGATAAAGAAGACTATGAATTTTGTGCAAAAGTGGAAGAGATGGTGTTGCCACCACAAGGATATTTTGGAATATCTGCAGCAACAGGAGGGCTGGCAGGTAGCAAATGTTCAAAGCTGTGGCAGGTGTGGGGGGGCACTCGCACAGTGGTTTTGGTCTTTGTGTTCATCCCTTCTACCAGTTTATTGACCTCAATGATGTAATTAATGCTCTCCCAAATTATTGCTGCTTAGGCCTTTTCCTGGCTAGAGCAGGACAATTGGGCTGTCTGGACAAAGGCCTTGTCTCCTTCTCCACTGCTTCAGCTCTTGGGAGGGCTTTGGGACGATGCTGCTGCCTGAAGACCCTTTGGCTTGGGAGGTCGTAGGGTTTGTAATTAACGGCCTGGTTTTGGGTTGTGTGTTGGAAACAGATGATCACGATGTCCTGTCTTTCCTGACCTTCCAGCTGACGGAGCCTGGGAAGGAAGCAGTAAGGATCTTTATGCTTAATTAGTAAAACATGTTATTGGTTGTGGTTTATATGTAGCTCTAGATGGTGGTGCTTCCTCTGAAGTCGTGCTTGGCATCCCTGGTTTGGGATGTTTTTTGCCATCATCTCCTCTAGAAAAATGATACTAATACTGTAATGTTTTGGTTTTAATTAACATTACTAATACTGTAATGTTGAATTTTAATTAATGTTTTCAAGACCAGAGTCAAAAAAAAACCCCTGATGTTAAATCAAACCATGCAGAGAAAACTAAGAAGTAACTTTGGTTTGGGAAGTGGGTGAATACTCTGTTGTTGCTTTCAGTGTGCTGTAACTCTGCAGCACTGTGCTGCTCCACAGGTTCTATCCTTGTAAAACTTGATTTCCTTAAAGGACTTGTGGATTGGTAAAAAGCTCTGGGTCTCTGTAGGAGTGTCTGGTTTACAATTCCAGCTTCCCACGTTATCGTGCTCCACTTGCTGTTATGTCTTCAAATCTGGCCTCTGAACAGCCTGTCTGGAGGCTGACTTAGGTGGGAGGGGTGGACAGCATGAAAACCATCTCCTCTTCTCCCCCCACTCCCCTATTAATGTTTTCAAGCCAACGCTAGACGCAGAAATTCCTCAGAAAGATAAAGAGAAGTATCAGGAAGAGTTTGAACACTTCCAGCAAGAACTGGATAAGAAGAAAGAAGAGTTCCAGAAGGAGCATCCTGACGTGCAAGGGCAGCCAGGCAAGTTATGTCAGGGTTGTCAAGGAGAACGTTTGCATTCTGGGATGTTCAGGACTAGGGCCTGGTGCTCTGACTGAGCTTCCTGAGCACCTCCTGATGTTCTTTGTTTGATAACCTTTAGTTTTCTGTTTGTAAAGTGTTTTCTGAAGTATTAAATCCCTTTTGTCACCCCTGGATTGAGAGGGAACCAACTGAGCAGGAAGATGATGGGAGCAATGAGGTTCTATGTGGGACAGTAGAAGGGAGAGGTCGTGTGTCCCTCTGTAAAGCCATGATTAGGGAGCTGTGGCCTTCTTGGCTATTTGAAAGGTCATCTTTTTGGTCCATTTCTGCACATCCCTAACAAACATTTTGTTTTCCCTCTTGTTTTATGGATGGTTATTAAAAAGGAGCTGGTGGATGTGCTGGAACCTCTGCTTACTTGGAACAGCGTTTTGACACTTGCCTGATATTGGATGTGTAGGGAGTTCTGTCATCTTTAGCACCACAGAAGTAGTTGATATTTGGGTCTGCTGACAACCACATTTCCAGCTTGATGATCTTAAACCCCACAGCCTTTATTTTCACATGTTAAGTTATTGATAAGGAATGTAAGTTTGGCTGGTGAAGGTGGAGTTGCCCTTTCCACTACTGGTGCTGCAAGCATTGGGTTAAAGCTATTTCAGACTCGAGCAGTGTAATCACACTGATTTCAAATTATACTTAATTTAAGAGAATTACACTGATGGCTTTCACTTGGGTTTTGGTTTTAATTATTTTATTAGACCTGGGTAAAAAAAGAATCTTATTTGGAAATGTAACAGAGGCCAATCTGTTCCTTAATTTCATGGGTTGAGTCGAGCTGTAATTGAGCACATGTGGGATGTACTTTGACATCTAGACCTGCAGCTTCAGGTTGTCCTCTTCTTCAGCTCAGTGGTGAGGAGTTGGGTGGGTAAAAGATCTGCTTGTGCTTTCTTCTCAGCGGATGAGCTGTTTGAAACTGTCAGTGACCGTGAACTGAGGCAAATCTTTGAGGGACAGAATCGGATTCACCTTGAGATCAAGCAGCTGAATAGGCAGTTGGACATGATTCTGGATGAGCAGAGGAGATACGTCTCCACGATCACCGATGAGATTGCCAAGAGAGGAGCTGCTTTACCAGGCCAGCAGGGACAGGTAAGTCCTGATACCCCGTGAGCAATACCTGAGCCCGACTCCAGCAGCACTGTCCTTTTGCTCCTCCCAACGTGTGTTGTTCTCTTTCTCACCCCCCCAGGTTTCCCAGCAAGAGATTGAGACAGTTGTGAAAACTCAAGAAGAGGTGCTTAGACAAGTCAGTGAAATCAGGTAAAAGCTTTTTGTATAATAAAGCTGTGTTTTTAATTTTATGCTGTTTTCCACCTTTGAGCTCCTACTTGTTATTTCAGTGATATTTCTCTGTGCCACCTCCTTGGTGGTGGCTCTCAGCACGTGTTTCATTTCTATCATAAATTAATGTGTGTGGCCAAGCCATCCTCATTTACCTCTTCTTTTTTTTTTATCATGAGGTTTCACTTCAACATGTAAGTCCAGACCCTCTAAAACCAATCGATTTCTGCTAATGTGATAAACTGGGAATTTGTTGCTCTCTGATTTTAGAGTGCTGATAACATAAATCCCTTTGGTTTGTAATTAATGAGCCTGAAAAAAGGTGTATTTGGAGTATCTTGTTGATATAATCAAGGTATTGGGAGCAGACAGAGTATATGAGTTCATATAATATTACAAATAAAATCTATAATGTTATATTTGGGTAATATTATGAGAGAGGTATTTGAGGTTTTATTCAGCATAAACAACTTGTAAAAGCCTCCAGGCCATCCTGTCCAAATGAAAATGATGTTGAGATTTATTACTTATTCTTCTAGTTATTATTGGGTTTTTTTTGTAAAGTAGTTCACTTCTTTCTTCATTGTAGACATAGATTTGTCTTTGGGTATTTTCCCCTGATTTTTACTGTGACAGCACAGAGTTCTACATGGATTGTTGCTCCACAGTGGTCTGTTGGCATTCTGGTCTCCGTATCACAAGTACTGACAGCTTTACATCAAGTCTTTCAATTCCAGGAGGTCCAAGCCTCAGAGAGGCCTCTTTTCTTTTTTTTTTTTCCCTTTATTTTCTTTCTCTTTTTTTCCTTTTTTTTGAATTCCCATTATAGATTCCCTTTTATGAGCAGGAGCAGGACTGGGCCTTGAGAAAGCATTACTTATTGATGGCAATTCAGTCCAGGGCTGGGCCTGGGAGGACCCTCTAGGCCTGAACTTTGACAAAGAAAGGTACAGTCCCACACCTGTAGCTCCATCCATCAGCACAGCCAGGGGACGAATCACCTGGAAGGCAGTTTTGCAGAGCAGAGCTTGGGGATCCTGGTGGACAAGAAGCTGGACGTAGAATCATAGAATGACCTGAGTTGGAAGGAGCCCACAAGGACCATCAAGTCCAACTCCTGTCCCTGCACAGGACAACCTCAGCACTCACACCAGGTGACTGAGGGCATTGTACAAATGCTTCTGGAATATTGTCAGGGCTGCTCCACCACCCTCTGGGTGAAGAACCTCTTCCCAATATCCAAGCTAACCCTCCCCTGACACATCTTTCTGCCATTCCCTTGGGTCGTTGAGCTTCAGTTTTGATTCCCACCCACGAGGAGACGTGGGACAACAGTGCAGCCTCACAGGAAGGACCCCTGGCAGCATCCAGGGCTGAGTTAGGGAGGGCTTTGCTGGTGGGTTGGGGGAGGTTATTCTCCCTCTTTCCACCATCTCTGGAGTCTTGCATCCAGTCCTGGGCACCCCAGTCCAAGAGAGACCTGGACCTGCTGGAGGGGGTCAAGTGAAGGATGGGGAGAACCATTAAAGGGTTGGAGTGTTCGTTGTCCAAGGAGTGGCTGAAGGAGCTGGGATCTTATAGCCTGAAGAAAAGACTCAGGGGTATTGATGAGGTATCATCCATGGGTATAAATTCCTGATGTTGGAGGTGGGGATGGAGCCAGAGCCAGACTCTTTTCCCTGGTGCCCAGTGATGGAATGAAAGGCAATGGATGCAGATAGAAGTACAGAAATTCTGTGTAGATGTAAGAAATGAAACTTGGGAGGTGAATTGAGCTAGGGAATCACTTGGTTGTCCAGGTGGATTTGTTCTTTTGTCTGAGGACTTTCTGCCCTAAAGTTCCTGAGGAAGATTCTGTGTCCTCAGGGACAGTTGCACATTCCCAAGTGATCAAGCACTGAGTTTTGAGGTGCAGTGTTTAAAACCGATTGTACCTTTCCACCGTTACCACATGAAGCAGAAAGCTCACCATGAAGGTTTTGTGCTGCCAAATGGATCTGAGAACATTCCTTTACCACTTCCAAGGTGTTTTATAGTTGCTGCCTTTATTAGGAATGACTTTACGTCGGTTTAACCCTTCATTTATGGTGGTTAAACCCTTCTCTACTTAAAGGAGAAAGCCGATTCCTCCTGCTGTTTCCCTGCGTTGGTTTGAGGGCAGCTCTTGTGATTTCTCAAAGTAGGTCAGGTTTTTGCCGAAGGAAGATTAGAGCACTTCCATTCCTGCTCTTGTTCTTCCATGAAAGCTCTTATGTTAATATTCTTGACAAATCTTACTACCTTGCAAGCAAATTAGATTTTCTCGTTAGCGCTGGCGGGCTGTGACCCCTCCCAGTCGCTGCTTATTTAGGGATGAGTTTGCATAACAGCATCTTAATGTTTTTCTTAGATTAAAGAATTGTTGTGTTTGTAGCCCAAAATGAACAGCCCGCTGTCGCGACGCCGGGCATCCCGGAGGAGGAGGACTTATGGCCTGAGTAATTTTCTTGTCAAGATTTGTGGGTTCCTTAATCATCTGATTACAGCCCCGGTCTTGGCGTTCCTTCGATGGGAACGGTCAGTGCGGTCTCGGTGGTGCAGGAGGAAATGTAAATGACATCTGATAGAGCCTGGGTCGATTCAGGGATGTGGTTGTGGTGTTACCCGGGCATGGATGAGCTGAGGTTGGTTAAGAACAATCTTCCAGTGGAAAACCTCCTTAGAAAAGAGGTTATTAGAGCAGTGACGCGGAGAACAGGTAATACAGTGACAATACAAAATTATTGTGCTTTTGTGAGACCCCACCTGGAGCCCTGTGCCCAGTTCTGGAATCCTCAACTTAAGAGGGAGATGGAACTGTTGGAGCGAGTGCAGAGGAGGCCACGGAGATGATCTGAGGGCTGGAGAACCTCTGCTGTGAGGACAGGATGCGAGAGTTGGGGTTGTTCAGCCTGGAGAAGAGAAGGCTCCAGGGGGACCTCATAGCGGCCTTCCAACAAGGAGAGGGGCTCCAGGAAAGCTGGAGAGGGTCTTTTTCCAAGGGCCTGGAGTGATGGAATGATGGGAATGGCGTTAAACTGGAAGAGGGAGATTCAGTTGGACATTAGGAAGGAAATCTTCACAGTGAGGGTGGGGAGACCCTGGCCCAGGTTGCCCAGAGCAGTGGTGGCTGTCCCATCCCTGGAGGTGTTCAGGGCCAGGTTAGATGGGGCTTGGAGCCCCCTGATCCAGTGGGAGGTGTCCCTGCCCATGGAACTGGGTGGACTTGGAGGCCTCTTCCAACCCAGCCCATCCCATGATGTTATGATGAACCGCTGTACAAAGAGCCAGGGCTGCTCCTTGGAGGCATCGAAGTCAGCCCTCAGCTGAGCAAAATGTCAAGTTTTAAGTAAATTGAAAAGAAATCCTAAGATGTACATTGTGATTGTTTGGTCTGCTGATAACGAAGAGATTAAGATTCACATGATAAATATTTTAGCTGTGGAATAATCCTCTTTGCAACTGGAAAGAGACTCCGCTGTAGGGGGAAAATTATATAAACGTATTGATTAGAGATTAAGTATTTTTCTCTCATTGACTTGTTTCCCTCAAACAAAATTAGTTATGGAACCTCCACTTTTTAGGGATTTAATTTGATTTGTTGTAGAAGCAAAATGAATTCCCACGAAGACGATATTAAGTATTATGACAAGGCATATAGGAAATGAGTTTCTCGTATAAATGATAATCACAAAACAAGGATGGATCTAAATCTTCCCTTATCCCTAAAGCCTCTTCTCTATTTTTTATTTCTTACACGACCGCTTTTATTTCTTTATTTTCAACCGGCTTTTGGTTTTCTTCAAAGATTGCATTAAACTCTGCTTATCCTAAAGCCTTGGCAGGAGCCTCCTCGCTTTGGACTTCATAAGCCCTGTCAAGCAGAGGAGCATTTGCCAGGTCTTGTTTGCAGCGTCGTGACTTTGGCAAATTGAAACTGTAATTAAATATTTGAGGGGAAAAAAAGAATAATCACAGTTTGGATTAAAAAATGATTTTTCACTGGGGTTCTTGGAAGCTTTTTGGGGAGTTTGAGTGGGCTGGAGGAAATGGGATGTTTGTAGCGAAGCTGTTTTGCTGCTTTGCCTCGTTCCAGGAATTCCGTGGCCGATGCGCTGAGGTCGGTGAGCGGCACCCACCCGGCCGCGGGAGCCTACGAGACAACTCAGCACTTCAACGACATCAAAGAACACCTGCACGTGGTGAAGAGGGACATCGAGCACTTGGTGCAGCGCAACGCGGTAATTTCTGCCCTGGCGGTGGCGAGCGGGGCTGGAATTCTGCTTGGTTTGCCTGGCAGTTGGAAAGCCAGGATGAGCCAGCGTGCAATTTACGGAGCAATTAATCCTTCATTAAGCTGCTTCGCTAGGACTGCGCTGCCCCGACCCAGCTGCATGATCTGTGTCTTGATGAGAACTTTGGCACAAAGAGCGTGAATTTTAGTCGGAATTTCCTGTGGAAACAAGGACAAGCAATTAGGTTTTCTGGGAGCTTGTTGGGCATTTGGACCCCCCCCCCCGCCGCTTAACAGCTTCTGCACAGGAGAGAGGCCTTTGGTCAGGGGAGCCTGAGCAGGCTCTGCTTGGGGTCCCCAAGCCTTCTCCCTTGTGAGCACCTGAGTGACCCTGTGATCCCATGGAAGATTCTTGCTTTCTGTGATAATTCACCAAAGATTTATTCTTTCCCCTCTAATTAACATCAGTTTATCTAAAAAACAGGAAGGGCAAAGCGAGGTGGGGAGTGAAATTACCATTTTCCAGTCTCATGCCTGTTTTTTCTGCTTGGCTTCTTACTTTTAGATCATGTTGCACGGGCCTTGGTTTGTTTTCTTCCATATAACAGGTCTTTTGGTGGCATTTGCTTTTTCCTCAAATGCTGTTTTCTCTTTGTTTTTCAGCCTCCCAGTGAGAAAACAAAGTGTCCAGAGCTGCCACCCTTTCCATCGTGCTTGTCCACCGTGCACTTTGTCGTGTTCGCAGCAGTGCAAACAGTGTTATTCATTGGTTATATCATGTATAAGTAAGTGTGGCTTGGTTTGGAGACAGCAGGGTGAATGATTTCAGGCCTCCTGACCGGGCGTGCGCTTGGATTACCCTGATCTCCTTTGAAAGAAGCGACTGCTCCCATGGGAAGAGACCTTGGGAGGAGGTCTCTGGTTCAGCCTTCTGCCCAGAGCAGGGCTGATGCTGAATCCAGACCAGGTCGCTTAACCTTAAGGCTGGTTGGGTCTTAAACCTCCAAGAATGGAAAACTTATGGCTGTTGGGGAACTGTTGGAAGTGTTTAATTATCGTAACGAAGTCTGTCGTGTTCTCAGACCCCCTGGTCTGTCTGGAACTGCCCTGTTTCGATTTGGCTGTTGTGTCTCTTTTATAATGCACATCTCTTTCAAGAAATTGCCTTTGTGCCCTCAATAACATCTTGGAGCCCCCCTGAAGGCTTCTTTTGCCCAGTTCTCTCCCTCTCTTCTCTCGAGGACGTGCTTCAGCTCCTGACCCCCCACCCTTGCCATCCTCTGCTGGCCTTGCTGAAGTTTATTAATCTCCTAACTGAATCTGATGTAATTTACCCCCCCCCCCCCAAACTAATTACCCTGTTTTCTTTTCTCTTCCTCCTCCTTGTAATGTCATCATGTTCAAATTAAATTTGCCTTGATGGAAAGGGAAGGTCTTTGAGGAGCACGGCCTGACTCGCTTTGGAGCCTTCCCACTGCTCAGGATAAGCAGTAGGGTCCAAACCAGCTGCTTTGCTCTTCAAGGGGTCGATGCTCTCGGCTGCCTGTGTGGAAGGAGAACAAGGCCTGATGTGATTCCGTTGTTTCCTTCTCTGCAAAGTGTTTCTTGTGTCTGTCATGTTCTGGCATCCCCTGGAAAGTTGCCTTCAAGGACCAAGGGGGAGCTGGTCCCCTCCATTTCTTTTTGAAGCCCTTTGTAATTCAAACATCAGAGCGTGGTTGGTCCGTGGGATCCACTGAGAAAATAAATAGAATCTGTGCCACAGGGAAAGGGAGATCCCTTTTCAGTTCTTTCTGTGCTTGGTGTTTCCTTTTTCGTGGTGTTCTTTAACATTTTCTAAAGCTTCTCAGTATCTGATTGACCTAAAGTGTTTTAATAATCAGTTCCTATGTTCCTCCAGAGTTTCTGGCTTCTCTCCAGGATGTTTGGTTTCCTTCTGTATCTGATGCAAAACTGGGACTATTGTGATGTTACTGAAGGCTTTGTAAATAGGAAAAGTTATGTGGCAAGCTGGGAGGGTTGGGATTATTCAGCCTGGAGTAGAGAAGGCTCCAGGAGGACCTCATAGCAGCCTTCCAGTACTGAAAGGGACTCCAGGAAAGCTGGGGAGGGTTTTTTTCACAAGGCCCTGGAATGATGGGACAAGGGGGAACGGCTTTAAACTGGAAGGGGAGATTTAGATTGGACATCAGGAAGGAATTCTTTACAATGAGGGTGGGGAGGCCCTGGCCCAGGTTGCCCAGAGAGATTGTTGCTGCCCCTTCTATGGAGGCTCAAGGCCAGACTGGATGGGGCTTGGAGCCCCGGATCCCATGGGAGGTGTCCCTCCCCATGGAACTGGATGGGCTTTGAGGTCCCTTCCAACTCATCTCATAGTTCTCTATCCTGCCTTTGTGATAAATTTGATCTCCCTGAGTCTCAGTTGACAAAGAGTGCACTCTTAATCCCCAAATAAATAAACCGGTTAGCTGATTTTATGCTCCAAGTACTGAATGAATTCTCCTCTCCTTCCCCTTCCAGGAGTCAACAAGAGGCAGCAGCCAAGAAGTTCTTTTGATGCCCCGTTCCTTCTGTGTGTACGTAAGAGCCGGGCGCGTGGAGAGCCTGGTGCTTCTGGACAGGAGGGAAATCTTGGTGTCTGACAGGCTTCAACATTGTAAATTACTGAAATTTTGTGAAACAAAATGAGTTCTCCTTTAAACAGACTGAATTAAGGACAGACTGGGGAGCAGCAGAGCAAAGGCTGGATAGGGGGAGACGGGGGACCGGTTTAGGGCTGGGTTCCGCTCACCTTCTCATAAATACTGGAAGGCAAATGCTGTATTTGTTGTCTTGATTCCAGAGGAGGGAGTTGAGAAACACCCAGCTCTGGTGGTTCTTTGTGGTGAGAATTGCAACTGGGTGGTTTGTGCAGAAAACTTGTCACTAAGTGTCCTGACACGGCAGTTTGAAAAGCCCAAAAGCAAACAACTCCAACAACTGTTCTTTTCTGGTTTGGGGGGAGTAAAAATTTGTTATAGATGCTTCATTTCTTTTCTGGTTGGATTTAGAATGGTTTGGGTTGGAAGGGACCTTACAGACCATCCAGTTCCAACCCACCTGCCACGGGCAGGGACACCTCCCACCAGAGAAGGGTGCTCAAGGCCCCATCCAGCCTGGCCTTGAACACCTCCAGGTGTAAGAATTTAAAGGTGTAAGATTTCTTAACTTGATTATAACTCTTCCTGAGATCCAGAGTCAACCACTTCTGTCTTTGTGTCCACACACTAAAGCCTTTCACAGTCTGTGATACCTGGTACAGAAAATACTGTGCAAACAAGTAAAGAAAGGCTTATCTCCTTGTTTTGGGTTTAGGCAGTCAGAGAAAACACCATAAGGGAGTTTCTTTAAGTCTCTTGTGGGAGTGATTTTTTTTTTTGTAGTTTCAAGTAAATTTCATTTGGAGGTTTGTGGAACTCCTTTCAGCAAAGAGATCAGTGCTTTATACCTCTTCAAAGCTGATTTTATTAAGTAGAGGTTTATTGTGTGAGTATGTCTCTGCTTTTATGAAGCTGTCTTGCCTTTCGTGTGTCAAGTACAGCTCCTGCGATTTGAATCTTGACGTGGCAAGAGCTCTGAACTGCAGGTGTGGAGTGTTAATCCATTCCTTCACAAGTGATGCTTGGTTTGTTAATCCAGCAGCTACTGTAGAACCAGTGTTGTGTGTCAGTTTCTGCTTTAATATCCAAAGCTTAAGGCTGAACGTGTGGTTTCCATGCTCTTTATCAGGTGAACATGTCCTTCAGGAAAGAAACAGAGCAGAAAGCCCAGATCAGGAACGCGAAGTGAATTCATTCTGCCTTGTTTACATACCTGTGGTGACTTTGTCTTTGAGCTGTTTGTGTGGAGAGTTAGAGTAGGGGAATTGGGAGTTTTCAAATTCTATAAAACGCACTTGTGCATCGTGTTGAGCTTTAATAATCAAAGCTGTTTGTCAGGGTCTGCAAAACCCATCTGGAATCCAACAGACTGCTCCTGCAGTTGCGCTCCCTCGGGGTGCTGCACGTGCTGCCCCCTTTGCTGTGATGAGGAACCCTTCAGTATTGTGCCTGTTGGTTTGGAGAAATGAGAAATCTATGCAATGTCTTTATGGATTCACCTCTAAATTTTGCTCTGCTAATTGGAGAAAATGCTGCTTGGTGGATAAATAACATAAATCAATGAAAACAACACCTTCGGATGAGCCAGAATGATGCAGAGGAATTGATCCGTTCAGTTCTTTCAACACCAGCAAATCCTAACAGGTGCCTTGAGTCGAAGCTGTTATGACCCAGCCTCTTCTAACTGAGCTTAATGTATTTCCTTCAATCATTCTGGAGATGTGCAGTGTTGTTCCTTGTGGTTCCGAGCCTTCTGAGGCTCCCTCTCACCACAGGCTTTGCGAGACCCTTGTATTTGGATAAATGGGTGGCTGTGTCTGGGATGAAGAGGAACAGCTGGAATTTCTCCAGTGCAGGAAGCCTGTGGTTTTTGTTGCTGTGAATTTACCCCACCACAACGTTGTCTCAAAGCTGGAGCAGCCCATGCTTTGGTGTCCTGTGTTAGAGGAGAAGCCTGGGGATGGTGTTCGACTCAACGTGTGGTTGTGTCTCCAGCGAGGCTCACTTTGTGCTGCTTGAGGGATCTGAGACATCTCTTGTGTGCAACATGGTAACTTCACCTCGTGCTCCGTTTCACAGTCATCCCTCCTTGGAACCTCTCTGATTCCCTCCTCTCTCCCTGCACCATGGGAAGGCTCCCTTTGCCCACCTCAAATTCTGTCCTGTCTGGTTTTGAAGTGGTCGCAACATGTTTGGACTGGAATATCTGCCGGTCAGCGTAGCCTCCTGCTCTGGAAGCTGCAGCCCTTGATAGTGTGTTTGATGCTTGTCAAGGCAGATTTCAGGACCAGGAGGCAAAGACCCTTTGGAATCTGGTTGCCAATATTGGGGATAACAACCTTGATTGTTGCATTGGGAGTGGCAGGGACAAGAGAATCTCCTTGTACTGCTCCGGCTGTGTGGAATTACCCAGTCACACCCAAAGCTTCCAAAAGGAAAATTCACAATAAGGTTTGTAAATTAGCTTCTTGTTGGAAGAAAATCTGCCATTTCTTGATCACTGTAACTCCAAAGACCGTTTGCTGTTCTTCTTTTAAATCCCAGCAGCTGACATTTTCACATGTTTGTTTCTGACTGATGTAAATTGGAGCTCAGAGATAACATTATTTGAATAAAGATGCATATTTTTAGTAACCTCTTTTCTTTCCATGTCTGCACATCTGTGAACTTTCAGCCTTGCCTTGAGTTTCAGAGACTTGGGGTCAACTATAAAGTAGGGTGTTGACTTCTAAGTCTCATAACAGCAAATCCAGTTCCTGGCTGCCTGTGTTGAGCACACAAAGGCCTTCATTTTTCTGAGCTGAAGGTTGTCTTTAGCTCCAAAGCTTGTTCTTCCAATCCCACAAAGTGCTGCCACTTGGCTGCTGGTTCATGTTTGTTGCTGCAATGTTCCTGCCTAAAACAAGCCAATCTCTCCCTCTTTGGGTGTTTGGTTTGGTTCTTTTTACTGTTTTATCCACTAAACTCTTTGCCTGTAGTAGCAGGTGGAGGAGAGGAATCTTAAACTGAATCTGTTCAAGCTGAGAAAACAACAAACTACTTATTTCTCCCTTCCAGTGCCAGTATCTCATGTTCTAACATGGATAAAAAGTGACAGCTTCTTCCAGAGAGATGAAGCAGGGGCTTTGGTACCTCTGAATTGCGAGGTTGGAGTCGTCTGCTGTGACTGAGTTTTGCGAGGTGTTGGGGAAAAGGCTGGAAGTTTGGACATCTTCGTGCTGGTATCCCTGGGAGGGTTTGGGATTGTCTTCTTTGCAGTTTGTCTGGTTTGAGAGTGTGAATTCTGTTCTGGTTGGAGGTGCCTGCGTTCTTCGGGTAGAGAACCCCAGCTCTTGGTGTCGCCCAGTTCCATGACTGAGCCTTTAATTTCCATTTCACTTAAGCTGAATGGAAAGGGGTGTTGATTTAAAGCAAAGGAAGTGGCACTTAATTAGCAACAGTCCCTACTTTTCCACTGACCCTGTACTCAACAAAAAGCACTGAGTGGTTTGTAACTTCACCACAGGCAGTGGTTAAAGTGCCTGTGGGAATGGGATTATTCCGGAGGTGCTGGCCCTGATTGACACCCGGGGCAGGTGCTCAAAACTTGGTGCTTTGGGTGCTCCGTGAGCGATTGGCTCCTTGTTGGGCTGCATCTTTGTTCATTGTTTGCACACACAGAGCTGTGGTGGATCCCTAAAGCTGCTCTGAGGGGAGGAGTTCACTGGCCAACAAAGTTTCTCCGCCTGTCTCGTGTTTCCCAGCAGGGCTGGTGGCTTGGGAAGCGCTTCCAGTTGTCTTCAGCTTTGAACCTGAAAACCTTTGCTGATTTGAGCCAGGCTGTCGTTCAGGATTAGGGGTGGGGTTTTTGAAGGGCTTTGCTCTTGGAGCAGTATTTAACTGAAGCGTTGGGAGTGTCCTGTGCAGGGATAGGAGCTGGACTCAATGATCCTTTTGGGTCCCTTCCAACCCAGGTCATTCTGTGATTCTATGAAATAATTTTCTAGAAAAAACACACCTTTCTTGTAATTTCTTCCTTTTCAAAACCGAGAGGGGGCTCTGGTGGTCTTCTCCTGGGCCGTGGGGTCCCCACTGGTCAACAGCCAGCGCTCCTCCAGACCCCGTCCTCCTCTCAGCAAGGTCTTGGGTTTGACAGAAGGCAAGAAGGTTGTGGGTTGGACTCACCCCTGCTTGTCTCTCTTGTCCCCAGGCAGACGTAAAATCTTGGTTCTTCCCACAAATTCTTGCAGCTTCTGCATAATTCTGAATGTTACAGTGATTGTTAAAAAGCCAATTTTGATTTCAGAAAGGTGCTTTCTGTATTTGTAGTGTCTCGAGGCCGTTTTTGGTGTGATTTGGAGCTCGTGCTTCTGAGCGACGCTCTGTTTCAAACAGAAATTCAGGGTTTCTTGTTTAATCACTAATAATCCAGGATTACAGAACACCCTGCTTTTTTTTTTTGCTTTTTAAATAGTAACAGGTCTGCTTTAATTAGAAAGGCTCTAGTACAGATTAAGGCATTAGGGCAAACCAGAATCCTTCCATCTCTCAGGGAAATGATGAGAGCCGGGAGAACCATTTAGATAATCAAAATTGCAGGGTGCTTCGGTCAAGCAGTCAGGGAAGGGTAAAGGCCCTCAAACCCCCAAATCGTGTAGATTTGAGAATGAGTTGATGATTTTCTTTCCCAAAATTGCCTCTGATTTAGGCAGCAGGTCCTGCACGTCTTCACCTGGGTGGAGCCACAGGTACCTGCGTGGCACCAGTCACAGCGGTGACCTCGATGGAGTTGAAATAAGCCTGAAAGAACAAAAAGCAAGAGGGTGTGATTTGCTTTTTTGGGGGGGTTGTTTCTTGAGAAATAAAAGTAATAATAGCAGGGATGCCCCATTTATCTGTAAGACAAAGCAGCCACCAGAAAAGTGGATGGAGGAAAAGGATGAAGAAAAATCATTCCATGGACTTTCTGTCCAATGTTTTGGCACATAAAAAGGATTGGGTTTGGTTTGGTTATTTTTTTTGCTTAATGAAGAATTCCCCTCAAAGAGCCTTTTGGGTCCCTTCCAACTCAGGTAATTCTATGATTCTCCAATTCAATTTTCGAATCTGGTTGGATTGTGCAAATCCAAAAGGGATTTCTGCTCAGGAGGCCAAAGGTTACGATTCTGTTATGGCTATTTAGGTTGTTTTTTAATGGCCATCAGGCCAGGTTTTTAATTTGTGGCCCAGGGGGTGTTTTCATCTCTGAAAGTGAGAGTTCCAAGAGTGAAGAAGTCAAAACGCTGTCGCACGCTCGCGTTGCTTTCCGTGTGTGAGGGCACAATTAGCTTAAGGTATTAATCTAAAAAGTAGGTAGCTGCATCTAATGATTTTTTTGGAGTAATCTGAACCATCTGCCTCTGGATATTAAGGAGTTGGCTCTTTAATCCAGATTATGGCTGACAAACTGGTTTTGGCATTCACATTTCACTAGCGCCGTGCCCTTGAAGAGCTGATGTGGCTGTGGGAGCCTCTGTCGCTCGCAGCCGTTGGGGTTTGACACTGGTTTGGGGGCTTGCTTTGGGCTTCTGTGTAGTTTGGGTGCTCACAGCTCCTTTTCTTTTTCTTGAGAAGATGGCCTTTCTTATGAAAAGTATGTTGAGCAACCAGGTAAAGAATTTGGGCCTTGGAGGAGGAGGGGAAGAAAGCAAAGAAGAAAGCACTCCTTCTGATCCAGCAGCAGCTGCGGGAATGACCAGGGAGGAGTATGAGGAGTATCAAAAGCAAATGGTTGAGGAGAAGTGAGTACCCATTCCATTACTATCACTGCGGGGCTGTTGGTAGCTTTGTGCTGATAAAAATAACCCAGGAAAATGCCAAACCTTCAGCTCTTTTCCCCTTTGGGTTTTTTTCTTAAAGCAGAATTTTTGCTAAAGGAACCTCCCAAAAGAAATCTTCACCGACTGGAAATGATAAAATATTGTGTTCCCCCCCCCGCCTCCTTCCCCCTCCCATCCTGGGATTCTCTCCTGCACTTCCCTGCTCTCCACACACCTCCATAGGCTGAATTCCTTCCCAGCTGATGTTTCTTCGTCTGTCAAAGCTCTTTGTAGTGCAGGAGTTAATTCTGAAATGTGCACAAATTGCCCTCCTAGAACTCCACCTGGAGAACACTTCCCGTACACAATCATTTATTTATCCACATTTTTAGTGGAAGACACAAAAATGCAACGAGCACTTTGTTAAATGGTTGAGATTTGTCTGGAGGAAAGTTTTCAGGTGGTTATTTTGCAATTTCAGTTTGTTTTTCTTTTCTAAAACCTATGGAGTAAAACAAAACCCTCAACTGATTAAATCTCAATTTTATTTTGTCTGTAATTATATTACTTTAAATATCAAAACGAGTGAAGGACTCAAATGCGGAGGAGTTGAAAGGAAGCGTAATTATAAATAAAACTATAATTATAAATTGACTTTTAAATCTCAAATGCATCTGTTCCTCTGATGGTCACTTGCATAATGGTCGTGTAAATCCCTCCTGTAAGATGATTAGAGGTGAAAGGTTAATGAGGGGTGGAATTTGAGGTACCCACGTCTGTTTTTAGCAGCACCCATCGATATCATAAAACCTCAGAGAGGTGTGGTTTGGATTGGAATAAAATATGGAGTTCTTTGTCGAGGGATATTTGGAAGAGGAACAGCAGGACGATGCTTTATTGGGACTGAGGAGCAAAATGAGTTTCCTAGGATCGGGAGAATGCTTGGGAAGAGAGTTGTTTCAGTCACGTTGGGCAGGGCTTGGTCTGCAAGGCACAGCCCTCCTGGCTTTGGGTTCTTCTCAGGTTTGGGTTTGGTTTGGGGATCAAATGCACGGGTTGGTTGCTGTTTGGCAGGAAAAGGTGTGGCAGGAGCAAACAGGGATTGATTTGCTTCCAGTATCACGGGAGGTGGGGCACAAGGGGACCACCAGGTTGTGCTGGGCACCTCAGGCCACCACCGCTCCAATGTGGGCTTCCTATTCCTACAAAGCTTCGTGATCCAGGTTAAAAATAAATCCTCCAGATCAAAAAGGTGTAGGATTAGGCCAGGCACCAGGGCCCAGACGAGAGTGGGAGCTGGGCTGAGCTCAGCAGAGCCTTGCCAAGGGACCAGGACAGGCTGGGAGAGCGGGGGTTGTTCAGCCTGGAGAGAGGGCTTGGGGGGACCTTAGAGCCGCCTCCCAGTACCTGAAGGGGCTCCAGGAAGGCCGGGGAGGGGCTTTTTCCAAGGGCCTGGAATGATGGGATGAGGGGGAACGGCTTTAAACTGGAAGGGGGAGATTTAGGTTGGACATCAGGAAGGAATTCTTCGCAATGAGAATAGGGAGGATCCACTTCCAACTGGCTGAGGTTGCCCAGAGCAGTGGTGGCTGCCCCCTCCCTGGAGGTGTCCAAGGCCAGGTGGGATGGGGCTTGGAGCCCCCTGATCCAGTGGGAGGTGTCCCTGCCCATGGCAGGGGGTTTGGAACTGGATGGGCTTTGAGGTCCTTTCCAAGCCAACCCATTCCATGATTCTGTGATTCAGTTAATAGAAACCTTTTTATTTTTTTTTAGAGAGAGAGCGACCCAAAGCCTCCTTTGTGGAAGCAGAGGAAAAATTTCATCTTGCCAAGTAGCTTTTATGTGACAAAGTACCAATTCTGCAACCAAACCAACTTTGCCTGGGAATTCCCAGGACAAGGCTTCTGACGGAAAAAAAAGTTTAAAGCGAGATGTGGCGAGGTGAAGGTTATCAAAGGTTACCAAAAGTTACCAAAAGTCTTTGATGAGACAGGTTTTGCAAATAAATACCTAAGAAATTGAACCAAAAAAATTCTGCTGAACAAGTTGTTTAATCCAATGAAGGTGTTCTACAAAATCACAGATGAAAGAAGCACCTTTCCACGCTGGAAAGCTGTGGGATTTATTGCCTTAGGATGTTCTAAAACAATAAATGGATGTAGAAAAGATCAGGGAAAATCCAAGGGGACACCTAAGGATATTAAAGACGATGTAGAGGCAATTCCAGCTCCCTACAGCACTGGGTTTTGGAAGCTGGGCAGTTGGGATACAGGGTGCTTATCCTCCCCCTAAATTCCTTCTCTGAGTGTTTGGTGGTGCTTGGTGTTGGGGATGAGACCCAGGACAGGGAAAGCTTTGGTTTGATCCAGAAGGACCTTTTTTGTGCTGTTACGTGGTGAGGATGTGTCTGCAGAGCAGGAGCCCCCTGGCTCTGGAAGAGCCCTGGTAGAATATGGAAGGAGCAACCATGGCTTGGCTGTTCTCCTTCTTGGAATTGTCTATTGTTGAGCATCACTGGGGCAGGTGTTGGACTCGATGGTCCTTGTGAGTCCCTTCCAACTCAGATCATTCCGTGGTTCTGTGACCAGTTCATCAATGCCACTCCTTTTGTGCCTTCAGGTGAGTTACACAGCTTTGGAGACAACATCTGGAGGGCTTTAGGAGACGGACAGGTGAGCTTCTTAGGGACAGGGTTTAGAAAGGGGACAGGGACGGTTGGACTCGATGATCTCAGAGGTCTTTTCCAACCAGATGATTCTCTGATTCTCTGACCTGCATTTTTTGGAACTGGTTCTGTGTGAAGAAAACGTGGTTTATTGGTGTCTTGAGGGAACATCTTCTCTGCTTTCCAGGATGGAGAGAGACGCAGCGTTCGCACAGAAGAAAGCAGAGCGAGCCTGCCTGAGGGTGCACCTGAGGGAGAAGTACAGACTGCCCAAGGTGAGCCTGCAGGCCCCACCCCAGTCAGTGAGTCAGTGGCCACTTTGAGAAGAAACCAGTTGAGAACCAAGACAAGTCTGCTGGTATTTTCCTGACATGGATCCAAACGAGGACAGCTTTCCTCTGTGTTGGAGTGCTCTCCTGACTTAGAGAGAGGACTTGCTCCTCTCTTTTGTTTTCTGGACTGGATGATCTCGGAGGTCTTTTTCCAACCAGGAGATAATTGTGTGATCTATGCTGAACTGGTTGGTTTCCCACGGAGCCAACAGACCTCATCTGCTGATTCCTCACCAGGGAAGGAGGAGGAGCTCTTCTGAGCTCCTCTTGCTGGTGACCAATGACAGGACCCGAGGGAATGGCAGGAAGATGGACCCAGGGAGGATTAGGTTGGACATTAGGATGAGGTTCCGGAACAGCTCCCCAGAGAAGCAGAGCCTGACAATTAGGAAGGAGTTCTTCACCATGAGGGTGGGGAGGCCCTGGCCCAGGTTGCCCAGAGCAGTGGTGGCTGCCCCATCCCTGGAGGTCTTGAAGGCCGGGTTGCATGGGGCTTGGAGCCCCCTGATCCAGTGGGAGGTGTCCCTGCCCATGGCAGGGAGTTGGAACTAGATGGGCTTTGAGGTCCCTTCCAGCCCAAACCGTTCCATGGACCCAGCAGCCAAGCGATTACACATCCAGGGTCCCCCAGGCCCCAGCACAGCTGTGGAAGGTGTGTTCTCCCCCCAGTTTCCAGCCCGGAGCCAAGCGGGGCCCTCCAGTGCCACGTTCCTAACCTGCGCTGCCCTCGGAGCACCCGAGACCGCAGAGCGCCCCTCGGTGCATCCCCCTTGGGACACCGGTGGAATTGAGTCACCTTCTGTCACCCTTGCAGCGTCTTTCACCACCAGGGATGGAACGGGGATTGTTCCCTAACTTTGAAAATGTGGGGGTCGCAACCAAAATCTTGCTGAGTGGCTTTCCAAGAAAGAGAAGTGTTGGCTTAAAAATATGTGACGGAATATTTTGGGACAGGTAGGGGTGGGGGGATGAAAGGCAGGGAAGAAACCTCAGTTCAACCACCTTTACGTGCCCTGCCACGGTGTCGGTGTTGAACAAAGCTTTCGTAGACAAATTGGAAGTTATTTTATTTTATTTTATTTTATTTTATTTTATTTTATTTTAGTTTAGTTTAGTTTAGTTTAGTTTAGTTTAGTTTAGTTTATTTTATTTATTTTATTTTATTTTTTTATTTTATTTTTTTTATTTTATTTTATTTTTTTATTTTATTTTATTTTTTATTTTTTATTTTATTTTATTTTTTATTTTTTATTTTATTTATTTTTATTTTTTATTTTTTTTTTTTATTTTTTATTTTACTATTTATTTAATTTTTAATTTAATTTAATTTTAATTTTTTATTTTATTAATTTTTTATTTTTTATTTTAATTTTATTTTTGTTTTTTATTTTAATTTTATTTTGTTTTTTATTTTAATTTTATTTTTGTTTTTTATTTTAATTTAATTTTTGTTTTTTATTTTAATTTAATTTTTGTTTTTATTTTAATTTAATTTAAATTTTTTCTTTATTTTTAATTTTTTAATTTATTTTAATTTTTATTTTATTTATATTTTTATTTAATTTATATTTTTAATTTTAAAATTTATTTTATTATATTATTACTATGGTCTATTCTGTATTATACTGCATATTCAATTCTATATTATACTCTATATAGAATATAGAATTATAGAATATAAATTATAGAATAGAATATAGAGTATAATATAGAATAGAATATAGGGTGTAATATATTCTATATCTATAATGACCCATTTCAGATCAACACATTCTCTAAGGACACTCAACTCTTAAACCAATCCGAGGGCAGAGTTTCTCACTTTCACAGACGAAGGTGGGCGCTCCCTCTCCAGCTTCCCATTCCAAGGCCCCCTTGGATCAGAGACACTGTTGGTCTCGGGTTCACACAGGGACCTGGCCTTCGCTTTTGATCTCTCACTGCCTGGAGGTGCTGCTGCTGCAGGTGCCTCCCTAGGAACACCTGTCTGTGCTGTGTGGAGTCATGGAATGTTTTGAGTGGGAAGGGACCTCAAAACCCACCCCCTGCCATGGGCAGGGACACCTCCCACTGGATCAGGAGCTCCAAGCCCCATCCAACCTGGCCTTGAACACCTCCAGGGATGGGGCAGCCACCACTTCCCTGGGCAACCTGGGCCAGGGCCTCCCCACCCTCATTGTGAAGAATTTCTTCCTAATGTCCAACCTAAATCTCCCCTTCCCAGTTTAAAGCCGTTCCCTCCCCGTCCCCTCACTCCAGGCCTTCGTTAAAAGCCCGTCCCCAGCTTTTCTGGAGTCCCTCCAGTACGGGAAGGCTACTGTGAGGTCATCCTGAAGCCTTCTCCTCTCCAGGCTGAACAACCCCAACTCTCCCAACCTGTCCTCATGGCAGAGGTGCTCCAGCCCTCGGATTATCTTTGTGGCCTCCTCTGGACCTTCTCTAACAGTTCCATCTCCTTAGTTGGGGACTCCAGACCTGGGCACAATCCAGAGAATTACAGAATCATCTGGTTGGAAAAGACCTCTGAGATCATTGAGTCTAACCACACCTGTCCCCTTGCTAAACCCTGTCCCCCAGGAGCTCCTCAACCTGTCTCTTGAAACCCTCCAGGGAGGTGGGGAGTGGCTGGTGCTCGCTGCACCACGGTTGGAGATCCCCTCCAGACAGCTGAGGGCTTGGAGGAGAAAGGGATGTACCTGGAGAAAGAGGGATGTGTTGGCCCTGGGGGCCATCAGTGTCACCTAAGGGGGGAGAAGGAGCGAGGGCAGCCTCGATCCTAGGCTTGTTCTGGACCATGGGGGGAGGCAAACCTTCCCCAGGAGGGAGTTTAATTACAGCAAAATTAATTACGTCTGCACAAGAAAAAAATGAAGAGCAAGGTTTTGAGTGGTTGATTGGATTGGAGGCCTAAATCTCTAAACTGCAGCATTTGAATTAGCAGCTGAGTAGTCAAATATCATTAGGCTGGGGTTTCCTTGTGCAGCCCCAAGAGGGGCTCCCAGCTGAAGGTCAGCAGAGCTTGGGCATCTTCTCTGTCCCTTGGGAGGCCCCATCCGTGGTGCTTTTTGCTGCTCTGAGGTGTTCAGGTCTCCATGGTCTGCCCTGGCTGCCCCTCAGAGCACTGATAGAGCATTTTTTGGTTGAAGGTCTGTTTTCTTTTCATCAGCCCATTTATTATATCAGGAAGAAAATGAGATTATTCCATGCACGCCGTGTGTCCATGAAAAAAATTCAACCCTGTAACAGGACATTATGGCAGGGAAATTCTCTCAGGCCCGTGATAACATGTTAATTATTTTGAATAATGAAAGGCATTTCAGATAGTGTGAGGTGTAAATGATTAATATTAGCAATATCAATTGCCAGAACACATTGTAAATGGAAGCATGAAATTCAGGACCAAGCAGGGCCCCCTTTTCAGTGCAAAAGCCAAAGCTCTGTGCTCTCTGGGCCAGATTTATAGGAGAAAGCAGTCCCTTAATGAACCTAATCCTATTAACAGAATTGTCAACTTAGATTTGTCATCAGAAAGGTGGTTTTAGCTGTGAGATATTTGATTTGTGGACAACTTTTTCACCTTCAGAGTATTCAGTGCATCACCTCCATGTAAAATATTTCTTTAAAATGATATAAATATATAAATATTTTAACTACACACAACCCCTCCAATCTTTTATTCACTTACTGCCTTTTTCAATCAATTCGCTTCTGCAAGGTCTGGACAGAGGGGCTTGAGGTGATGGTGATGCAGGAGAGGAACATCCAGGCCTGTCCAGCCCCCCCAAAGACCTCACCTGCAGCAGGGCCACCCCTGTCCCATCTCAGCTCTGCTCTCGCTGCCACCACCTCACCTCAGATGCTGGTGATCCCTCACAGAGTGTTAGCACCATGGTGCCGTTTGCCTGTCCCCGTGCTGGGGGGGTGTTGCGATGGGTGAATTCCCAACACCTCAGGAAGGGACTGTGTCACCTGCTCTGAGCAGGTGGGTCCCTTACCCTACTGAGAGCAGCTCTGTGGGTGCTGCTGTACAAGGTTCTCAGTCGCAGAGCAGCAGGGTGGGCTTTGTTCACTCATATTCTGCCCCCTCCTTGGAGGTGGTCAAAGCCAAGCCTCGAGCAGCCTGGTCTGGTGGGAGGTGTCCCATGGCAGGGGGTTGGAACTGGATGGGCTTTAAGGTTCCTTCCAGCCCAAACTGTTCCGTGATTACATGATCTTTAAGGTCCTTTCCAACACAAACCATTCCATGATCTTTAAGGTCCTTTCCAACACAAACTATTGCATGATTCTGTGATTTTTAAGGTCCCTTCCAATCCAGACCATTCCATGATATTCAGAGGGAAAGAGCATTCAGGTGCAATCAGGTGTCTTTCCAGTAACAGGAAAGCTCCTCACCATGGAAGGGAAGTGCAGTCGGATAATCTCAAACAGCTCCTGCCCTGATGGGAATGTTGTTAAGACTCGATGTAATGAACACCAGTCCCTGACTTAAAGGGTTTTTAACTTGTGTGCAGCTCCAGATGTGCCAGGGGTGTGTGCTGAGCAGGCAGAAAGAGCCTCTTGTCTCAGGAGCAGCTCTGCAGTGCACAGAGGCTTCCGAGAAGTATCTGCAAACAAGTATTTGCTGAGCTCGAAGAGTTCCTTTTGCTGATCTCAGTGTTTCCTTAACAGACCAGAGTGGCTCAGCTGTGGATCCGCTGTGGAGAAAGGGAGTTGTGATGGGGGTGTCAAGAGGTAGAGGGATCAGGATTGCTCCCTGAGAAGGTGCTCCCCAGGTGATGGGGAACCCCAGCACAGGCGGTGCCCTCAGTCACCGGCGCCATCCCCCAGGCTCTGGAGGCAGGGCCAGAGGAAGCAAAGCGTGGGCCATCCTGGAAAGCCGGCCAAGCCTGGCTCTGCAGGAGACCACCTTGGCCCTGGCACGGCTATGACACAGCTTAGGGGCCTGGGTAGGGCTGCAGTGGGGTTCCTGTGTGTGATCCCTCCGGAGGGGAGGCACCGGAGGGTGTTGATAGGCAAAGATGCTGCTGGTTCCAACCTGTGGCCGCTTGGGTGGCGCAGGTCCACATGGGGCTGCATTGCTCACCAAAGACCCCGCTTGTGGGTCTGGGTGAGGTGAACCCTGATTCTGATGTAACTGGTGAGTTATGGGTGATGGATCCCAGGATCCGTCCCAGATTCACCTACCTAAGCTCTCAGTGCACAGGGATGGGTCGGTGTGACAGCAGGATGAGCCAGGCATGCAGAAAGCCATCGCACAGTGGTGCTGGGAGGTGGTTTGGCTGCACCTGAGGATTGCTCTGTGGGCTCTGATCTCTCTGGGTCACAATCAGACTTCACAGGGACAGATGTTTAGGCTGTTTGTTCTCTGCTCACACCTGTGCAGCACCTCGGTGTGGCAGTATTTTGTGTTCCCTGGCACCTGTGACAGAGTCCGGCTGCATCACGTGCAAAGGCGGGGTTAAGGAACACCGGGACCGCATCACCCAGGCTGCTGAATTGTCAGAAGAGAGTGTATGACCCACTTCTGGCCTGGATGCTCTCCCAAGCAGTTCCCAGGGCCCATCTGGGAGCCAGGACAGGCATTCCCAATGGACATTTGGATGGGACCACCCTGTTTGGGAGGGCGAGAGTTCAATAGCGGTGCCGTGGGCTGCTCCAGGCCAGCTGGCCCTGGGGCAGGACACCACTGCCAGGCATTTCCCAGGCTGGATGTTGCTTTGAGGTTCTCAGGGATCCTGAAAGGGTGGCTGGATGCTTGCAGAGGCTGGAGACTGGGAGGATTTGAGTTGTGCAATGGAGATTAAAGTCATCAGGAGAGCAGCCGTCCAGTCCAGGGCAGCATTGCTGGGGTCCAGAGGGACTTCCAGCATGGGTTTGATAGAGTCACAGAATGACCTGAGTTGGAAGGAACCATCAAGTCCAACTCCCATCCCTGCACAGGACAACCTCAACATTTGCCCCGTGTGACTGAGGGCCTTGGCCAAATGCTTCTGGAATATTGTCAGGGCTGTGACTGCTTCCCTGGGGAGCTGTTCCAGTGCTCCACCACCCTCTGAGTGAAGAACCTCTTCCCAATATCCAACCTAACCCTGCCCTGGCATATTTGTGGTTAGAGCCCAAGGCCCCAGCTCTCCTGCCCAGGAGCTCTGCAGTCCCAGTGTGGGCAGCAGGATCTGCACCCCCTGCCCACACTGCTGCCTGAAACAAACACACATGATGCTTTTCCAGCACCACATTCCTGATCCTGACTTTCAGAGGAGCTGCAGGACCCTTGCAGTATCAGTCTGACTTAAAGAACGCGCTGTGGGAAAACCTTCTGCTCCATCCTTGTGAGAAAACAAGCTCTGACTTATTTCCACCAGACTTAAAAGAAAAAGCCAACAGGTAAAATCAGAAAATTAACTGCATTTCCATTTCAAATGAAAGCAACAGAACCAGATCTGGCAGCATTTTAGAAGGAGGAGAAAAGGCCAGACCTACCTCTCGTGCTCCTTGCCTTGCTGTCGGGCGACCCTGCCCTGTGGGAGCTCGCACGGGGTCTCTGCTCAATGCCAAGTGGGCCAAGGAGATGGCTTGGGCAGGATTGTGCTGCTTCAAACTACATCTCAAAGTGTTCTTTGGTCAGAAGCCCCAGGCTGTGTTGTGCATCACAGCTCAGCCTTTGGCAGGACAGGGACACGGTGCAAGGACATGCAGGACAATGGTTGCCGTTGCCCAAGTGGCCTTTGCGTGCTCTGTCCGGGCATCTCTCCACTCATTAAAAGCTCGGCACGTTTTTCCCTGCTCTGCAATCAATAACAAATATTTCTGCCAGTGGAGGTGATGTTTCTGATTTCCACAGGTCTGACAGCACCATCCTGACATGAAGGGGTTGAGGTGCCCTTGCCCATTCCAGCCTCGTAGCAACCATTGCCGTATTCTCGTAAGTGACACAGGGAGAAATCAGGTCAAAGGGAAGTACATAAAGCCATGCAAACACATGTGGCAGTAAATAGTGGCTCTTCAGCTGAGCATTCCAGCCTGATGGGTCCTCGCTGAGGCCTGGAACTGCCAACATTGCCCATCTCCCCCTCCCATTCATCCTTGCACTCACTCATTCAAACCCAAGACCCCTCTCACTCTCCAAAACACCTCCTGCTGACAGCGTTGCTGCTCATTCATATCAGGCCTTTGCTGCTGTCATGCTTCATTTTGGAGATGTAATGAGGCATTAATGCTTATCTTTGATGTGTGAACTGTCTCAAAATATTCTGGTTCTTCAGAGCTCTGGAGCCATCAGAACCCACCACGAAACGTGAACAAAATCGCCATTGTCTGAAGAATGTCCCCGAGCCCCACGGACAGAGCGGGCAGGAAGCACGTGGCTGTGGGTCTCGCTGCATCTCAGCCCTTTTAATTGCTTAACCAGTTCCTTCTGCTGTCTCCCTCCCTTTCTCAGACCCACACCCACCCTCCAGCCTCTCTTTTGTTGTCCCAGCCCTCCCAGTACCCCACTTACTGGCCCTGCAACGCTGCTGCCATTCTGTCCCGCACGACCCCTGCTCTCCATCTCTTGGAGATGCAACCCAAAGACCCAGATGCAGTTTATGCGTGGCCTGGGGAAGGTGGAGACCCTTTTTCCACTAATCCTTTCCTAAGGTTAATTCCTCTTTCTTCAGGAAGGCTGGAATTTAGTGCCAATATCTAGAAGTACCCATCTCCAGGCGGACAGGGTAACGGTAGCCACGCAATTTTGCTACAACTGTTGTGTCATGGACCAGACTGTGCAACAGCTGATGGTGTAGGCAGGGTGTTCCAGCATGGCTTTGGGGGGGAAAGATGCAGTGGATTTCTCACTTTAACACACGTGGCAGAGGTGTCTGAGCTGGTGAGCGGTGCTAAAGGCTCCGGGGCCAGTGCTGCTGGAACCCTGGAAAGAGCCATAATTGCTCTTTGAAAAATCTCGGTGCTTGTGTGGGGCCTGGGTGAGGCCCTGAGTTCAAAGGGTGCTCTGATCAAAGAAGAACACTTTGAGATGGAGTTTGGAGCAGTGCAGTTCTGCCCAAGCCACCTCCTCCACCCACTTGGCATTGAGCAGAGGCCCTGTGCAAGCTCCCGCAGGGTAGGGTCACCATCTAAAAACATGGACTGGAAAATCCCTGCATATGTTTTGGTTCTCCCTAAACCAAAGAGACACCTCAGGGGATGGTGGAGATGCTCTCATGTATTTATCTTCTGCTTCTTGTGTCAGAGCGAGCTGGATGAGAACCAAATACAGATGGCTGGGGACGACGTGGATTTGCCAGAAGATCTTCGGAAGATGGTGGCGGAGGATCAAGTGGAAGAGGAGGACAAGGACTCTATCCTGGGGCAGTTGCAGAACATCCAGAACATGGACATAGACACGATCAAAGAGAAGGCACAAGCCACCTTCACTGAAATGAAGCAGGCTGCAGAGCAGAAGTGCTCTGTGATGTAGGAAGGGCTGCGGCCTCGGGGCTCTGTGGCATTAAATGTTACCATGGCAAAGAGAGAGAGAGAGAGACCTTGAAACCCCAAGGCTGGGGTCAAACTTTACATTCTGGGACTGCTTAGTGAGAAATTAGAACCGACCCTCATCTCTTTAATCTAACTTTCTTTCTCTATGGAAAAAATGGCTCTAAAAAAGCTAGTTTTGGGGAAAAAATGTGCCTTTTCCCATTTATTCAAAGTGATTAAAATCATCGAATCATGGAATGGGTTGGAAGGGACCTCAAAGGCCATCCAGTTCCATGGGCAGGGACACCTCCCACTGGATCAGAGGGCTCCAAGCCCCATCCAACCTGGTCTTGGACACCTCCAGGGATCATAGAACTGTGGTATGGTTTGGGTTGGAAGGGACCTTAAAGCCCATCCAGTTCCATCCCCCTGCCCCTCCCTCCAGACCAGGCAGCTTTGTTTTTCAGAGCCTCTCTGTCCTTAAGTGCAGTTCGAGCGTCAAGGGGTAGCGGGGGCTTGGCTGCTCTGTGGGCCAAACACCTGGGCGAGGGGCACTGCTGTTTGGGCCCACCTGTATGGGCTGAAATGAGCTCCCTACGTTTCTCCTAGGAGGTATCTCCATGCCAGGGTCATTGGACATCTGCCCCACTTGGAATATTTTGGGGTAAGGGACCTGTGCTCTTCTCGGCCTGGAGAAGAGAAGGCTCTGGGGGACACCTCACAGCAGCCTTCCAGTACCTGAAAGGGGCTCCAGGAAAGCTGGGGAGGGGCTTTTTCCAAGTGCCTGGAGTGATGGGATGAGGGGGAACGGCTTTAAATTGGAAGGGGGAGATTTATGTTGGACATCAGGAAGGAAGTCTTCACAATGAGGGTGGGGACGCCCTGGCACAGGTTGCCCAGAGAGGCTGTGGCTGCCCCATCCCTGGAGGTGTTCAAGGCCAGGTTGGATGGGGCTTGGAGCTCCTGATCCAGTGGGAGGTGTCCCTGCCCATGGAACTGGATGGGCTTGGAGGTCCCTTCCCATCCAACCCATTCCATGGTCCTATGATTAATTCTAAAAAGCCTGGCTTTCATTTGTCCTAAATCTGACTGCGTCTGGGGGCCGGGCAGGATCCGGATCGATGGGTTAAGGTTTAGGACCAAGCAAGAGTTTTCTTGCTCTTGGTCAGAGCTTTTTTGGGTGGAAAACCTTGGGAGCTGGAGCTGATGCTGGGAGCTGGGGGAGGACGGCTCCTTGGGGCCTGGGGCCAGCAAAGTCCTCTCACCAGCCCCCTGGAGGAGGCTCCTTGTGCTCCCGTGGGTGGGAGCACCCACCTGGCTCTGCTCTTGCCCAGCCACAGCAGCTCCCACGCGTGATGCCAGGCGAAGGCTGTACATGTGGCACCTTCCCAGGTGTGCCAGGTGCTCTCTCTCTCTCCCTCTGTCTCCATCAGCCAAGTAAAAGGGAATAAATGCACTCGATATGGTTCGTCTCTTTTCTTTTCCTTCCTTCCTTCCTTCCTTCCTTCCTTCCTTCCTTCCTTCCTTCCTTCCTTCCTTCCTTCCTTCCTTCCTTCCTTCCTTCCTTCCTTCCTTCCTTCCTTCCTTCCTTCCTTCCTTCCTTCCTTCCTTCCTTCCTTCCTTCCTTCCTTCCTTCCTTCCTTCCTTCCTTCCCTCCCTCCCTCCCTCCCTCCCTCCCTCCCTTTGTCTTTTCTTTCGTCTTTCTCTTTTTCCTTTCCCTTTTCCTCTTCCCTTTCCTTTCCCCTTTTCCTCTTTCCCTTCCCTTTTCCCCTTTTCCCTTTTTTTCTTTTTCCCTTCTTCCCTTTCCCTTTTTTCTTCTTCCCTTTCCCTCTTCCCTTTCCCTTCCCTTTTCCTCTTCCCCTTCTTTTCCCTTTCCCCTTTTTTTTCCCCTTCTTCCCTTTCCCTTTCCCCTTTCCCTTCCCTTTTCCCTTTCCCCTTTTCCCTTTCTCTTTTTTGCTCCCCCTTCCCTTCCCCGTGCGGCTGCCCAGGCTCCCCCCAAGGCTCATCCCCAGCACTGGGAAGGAGAAGGCATTTCAGGAAGGGCCACTGGGACAGAGGAGGCAGATGTGTGGGTGTTGCCTCCTCTACTCACTCACACGCAGCCCCTTCCCTCTGTGAGTCGCCGACCGTGGGTTCCCTGCAGCAGTGCTGGAGGCACCAGCTTAGGGACAGGGAGAGGTGGCAGGTGGTGGTCCTGTCCTCCACGGGACAGCTCTCTGTAAGGGGCTTCTTGGATGCAGGAGATCAGCTTGGAGAAGCCCTCTCGGCAGCCTCAATTCAAATATAACCTGCACAAGCCTGTTTGAAAACTCCTTATCAAATATTTTCACCATTGCAGTCCCAAGAATCACAGAATCATCTGGTTGGAAAAGACCTCTGAGATCATCGAGTCCAACCATCCCTGTCCCCACACTAAACCCTGTCCCTCAGAAACTCATCTGCCCGGCTCCTAAACCCCTCCAGGGATGGTGACTCCACCACCTCCCTGGCAGCCTCTGCCAGGGCCCGGGAACCCTTTTCTTCTCACTCACTGAAGAGACACAGGAGTCGTCAAGTTTGCTTTCTTCATTCTTTCCAGAGGATGCCCTGGTCCTCCTGGTCCAGGGAGGGACGCCAGCGGCTCTTTACCTCAACAGGTGAGACCCATCCTCAGTGCCTTCACCCGGCACCAGGGGCAGCAGACGCCGACTCAGCCTCACTCTGCCCCAAACCGCCGAGACTTCGCATCCGATTTCAATCCCTCAGAATCTTTCTCTCAGCCATCACCAGAGAACTTAATGATCTGCGTGGAAAGCCAAGCTGGGCTCTTTTAGGAGGTCGTTCCATGAAGCAGTTAAAATTGTCACCAGCTCAGCCCAACCGGCCTTCGGTTTGGGAGGGTGGGGCCGTTTCTCTCTGTATTTGCACAAACCTGGTGGGTGTCCCCGTTCTTTGCAGGCTGAGTGATCTCACCTAAAAAACTCCAAGCCTAAAGCTTTCAATCTTTGAATTAAAATGGGTCTGGGACACCCTGAAAAATCTTCCTGAAAGCATCTGGTGGGTTAATGGAGCTGATTAAGTTCGTCAGCACATATAGGATCAGCATTTTCATGGTTCAAAGGGTCAGAGAGGAAAGCAGAGTCAGAATCACCAAAGAAGTGATTAATGAGGGTCCAGAAAACCTCTCAGGGCTGGAAGGCGGTCGTGGGCTGGCGTGGGCTGGTGCCCAGCCCTGGAGGTGGCCACAGCCCCGCGGATCCACTCCTGGGAGGAGAGCGGGCATCATCCATAGAGCCAGGGGCTTAAAATGACACTGAGCTGGGTGGAAGTGTTGATCTGCTGGAAGGTAGGGATACTGCAGAGGGATCTGGACAGGCTGGGTTGATGGGCTGAGACCAATGGGATGAGGTTCGACAAGGCCAAGTACAGAATCCTCCATTTAGGTCACAACAACCCTGAGCAGCGTTACAAGCTTGGGGAAGAGTGGTTGGAGAGCTGCTTGGAGGAGAAGGACCTGGGTTGGTTGACAGTGGCTGAACATGAGCCAGCAGTGGCCCAGGGGACCAAGAGAGCCAGTGGCATCTTGACCTGTGTCAGAAACAGCATGGGCAGCAGGACCAAGGCAGGGATTGTGCCCCTGCACTCAGCACTGGTGAGGCCACACCTCGAGTACTGGGCTCAGTTCTGGACCCCTCAGTACAAAGACATCGAGGGGCTGGAGTGCGTCCAGAGAAGGGAACGAGGCTGGGGAAGGGGCTGGAGAACAAGTCCTGAGAGGAGCAGTGGAGAGAACTGGGATTGTTTATCCTGGAGAAGAGGCTGAGGGGAGACCTCATCGCTGTCTACAACTGCCTGAAAGGAGGCTGTGGTGAGGTGGGTGCTGGGTCTCTTCTCCCAAGTGACAGGGGATGGGATGAGCGGAAATGGCCACAAATTGCACCAGGGCAGATTCAGACTGGATATCAGGAAAAATCTCTTCATTGAAGGGTTCTCAGGCACTGGCAGAGGCTGCCCAGAGAGGTGGTGGAGTCACCATCCCTGGAGGGGTTTAGAAGATGGGTGGATGAGTTTCTGACGGACACAGCTTAGCGAGTGGACAGGGACTGTTGAACTCAATGATCTCAGAGGTATTTTCCAACCAGATGATTCTGTGATCCTATGAAAATCTCTCAGGCTGGGGAGAGCCTGGAGCAGGGCAGGCAGGAGCACCCTGACTCTGCTTTTCAAAGGAAGATCTTTCCTCAACGTCTGGCACTAAACAACCTTTCCTCCTGAGGCTGTTGGGACCCTCGGGAGCTGCTCCCGTGGGCACAGAGTTGTCTGCATGGATGTGCACGCACTCATTCCCACGTGTGCATGGATGGGTTCATGTCTGTGTCCCAGCGTGGGCGCCGCGCGGAAGAGGAGCAGATTAAAGCACCGGGTCACGTGGGAGCTACTGCTGGCCGGGCCCTTACCTGGGATTTGGGCTCTTACAGTTAATAGGATCGCTGAGGCTCAAGGCCGTCATCCCATCAAGATAAATGTCTCCAGTGTGCACTTTTAAGCAATCCGAATTCAATTAGGCTAATTGGAAAACAAGTAAAGAAGGATTGTGTTAATATGGCCTTACAGCAGGAACCTCTGCTCCCGCCGGAGCCACGGTGCAGCGTGGTGAGCCTCGGTGCCGACGCACCCAGCTCCAAAGAGGCACCGGGCTGGAACTGGGGGATCTTTAAGATCCCTTCCAAACCAAACCATTCCACGATTCTATGGTCCCTGGAGGTGTTCAAGGCCAAGTTGGATGGCGCTTGGAGCCCCCTGATCCACTGGGAGGTGTCCCTGCCCGTGGCAGGGGGTTGGAACTGGTCCTTAAGGCCCCTTCCAACCCAACCCATTCCATGATTCTAACTCCTGCTGGGTGACTATTCCCCCCTTTTCCTTGCCCCCCCATCTCCCCCACAGTTTGCTGTCTGACCCCAAAAGTCCTGTTCCCCTTCCAAGGTGGTGTTCCTTGCTCCACAGCACTGGGCTGGGGCGCTGTGTCCCACCTGCAGAGGGGCTTCAGCTTCAAACATCTGCTCTGCAAGGCAGGAATTATTTCAGCTTGACATGAAGACAAGAGAGGAGGAAAGGAAGCAAGAATCTGGGGCATTTCATGGCTCTGATTCCATTGTGCAAAGCCACATCCCGTACATCTGTCTCACAGCACCAAGGGGATCAAAACTCTTCCCAACGGCAGAGATGCACTTTAGAGGTTGTCCATCTTCAGAGGCGTTCTTAGCTTCCAAACAGCAGTAACTGTTGTCCTCATACATTGCAAAAACAACCTGAAAAAGGTGATGGAAGAGGGTGGGTGTTGAAAAGTCAGGTGACCAATCCCCCCTATTTCATCCCCTAATGAACATTCTCAGATGTGATCCTGATTGCTCCTGCACATTTCCAATGGTCTTTGCCAAACGATGATGTCCCACACTATCAGTTTCTGAGGCTTTGTGGCAGCATGGGATTGACAAGAGAAGGCTCTGGGGGGGACCTCGTAGCAGCCTCCCAGTACCTGAAGGGGCTCCAGGAAAGCTGGGGAGGAGCTTTTTGCAAGGGCCCGGAGTGATAGGATGAGGCGGAACGGCTTTAAACTGGAAGGAGGAAGATTTAGATTGGACATTAGGGAGAAATCCTTCACGATGAGGGTGGGGACGCCCTGGCACAGATTGCCCAGGGAAGCTGTGGCTGTCCCATCCCTGGAGGTGTTCAAGGCCAGGTTGGGTGGGGCTTGGAGCCCCCTGATCCAGTGGGAGGTGTCCCTGCCCACGGCAGGAGGTTTGGAACTGGATGATCTTTGAGATCCCTTCCAACCCAAACTATTCCATGGTTAACAGCACCAAATCTGAGTTTTGTGCCTTGGGAGAGCAGGGACTCAGTGGTGGTTCTTACTACCAGACCAGTCAGCCTACAAGGCTTTTGCTCCTGCCTCTCACCTTGCTCTCTCTTTTTTTTTTTTCTCTTGCTACAACAAGCGGAAAACAATTCCCAAGTTTGCCCCGGGTTTTCTGGAGGGCCAGGCATGTTTTGTGAGGGTCGTGAGTGCCGTAAAACCCCAGCTTCAAATTAGAAGAAATTAGGGACATTGCACAGTTCATTCATCTTCACTAATCGAGTTCTTGGGAAACACACATGTAGATTAAAGGAACACAATGGCCCCTGGCTGATTGCTTTGAGTACCCTCCAATGGCCCGACAATGGTATTGACTTGCTTTTCATATTCTGCACAAAAGCCACACTAACCTTTTCTTGTCTCTTCTGTTGGACTCTTCCCTCCTCGCCAAGGGACGGCTGAGCTCCTTCAGCGCCGACCCCCCCGCCTCGGAGCAGCCACTGAAGCAAACCTCACCTGGAGCCAGCAGGAAAAGCTGAGCGCTTGGAAAAAGGATTCGCTCTGGGACATGAACCTTAAGGAGGTGCCGGCGCGGGCGGAGGTGAGCGCTGCCCATCTTTGTTCTGAAGAGATTCCTCTGGAGACATTACACAAAACACATCCTTTTAGGAGGGGGAAGGGAAGTCAAAAGGGACATTTGTTGAGAGAGGTCATACCTTTGATGAGAGTAGCTCGTGTGTCTGGAAGATGCAGAGGCAGTGGTGGTTTCCATTCACTCTCTGCGGGATTGAAGTGGAAGCATCTTCAAATTTAAGCTTGGAAACCCCTCTGGATGTGACCGTGGTTGTCACACAGACTGGCTGGGACGAAAGAGGGTTGGGACCTCAGAGGAACTGGCAAGTGCTGGTGTAAAAAGTGATAAAGTCATGGAAAGAGAAGAGCAGGAAAACTACTGCTGCAGGAGGGAGAATGCTGGAGGCAGGAGACCCGATGCCCATGCCTGGTTAGGACAATGCCGAGCCCACATCCTCCACCAAGCCGGGCACAAGGTGAGGTGTGGGATTTGGCTCCCGGCTGTACTCCCACAGCCTTCTGTGAGTCTCCGTGTCCAGCTCTCCAGCCCCTACCCCCGTGCCTTCAGAGGGTTCTGTGGGTCTCCAAGCCCAGCCCTCCAGATTCGTGCCATGAAGAACAGGGTCAGAGCTCACCTCCTCTCACGGGGTCTGTCCTATTCCCACAATTTGGAGGCTTCCCCCTGCCTAGCGCTTCCCCCAGCCCTGTGAGACCACCTCCCTCAGCTCTCTCCAGAGCCCCAAAGCCGGGATGCACTCCCAGTGCTCCCCAAAGTTGGCTCTGAGACCAGATGTGGGCTCAGCACCTCAGAGGGGTCCCCCGGTGCTCCCCACGGCGCCCTCACCCGTGCCACCCCTCGAGGCCGACACGGCCGGAACAGATGGAGGTGCCAGGAGAATCGCGGTGGGACAGCGGGAGCTGGGGTGCAGTGGAGGGGGGCACCGAGTGGGCACGTCAGCCTGGGCCCCCCTGCAGCCCCGCTCCCCCCCCGCGCCCCAAGGACCCCAGCCCCGCCAGAGCCTCCCGCACAGCTCCGGAGCTGGGGGTGCCGTGCTGGCCCCCGCACTCCGTACCTCCCCGGGCCCAAGCAAACCCAGCCCCGTCGCCTCCCGCACTCCTCCCCCCCCGCCACAAGCAGTTCAAGTCCTTTCGGCTGCCCCGGCAGAGCCTTCCGCACCGCCCCGGAGCCGGGGGTGCCGAGCAGCCTCCCGCACTCCTCGCATTCCTCCCCCCTCCCCCCAAGCCCCGCTGCCCCCCGCGCTCCCCCCCGCCCAAGCAGCCCAGCCCCGAAGGGTCGCCCCCCGCCCTGCCCCCGCCCTCCTCCCTGCCCCAGGCGGCTCAGCCCCGGCAGAGCCTCCCGCACCGCCCCGGGACCGGGAGTGCCGAGCCGCTCACGCACTCCTCGCACTCCCCCGCCGCCCCCCGCCCTCCCTTGCACTCCTCCCTGCCCCAGGCAGCCCAGCCCCGCCGCCCCCCGCCCTCCCCCCCCCCCCCCCCCCCTCCCGCCCCAAGGATCCCAGCCCCGGGGGCCGCCCGGGCAGAGTTGCCCGTGCTGCCCTAGGGTAGGGGGTGCCGTGCTGCCCGCCGTCCCCCGCCCCAAGCAGCCCGGTCCGGGGTCTCTCAGGCAGAGCTGCCCGCAGCTCCCGGCGCCCCTCGATGCACCCCCCGGGCGCGGCGCTGGCCATGGCCGAGGGCGCGTTCCCACTGCCGGCTCGCAGCCCCGGGGGGACGAACCCGTCGCGGCTCCACAGCATCGAGGCCATCCTGGGCTTCCCGAAGGAGCCGGCGGCGGGGCCGCCCTGCCCGCCCCACGGCAGCGCTCCCGAGCCCGAGCGCCGCGGGCCCCGGCCCCGCCTCCCCGCGGCCCCCGCGGAGCCCCCGCACCGCCCCGAGCCGCCCGAGGACGAGCAGCCCAAGAAGAAGCACCGCAGGAACCGCACCACCTTCACCACCTTCCAGCTGCACGAGTTGGAGCGCGCCTTCGAGAAGTCCCACTATCCCGATGTCTACAGTCGCGAGGAGCTCGCCGTGAAGGTCAACCTGCCCGAGGTTCGCGTGCAGGTAACGCCCGCCGGCCGCGGCGCCCCGGGGCATCCCCGGCCACCGGTGTCGAGAGCCCCTTGGGCTGGCACATCCCGTCCCGTCGCAGAACGTCCCCTGCTCCCGGTGTCAGGAACGCCGGTAGGGACTGGCACAGCCTGTCCCGTCCCATCCCGTCCCATCTTATTCCATCCCGGAGCACCACCTGCTCCCGGCGCTGGGAGCCCCGGTAAGGCCCGGAGCATCCCTTGCTCCCGGTGTTGGGAGCCCCGTTCCGTCCCGTCCCATCCCATCCCACCTCGGAGCATCCCCTGCTCCCGGCGCTGGGAGCTCTGGCCCGGCCCGGCCCAGTGCATCCCCTGCTCCCAGCGTCAGGAATCCCGGCACGGACCGGCACAGACCGGCGCAGAGCATCCCCTGCTCCAAGTGTCAGGAACCCCGGCATGGACCGGCACAGCCGTCCCGTCTGACCCCAGCCCAGCCCCTTGTTGCTGGCACCGGGAGCCGTTGGTCTGCCGCAGAGCATCCCATCCCATTCCAGTGCAGCCCCATGTTCCTAATTCAGCCCCATGTTCCTGGCTCCGGGAGCCCCTTGGCCCAGTGCAGCCACGCGTTCCTGGTGCAGCCCACATTCCCAATGCAGTCCCGCGTTCCGAGCACCTGGAGCCCCTTGATATGGTGCATCCCATCCCATCCCAGTGCAGCCCTGCATTCCTGGTGCAGCCCCGTGTTCCTGGCTCCAGAAGCTCCCCCATTCCCAGTGCAGCCCCACATTCCTGGTGTAACCCCATGTTCGCGGCAGCTGGAGCCCCTTGATCCAGTGCATCCCATCCCAGTGCAGCGCTGCATTCCCGGTGCAGCCCTGCATTCCCAGCTCCAGGAGCCCCTTGGCCTGTTCAGTCGCTGCACAGCCTGGTGTACTTGGCTCCAGCAGCCCTTGCCCCACCCCATCCCATCCATCCCATCCCGGTGTGGCCCCCCATTCCAGGCTTCGGCTCATTCAGTCACGGTGCAGCCCAGTGTTCCTGGCTCTGGTGGTCCCACGCTCCCGGTGGCTCTGCTGCTGCTCCACCGCAGTCCACCTGCTCCGTGCCCAGGGCAGAAGCTGTGCCACCGCGCCCTTGCTAACGCAGCTGTGCTTGCAGGTGTGGTTCCAGAACCGACGGGCCAAGTGGCGGCGGCAGGAGAAGCTGGAGGTGACCTCCATGAAGCTGCAGGATTCGCCCATCCTCTCCTTCAACCGCTCGCCACAGCCAGCACCCATGGGCGCCCTGGGCACCAACCTGCCCCTGGAGACGTGGCTCAGCCCGCCGGTGCCCAGCAGCACGGCCCTGCAGAGCCTGCCCGGCTTCGTGGCCTCGCCGCAGAGCCTGCCCGGCAGCTACACGCCGCCGCCCTTCCTGAACTCTCCGGCCGTGCCCCACGCGCTGCAGCCCCTGGGAGCCATGGGGCCGCCACCGCCGTACCAGTGTGGGGCCACCTTTGTGGACAAGTTCCCCTTGGACGAGGCAGACCCGCGCAACACCAGCATTGCCGCCTTGCGGATGAAGGCCAAGGAGCACATCCAGTCCATCGGCAAACCCTGGCAGACGATCTGAACTCCTTCTTCCCACCTGGGATGCCCGAGTGACGCCCGTGCCCCGCTCTGGATTGCCCGGATGGTTGGGCAATGGAGGGCTGCCCCCTCGCACCAGCCTTTCCCCTCTACGCCTTCACTTGCTTTGTATTTCGTGGTCCTTTTCATTCCCTTTTCCACGTGCCCTGCGGAGTTGGTCGTAGCGTAGGGAAGAAGCTTCCTCTGCCCTGGCTGCGGGTGCTGTAGTTGCAATAAAAGCTGCAGTAGGGGCGCAGAGCTGTGTGAGGTGACTGGAACCGGGGCTGGCGTCACCTGGGGAAGGATTCCTGCTTTTGCACCCTGAAATGGCTCAGGAGGTTGGGTACGAGTTCGTGCACCAGTTGGGCTGCTCGGGATGGATAGTGGGGGAGTCAGGCCAGGCTGTGGGGGCTCCTCACCCTGCCCCATCAGCTCAGACCGGGGAGCTGCAGCCCTGCGGCGAGGAGCACCCGGCTCAGCCCTCACTGCGCTCCCACAGCTGCCCTGGTAGCCCAGTCCCAGGTTCCGATGGGCTTTGCCCGCCCCTGGCCCTCGCTGCCGGCTCATAGAGGGGACCTGTGGGTGCGGCAGGGTGGGGACGGGCAGTAGCTGACAGGGGGCTGGTGCCTGACTGCACGGTTGGAGTTGTTGGTGGGGCACAGCTGGCACCCCCCAACACCCAGTGCCAAAACTAAAACCGCAGCATCTTTCTTTTCCATTATCTCTGTTACTGGCTTTAATGGGGCTGAGAAGCTGTAATGAAACACCCCTTCTCCTCCACTGGGCACGGGGTGCTCCACGCACTCTGGAGGTTGTGGCAATTAACGTTTCTCATTAGGGGAGAGAGAGAAGGATGCACAAGCGTCCTCATTGTGTCCTGGGGATGATTCAGTGCGGACTGGGAGACCTCTCCTTTCACCATTTCCCACTCGTTGTGACCAGACAAAGGCTGGCATCTAATTATATTTTCACAATCTGTGTGTATCTTTTAAGAGTCCCATCAGGAACAAGGATGTCAGCTTTGTTCAGCTTCACTTCAGAGAGCTTTTTAACCTCAGACTGCAGTTTCTAAACATCCCTTCACAGTCTTTTCCACCGCAGACCCCTCTATTGTCCAGAGAGCTGCTTTTGCAGATAATAATGGGAATCCCCTGTATTTTGAAACGCCTTTTCCTCTCCCTGAGGATTCAACCTGCCTCTCTGGATCGGAGGGCACGCTGTAGGGGTGCAGGGGGACCCAGTGGGTGCTCCCCACTGAATCCAGGGTGGGGATTGCAGCTCCTGTTGGGCTCCGGACCTGTCAGTGCCACTGTCCATGTGCCCGTGGTGGTGCCCAGACTCCCTCTGCTTCCTTGGCGAAGAACATGCCATGCTGTTGGGACCGCAGAAATATTTTGCTAACTTCAGGCTCAGGAAGCCTTAGTCGACTTCTGGTGACAGGAGAGCAAAAACTGTGATGCTTCCAGGTCTCATTCCAGTGCTCCTTGCACGGGTGAGCTTTGCTTGCACCACCGAGGATGCTGGGCTTATGCCCTCTCTGGTGGCCACAGCTGAAGGAGGTCTCGTTGTGCCCCAGAGATGCCTGCACACCCCGGGCTGTGCCAGTAGTGGGGGCACGCTGAAGGGGCTCTGCACGGGCTCTGCACACTCTCCCTCCCTGGGCAGGGACAATCCAGCTGCAGCCCAGATGTGGCTGCGATGCTGAAACCCCTCCTGCAGGAGAGCCCTGCTGCCCCGATCCCTTACTGGTGCTTGTTGCTCTCGGCTAACAAGCAGCTCCCCAAGACCTCCGTGGTGCTCTGCCACATCTGGACACCACTGCCCTCCCTCCCTGCTGTCCCCAGGTCTGTACCCTCTGGAGCTGGTGGAAAGATGTCCCTGACTCTTGGAGCTGTTCTGTGACTTGAGGAAGTTGACCAACAGTGGATGAAATGGCCATGACCAGACAGCAGACACAGCAGCTGAGCTCACCCTCTCGCTGTTACCGAGCTCCTGATCCAACACCTGTCAGCAAAACCTGATCTTTTCATGCCAGATCGAGCAGGTCTCTCATCGTATGTGAGCCCTGTAATGGGTAATCTTGGAGTCCTTGAAGGAAAGCTTTGAGTTTACTGCTAAAAAAAATCAGTATTTTTAAACAACTGAACAGCTGTGGGCACAGAGAGATAAATGTTTTCCAAACAAGAGGCAAACACAAACTCTTCTCTTTCTTGCATCCTGTCTGGTTCCCTGGGTTCCTACACTTTCTTTCGAATGGTCCCATTCCATTTTAAAAGCTCATTTGTTCATTTGGTTGTAAATATCTTCTCCCTCTTAATTGGGTGCTGAGTCTAATAATCCTGCCTCGGCTTGTTAACTGTACAATAGCAGTCAGAGTTAATGACCCATTAGTGATTAATTCCTTAAACAGCATCTAATTGCTCACTGTAAAACCTTTTCTTAAAACTGGATTAAATCATCTAGATCCTTAACCACTTCTTTGCTCTAACTTTGCTAAGGCTCTTAGCCTGCCCTTTTCCGAGTGCTCTCCTTTTGCTTAAACTGTATTAGCAAGACAGTATTTTTAGTGCCTGTGTTTGACTTCTTTGTGACATCTGAAGTTCTAAGGAAGAACAATGCAAATAAAAGACTGCCAGTGAAAATATTAAGAGATTTTTCTCCTTTGCAATGAGGCGATTGCAGTCGGTGAACGTTGCTCTGACCTCCTGGGAGAAGGGGGGACAGGGTTTGTCCGTGGCCACGGCTCCTCATGGAGTCTGCAGGCTTTGGCAGGTGGCTTTGAGTTCTCCCAGGAGCAACTTGGCCTTTGTTCAGTGTCCTGAATGCGGGGCAGTCGGAAAGGGCTGCCTCAAGAGACTCCAGTCCGAGCCTTCTGTCTTTCAGTCGAGGAGAGGATGGGTGGATGTACGTTCCTTAATATCATGCAGACCATGAAATTGTCTGCTTTGCATTTGCTTCAGAGTTCTGGAAAAGAAAGATTGAATCACCAATTCTGCATCTGCCGTGCCAGCTCCACAGGCAAACAAGGGGACTTCTGGATGACTCCTCATTAAGATGTGAAAATGTGGAGAGGCTCTTATTCACAAGAAGCCTTTCTATCAGGGCTGGCTGTCTCTGCCCAGCCCAGAAATCCCAAGTTCAACATCCAGAAGTGTTGGATCAAGTTTTGCACAGGTCAGCGAGCTGTGCAGGAGAGAGGACAATTGCCATAATGAGCTTTGAAGATCTCTGAATTAATAATTACAAGGAAGAAACTCGGTCTCACTAAATCTCAGCAGAAAGCGCATTCAAACCTCCCCTCCTTCCCACCCTGTTCAAAATCCCACCAGTATTCACAGGAGCTCACAAAGACCTGGCCAACATCTTCCTTTGTCACTGACGCCACGAGTTATAAGCCTTGGGACTTTATCAACTTCCTTCAGGAAGCCCCATTTACAAACTCTGCCACGGGAGAAAGTGGTGGAGTAGAAGAAGCAAAGGGGAGCAGAGTGAAGGCTGCACAGAGCAGGACACAGCACCACCGCTTTTTCTGGTAGAGTGAGTGCTGTGTCTCCTCTCTCCAAGCATCTCTGTGTTCCACCACGGCGTGATGTGGAGCCTGGCTGACACTTGGCAGTCACCCCTCTGTCATATGACATTTCTGCCCTGCTAGGAGCTGTGAAGTGTTCGGTCCTGTGCAGAAAAGCAGTTCAAGTCGGCTCAGGAGGGAGGTTAAGTGGAGGCAGAAGAGATTTGGATGGAGGCAAGAAGAGCTGAGAATTGAAGCATCGGCCTCTGACACGGGAAGGAGGGTTGGGGTAAATAAAGGGGGTGGTGTTCAGCTGCAGAGCAGCACGGGGTGGGGGTCACACAGCCCTCCTTTGACTCCATCCCAGCAAAGAGGTGGGAGCGGGGAGTGAGAGGCCTCAGGAGGGATCTGGGATGCCAACTTGGAGATGCCAGTGCCAGGGAATGCTTTTAGACCAAGGGGTCTCCAGGGAGAGTCAGGCTCACCAGCAGCTTGCTCCTGCCTCTGCTGGCTGCGGCGCCTCTCACAGCCAGAATGGTCTGTGTAGAAGTCTTTCAGGGCCTCATAGTTTGTGATGAACCAGTCACACACACCCTGCCCTCCCCCATCCCTTTCCCATAATATCCCAACAAACACCCTTCCAATTTGTTGATGTGGAATCGGGGGGCCAAGGGTGCTCAAAGCAGCAGGTGCCCATGCTGAGCATCCCACCTGGAGTCTGCCCAAAGATCTCCTGGGCGTTCAGGCAGTGCTTTGCCTTCTGGGCCAGGCTGCTTCTCTTTTGTTTCTTGACCGTCCAACAGTCCCACGAGTTCACCCCGGCGACTCTGGCCGTGTGAAGCCTGAGCCCAGCTTCCCCAGTATATCTTTGTGGTGCCCCTCTTGTCGTGCTCAGCCCCGTTCTCCACTCTGCCTTCACCACTATCAAAGCTGGGCAGGGGGAGGGCGTTCTGAATGTGTGAGTGAAGATTTCCAGGGAGAGGCATTCCTAGGGGTTTCTCCTACCTGTTGCCCTTTCGAGCGGGTTTCCTTCTGGGTGTCCTGGCAAAGCACTTGGGCACAGCCCGAGCCGGCGCTGAGCCGACACCAAACCACCTGATGGCAGAGCCCACGCTGCACAGGAGCTTTCTCACCTGGCCTTCTCACAGAGCCCTCCTCCAGCAGGGCCTCGGAGGGAGGGGAGGAAGGGTCAGCAAACCACATGAGCAGGGGGATTTCTTTTCTGAAGTGCTAATCCTAACTCCTGGCCAGGCTTTGCATTATCTTTGGGCAAACAGAGACAGAAAAAGAAATGCAAAATTGAAACAAGAGAAGGATTTTAGAGTAATAAAAATCCCAGGACAGCAACTAAAGTGATTGGGTGTTCCTTTTGGCTGGCACAGGCCCGGATGCCCTCTGAGATCCAATGGGATGGCCGCTGAGATAAATAACATGACTGACACTGGGATTCAGGGTAAGGTGAGGCATGCAGGTGACCAAGAGCACCCCGTTGACTTCACACCCCATCGGCACTGCAGGGCCTTTTCCCTTCGAGTCTGCCCTGAGAAGACCTACAGGGATGGATGTGAGGGCTGCAGGTGGGCACCCATCCTCACGTCAGTCCATCGCTCCTCTGGGAATACGTCTGCCCAGGGAAGTGGTGGCTGCTCCACCCCTGGAGGTGTCCAAGGCCAGGCTGGATGAGGCTCGGAGCCCCCTGATCCGGTGGGAGGTGGCCCTGCCCGTGGGACTGGGTGTGGGCTTGGAGATCCCCTCCCACCAGACCGTTCCACCTCGCCACTGTGGGGCGGGGGCGCCGCCTGCTGGGATCGGGGGGAACTGCGGGGTGGATGGTCCCCTCCGTGGGGCGGGACAGAGGATGGTCCCCTCCGTGGGGCGGGAGGTGGGTTGGGTGGTTCCCTTGGGGTGCGGAAGCAGGGGTCTGACGGATCTGTCACTGTGTGCAAAACCACGCGTTCCCTTGATTCCCTTCTTCCCTCTCACAGGAAGGGTGAGCAGGAAGGGACCTCTGGAGGTGACCTTGTCCAGCCCCCGGCTCAGGCAAGGTCTGGTTGTCCGGGACCACAACCAGGCAGAGTTTGAGTTTCTCCAAGGATGGAGACCTCACTACACCTCTGGGTAGCCAGTGTCAGGGTGAAGTCACCTTTGCAGGGAAACGGTATTTCCCGATGTTCGGAAGGGAACTCCCTGTGTTCCCTCTGGTGCCCATTACCTCTGGTCTTGTCCCTGGGAAGATCCTGGCCCTCTCTTCTCCACATGCTCCCTTCAGGTACTCATACACATTGGTAGGACCCCCTACAGGGGGTCCATACCCTCTCTTCTCCAGGTTGACCTCCTGCAGCCTTTTCACAGAGCAGAGATGCTCCAGCCCCTCAGTCACCTTTTGTGGCTTCTGATGGGCTTTCTCCAGTTCGCCCATGTCCCTCCTGTACTGGGACACTTGGAACTGGACACAGCACTGCAGTGGTGGCCTCATCAGTGAGCAGCATCACCTCTTCATCCCAACCTGCTCCATGTCAGGCTGCGCGCGGACAGATGTTGCCCTCATAGCCTGGCCTGTCAGTGCTCTCCTTTGAGCAGCACATCATCTACTCACCTGGAAATGTGCAACCAGAGAACCACAGGAGCAAGGAGCGTCCCTTGGGTGCAGTGTGCTGTAGCCCCACCAAAGTTCATGAGCTTGTTCTCCTGGGAGGCAGCGCTCTTCCTTCAGGCTCACGTGGACACGCAGCGGCACCGGCCCTGCTAACGCGCGGTGAGGGGCGTGCTGAGCTGCCACATCACCTCCCCGTCCAACGGAGAGCATCTGTCAGCACATCTACCGCACATGGAAGTCCATCCATACCCTGGTACCCCAGGAAGGCAGTGTCAGCTTCCTTCCCTTGAAACAAACACCTGAGACCGGAGCGTGACGCAAAGCAGGAGCAGAGCTGCAGTGGGAAATAAACCACCCTGTTCTGCCTTTGTCACTCGCTGCAGCACAGCCGATTTCCATTTTATTAACCCAAATAAAGGCCTAAATTCAGCCTCTTTATTAGTATGATTTATTGCGAATGTAGTTTCCAACTAAGAGGGGAACTGATTAGATAGGTAAAAGGTGTAATTAATTGGAAGACCCTTCCATGACAGTTATGTGGATCAAAGCTGCTCAAGTGAGGAAACGGAACCTTGAGGATGAAGAAGAGAGTTTAGTCATTGCTGCAACATACAAGAATACGTGAATCTAGGTATTTTACACAGAGGAAATCTTGTTTACAGAAAAGAGACCTTGTTGATTATCAGATACAACCGAGTGCTTGTGAAATAGAGTCTCTTATGGAAAGTGTTCCACTTCTTCGTGATGCGGAGCCCTTCTTTCAGCTGGGAGCACTCTCTTTCATATTCTCAACTTGAAGCAGATAGTCCATCATCTAATAAAAAAGAGAAAAAAAAATCATAGTCAGGTCCTGAAAAAAGCCATTCACTAAGTTAAACAGGCTCTGTATACTCACATAACAAACACACTCCTCATAATCTTTCCAAGAAGCCCTCGTTTGTCTTGGTTAACATCACAACCAAGCATTGAACACGGGGAGAGCCACTCTCCCAGACTACTCTGCCTGCCTCTCATTTATACAGTGCCTCGTTAGCGCTAACAAGCTGAGGCACAGAAACAATTTAAAGCTTATTTTCCAACTCACTTTTTATACTGAGGCCAACTTGCAGGAGAGATTTCCCTTCTAATCCTTAACTGCTCTGATTTATCCACAGAGCAGCCAAGGTGTGAACTGAAAACAGAAGAAAACAACTCGAGTGCGTCACCCTACGTCTGATTCCCAGGATTGTGGGGATGTGATCAAGAGCAGCCCTGGGGAGAGAGTCTTGGGGTGCTGGGGGAGGAGAAGCTTCACATGAGCCACCAACGAGTGCTCCCAGCCCAGAACCCCCCCGTGTGCCAGGATGCACTCAGAGCAGTGGGAGCAAAGGGGAGGGAGGGGGTTCTGCCCCTCTGCTCCACTCTGGGGAGACACCACCTGGAGCTCTGGGTGCAGTTCTGGAGTGAAACTATTGGAGCAGGTCCAGAGGAGGCCAGGGAGATGATCCAAGGGCTGGAGCACCTCTGCCATGAGGACAGACTGGGAGAGTTGGGGTTGCTCAGCCTGGAGAAGAAAAGGCTCTGGGGGGACCTCATAGGGGCCTCCCAGTAGCTGAAGGGGCTCCAGGAAAGCTGGGGAGGGACTTTTTCCAAGGGCCTGGAGTGATGGGACAAGGGGGAATGGCTTTAAACTGGAAGGGGAAGATTTAGGTTGGACATTAGGAAGAAATTCTTCACAGTGAGGGTGGGGAGGTCCTGGCCCAGGTTGCCCAGGGAAGTGACGGCTGCCCCATCCCTGAAGGTGTTCAGGGCCAGGCTGGATGGAGCTTGGAGCCCTTGATTCAGTGGGAGGTGTCCCTGCCCATGGCAGGGGTGGAACTGGAAGGACTTTAAGTCCCTTCCAACCCAAACCATTCCATGATTCTATGACAATTCTGCTCATCTCTGGCTTTCAGGACTATTTGTGCATTCCAGCACTTTCCCTACTTTATTTAGCCTTGAGATGTTTTTAGCCTTGAGATGTTTTTAGCCTTGAGATGTCCAGCACAGTGGGAGCATCGGTGGTGAATAAATGCACTGAGGGAACCGGAGCAGACCCCAAACTGAGATACCTGAAGCACCAATCTGTGTTCACTCCTGCAGCTTTTAGCTTTGGGGACAGAAATTTCTGCTCTTACATTTAAAATTTCACAGTGAATGGCAACTGTGGGGTCTGCCTACTCCTGGAATCCATTTCTACTTCAAACTTAAACACAAGACAACTAGAAAAGTATTTAACACCGAGTGTGAACCCACAGGCCCTGTCTACGTGATTGTCTTCCACCAGGGCAGGCACCGTTCCTGAGCACCCAGCCCTTCGAGGCAGCAACACTGTGAACGAAGGTGCTGCCTCACCAGCGTTTATGCAACACAGAAACCCTCACAGGCAGAAAAAATTGACTCCAAAGGCCATCTCTGCTCTTGCGTTGCTGTGTACACATGTGACCAAAATTCCCACATGTGCCAGAATTCCACGTTTATAAATAAAGGGGATCAAGTTTTGCTTCAATGTGGAGACAAAATAGCCATTGGATGCTGAAAAACCAAAGGTTCTCCAGCAAAAGGAGGTTCTGCAAGTTGTCAAATACCTCAGCCACAGAAAAGACATGGGGTTTTTTTAACCAGTCATTGGAGAAATCTGGGTATTTAAGGCAATAATCTCATTATTCCTTGTCTGTGTTCAACATTTGACCACAAAATGTGGTACAAGTGCACACATATGGATATGAGGCAGCTCTCTGCTTTGTAAGTACCATTTATTACCAGGTACTTTAGAAGGATTTCCCTCTTTATAACGGAAATTTCTCATCTAACGACTATAAAGCTGCATGCTGAGATAAATAGTTCCCATTTTAAACCGTTTTAACCACAGTGAGGATAATTTAAAGCCATGACATAAAGCCACAGCCAGAGAGAAACCTATGGAAAGCATCCGTATCAGCAGTGAAAGAGACTTCAATCGCGGCTCAATGTAATGGGTAATTTATACCCATATTCATGACAAACACAAAGTATTTGCTGACACGATTACAGGACAGAGACAGGGCTGAATTTAGCCCAGGAATATTAACTACGTCACATTGCAGCAGAATATGGGAAGAAAAAAACCTCTTCCCGTTAATGTCTTTTTATTCTGTTTCACTGTCACCCACAAGAATTCTGCAGCTGGATCCCCATTGCTGCACCCAATGAGAAAGTTATAGAGAAAGGAGGTTTTTAGCCAGTTCTGCAATTTATATTGTGTCATTTAGACCCTGAAAACTGTCTGTAGAACCTCACTAATAGCCAAAAAATGTGTATTTTATAGGGTTTTTCTCTAACAGTGGGAGTGGAACCGTGCTAGGAAGTACAGAGAAGCATCCATGGGTCCCAGGCACGGAGTTCCTCTGGGTTATCCACACCAGGCTCTTTGTGCTGGGTGACTCCAGAACCTGGTGCTGATGTGTGAGGAGCCACTGAGCAGTGCAAAGGGAATCCAGCCTCCAAAAATCTGCTGAGGTTATGCAGCAAATTGGCATAAAAAAATACAGCCTGTGAGTGCCAGTCTGTAACCAAGAGGAGACTCTTGCTCCACTGACTGCCAAGTGTGTGAGATGTGTTTGCTGCTGTTCCAGACAACCCACACCCCGATCTCTTACTGTAAAATGAAATTTGAGTAGATGGAAGGTTTTGACAGATTTTTCTCTTACTTACATCTTTCCAGCTGCTGTTGTCCTCTGTCTCCCAGGTGCTCCTGGCAAACCAGGGAAGCCCTCCTTTTAAAAGGTGAGCGTTTTTCTTCTCGTCCCCTTCCAGCAGCCGCAGCAAGTGTTTGGAGACTTCCTCCCATGGCTGATCCTCTTCTGGCTGCTTGGAATTTTCAGGCAATGCTGAGAATGGGGTCTTGTTTTCGTCTTCATAAACGTAAGGGAAATCACCAGTGCTCTTTTTCCCCATTAAATGTCCTGGAGGAACAACAAGATCAACCAAAACCAGCACAGGTTTGATTGTCCAGGTATCAGCTGGAAGTTCTGTATGGAGGGAAGGAAAGGGGAAAAAAGGGGAAAAGGGGGGAGAAGGAAGGAAAGGGGGGGAAAAGGAGGAAAAGGAGGGGAAAGTGGGAAAGGAGGGGAAAGTGGGAAAGGAGGGAAAAGTGGGAAAGGAGGGAAAAGTGGGAAAGGAGGGGAAAGTGGGAAAGGAGGGGAAAGTGGGAAAGGAGGGGAAAGTGGGAAAGGAGGGGAAAGTGGGAAAGGAGGGGAAAGTGGGAGAGGAGGGGAAAGTGGGAGAGGAGGGGAAAGGGGGAAAAGGGAGTGAAAGGGGGAAAAAGGGAGAAAAACAGTGAAAAATGGGGAAGGGAAAAAAGAAGGGAAGGGAAAAAGGGGGGGATGGGGAAAAAAGGGGGGACGGAGAAAAAAGGAGGGGAAGAGGAAAAAGGAGGAGAAAGGGGAAAAAGGGGAAAAGAGAAAAGGGGAAAGGAAGGAAAGGGAAAAGGGGGAAAGAGAAAAGCAGAAAGGGGGAAAGGGGAAGGGGGTAGATGGTGTCGAAGTTGAAGCCCAGCTGGAAGCAGAGGTTTTGTCACAGCATCACACACAGTGAATTCCCTGTCTTCTGCGCTAAACTGCCAAGGAAAAGGATGGTGAGTGCAGGGAAGAGATAACCAAGCACCTGGTAAGGTGTGCGGAATAAGACGCAGATGGAGAAGTTGCGGTGTTCAGCCTTTCCCTGCCCTGGGATGCAGGGACTGCGGTGTGAGCCCGCATCCCGGGTGCCTGGCTCAGAAATAAACGGGATGCTCTTTTGACAACTACACTTCGTTGTCATCAGATCCAAACCTCCGCCGCTTCGGGCTGCACGGGAGCCAGTGGGAGGGGATGGGAGCGGGGCTCGGGGTGCGGGGGCTCCTGGAGCTGCCGGGGCTCTTGCGGTAGGAAAATGGTCCCGAATGAACCGGGGCTGGAGCCCTCGGGCACCGCGCGGAGAGCGCCCGGCGGGGCTAGCGGGACCGGCCCGGGGGAGAGCGGGTTGCGGGGGTCGGTACGGATGGCAGTGGGTCTGTGCGGGTGGGTCTGTGCGGTCGGTGCGGGGGTCAGTGCGCGTGGGATGGAGTCGGTGCGGGTGGGATGGGGTCCGTGCAGGTAAGACCGGTGCGGTGCGAGCAGCGGGGGTCGGTGTTGATGGGATCGAGTCGGTGCGGGCAGCAGGGGTTGCTGCGGGTGGGATCGGTGCTGTCGGAGGCGGGACCGATGCGGACAGCCGTGGGACCGGTAAGTGCGGGTAGGTCAGTGCGAGCAGGTTGGTGCGGGTGGGACCGGGTCGGGCAGCGGTGGGACAAGTGCGGATGGGACGGGATCGGTGCAGGCAGCCGGGGGTCGGTGCGGGTGGGACGAGTGCGGGCAGAGGTGAGACCTGTGCGGGTGGAACCGGGTCGGTGCGAGTGGGACCGGGTCGGAGCGGGCGGCACGGGTGTCACTTACCCACAGCCCAGTGGCTGCCGCGCGGGTAGAGCTTGGTGAGCGCGGAGGAGCCGTCGGGCAGCAGCGGGGCCGCCCCGCCCGGCGCCGCCAGCAGCAGCGCCAGCAGCGCCCGCAGCGGCACCAGCGCGCGCATCGCTCCGCCTGCCCCGCGCCCACGGCCCCGCCGCCCCTTTATACCGAGCGGGCTCCGGCCGCCCCCGCCCCCGGCACCCCCGCCCCGGCACCTCCGCACCCCCGCCCGTCCCCGCCCCAGCAGCCTCAGACCCCCCCCGCACCGACCCCTCCGGCTCCCCCTGTCCCAGCAGCCCTCCGACACCGCCCGGCAGCCTCAGACGCCCCCGTCCCAGCATCCCGAGCCCCCCCCTCCAGCCCGGTACCCCGATACCCCCACTCCAGCATCCCTGTCTCCCTCGTCCCAGCATCCCAGGACACCCCCCCCCCCCGCCCCAGTGGCCTCTAAACCCCCTGCCCCGGCATTCCTCAGACCCTCCCCCCTCATCCCAGCAGCCTCAAACCCCTGCCCTGGCAGCCCCTGAGGCCCCCAACCCAGCACTCAAGACCACCTTGCCCTGACACCTCTGACCCCCCCCATCACCACAGTCCCCAAATCCCCCACCTCAGCACCCCTGAACCTCCACCCCAGCAGCCCCCAGCACCCCCGCCCCAGCAGCTCTGAACCCCAAGATCCCCCCCCCTCCCCAGCATCTCCAACCCCCTGCCCCAGCAGCGCCCAACCCCACACCCTGGCACCACACCTGGAGCCCTGTGTCCAGCTGTGGAATACCGGTTTAAGAAAGAGATGGAACAGTTAGAGAGGGTCCAGAGGAGGCCACAGAGATAATCCAAGGGCTGGAGCAACCTCTGCCATGAGGACAGGCTGGGAGAGTTGGGGTTGTTCAGCCTGGAGAAGAGAAGGCTCTGGGGGGACCTCATAGGGGCCTCCCAGTACCTGAAGGGACTCCAGGAAAAGCTGGGGAGGGAGGCTTTTTCCAAGGGGCTGGAGTGATGGGACAAGGGGAATGGCTTTAAACTGGAAGGGGAAGATTTATTTTGGACATTAGGAAGAAATTCTTCACAATGAGGGTGGGGAGGCCCTGGCCCAGGTTGCCCAGGGAAGTGGTGGCTGCCCCATCCCTGGAGGTGTTCAAGGTCAGGTTAGATGGGGCTTGGAGCCCCCTGATTCAGTGGGAGTTGTCCCTGCCCATGGCAGTGGGCTTGAAACTGTGTGGGCTTTAAGGTCCCTTCCAATCCAAACTATTCCATGATTCTATGACTGCAAGGAGTTTGCCAGATCCCTCCCCTAACCCTACACAACTGGAGCTGAACTAACCCCATGGAAACTACTGGGGTTGTGAATCAACGTCATTCGTGGGCAAACTGTTGAGCACAATCCCTTTCGAAGTCATCGTGTACCCTGCTGTAGGAGCTAAATTGTTCCCTTGTTTGGTCTTGGTTTATTGTATCTTCTTTTACAGATTAATGTGATTCATTCTTTTATTGTGGTTATTAATTATGCATTCTTGTTTAATTTACAATAGTATTCTCATGCCTCAAATCATGAGTGTTGCTGCAGACAACACGTGCTCTGCGCTGGGTGACACCTGATCGAGTGCAGCATTGCCATCCCTGGGAAATTCTAATTGTTTGGAGCCATTCAAGACAGGAAACTGAATATTCAGGGAACTGCCCACTTTCACATCAAATCTCACTGTGTGCTGCCTTGAGCACCTTTAATTTGGGATTGTTTTAGCTATGAGGAAGAAATTCTTCACAATGAGGGTGGGAAAGCCCTGGCCCAGGTTACCCAGGGAGGTTGTGGCTGACCCATCCCCTGGAGGTGTTGAAGGCCAGGTTGGATGGGGTCTTGACCAGCCTGGTCTGGTGGGAGATGTCTATTCCCACGACAGGACACTGGATGGGCTTTAAGGTCCCTTCCAATCAAATAATTCTATGATTGTTCCTTAAACACTCCTGTTTTTACACCTTGTATTGTGGACTTAATGACAGTTTAATGCAGCTTGCCCTGTGGGTGATTAAAGTTACATTGAAAAATAGGGATTTAGAGAGTTGATCAAGTTTGGGTTTGCATTTTCTTGTTAATTAGGATTACCTTTTGGAGCAGAGGGATATTTTTTTGGCCAGGAAAAACACATTTTCAGGGTTATGTCATAAAACAAATGTGAAAACCTGTTTAGCTCCTCCAAACAATCAAAACGGGTTATTTGGAGCAAATAACAAAAACTCAGCATGGGGACTTTCTGGCAAAGAAAAACAGTCATTTTCCCAACCCGAAGCAACCCTACAGCCTGTTTATCTCTTGGAGCTTTACCTTTGCTTTTATAGTGACAACCGTCGTGAGCGCCTGCTCTTTTCGCTGTGTTCCATGGGATCTTGTTCTTCCTCTCTGCAACAGAACAGACCCTGGGAAGGTCTTTAATCTCACCACTCACACGTGTCTCAGTGGAAGGTCTTTAATCTCACCACTCACACGTGTCTCAATCCATGCACACGCAGAGCTGGTGCCTACCTGAAGCTCCAAGTGCTCACCAGGGTGTCTGACAGGTGCTTGCATGGCTTTTGGGGTCACCATGTCCATCCGGACATTCCTAGGACCTTCCTCATCCTCTTAGAACGACTGGCAATCAGTTTGGTAACACAAATGCATTGGAGTGCAGGGGCTGAGGTCAACTGGTCACTCTTTTCCCCATCCCGCAGCAGCAGAGCGCGTGTGCAGTGGGAATGCTGGAATGGTGGAACCCAACCAATGATGGAGAGCCTTGGGGCTGGCATAAACTGATTGCTCTTCCCCAGAGTCTGTGTGCACTGGGGATGCTGGAATTGTGGTTCCCAACCTGCCATGGAGAGCCTTGGGGTTGGCAGGCACAGAGACGTGGGGTCACAACAGGATGAAGGTCCCCACAGGGATGAACTGACTCATTCATTTGAGACACCTTTTGTTTCTTATCCTGATGACACAAACCTGTGTTTGAACATCAAGAAACAGCCCTCTCCATTTGGAAACACCTCTCCACTTCTCATAGATCCCACAGCCAAGCAAACTCTTGTGCTTCGTGGCAGGAAAACGAGGGGGTTAATTGCTGTTACCACGCTCACACTCTCTAATTCGCTTCCTTCACCTCTCAGACAACTGTGATTGTTCCACCAGCGAGGCAGGTTTTGTGGAAACCAAAGGGGCTGAGAGACAAATGGGGTGCCTTTCATCACTGTCTTTGTGGTGCTCCTGGTGTTGGCGACGACTCAAGCGCACGCACAGAACAAACAGTGGGTCGAGCGCATCGGGGATGCAATAACGGGGCGCGGTCGCCAAGGAATACTTTGTAAAGGTTGCAAATGCTGAATAGACCGACGTGCAGCGCTTCCGCCCCGCGGTCGGGGCAGGCGTTCCGCAAACAATGGAAAATTGCCTCGGAGGTAACAGTTCCCTGAAGGACCGACTGCATTTTTCAGAGAGAGTGCAACGACTTTACAGAGGTTGAATAATAGGGAGTAATAAACATTTGTTTGATAAGGCTCAGTTGAAGATATCAGACACTTTGGGAGGTCCTGGGCCTCGACAGCTGAAGCTTTATTGCACATTTTGTCTACGGCCCTGTGCTGCGCTGGCCATCGCGTTTTTTGGTTCTGTGATTTTTGTGGTGGAGGGGTTTGATGTTCTTAGAATTCAAACAGGGAGCATTTATGTTTCTGAATTCTCCGGAGCCGTTGGTGGCCAGGCAGAAGCAGCTCCAACTGAGCCTTCCCAGAGAAGAAAAAATGCTTCAAGCGACGCTGCTGCCGAGCTGTGAAAAGGCAGCTAAGAAAACACAAACCACTTCAACCAAAGCTCCTGCTCCTGGCAGCTCACATGCTGCTTGTGCCTGCAGCATCTCGATCTTCCTCAAAAAACATCACCCAGAGGCCTTGCATTTGCATGAAATGCTCTTTTCTTGTCTCCAGTGACACAATGCCCAACATTTCACAGCAACAGCCAAGCTGGACAACCTTCCTGGTATCTGGGCAGCGTGTGAGCTGAGCTGACCAAGTTATCACAGCTTTGAGGATCAGCAGAGCTCTGCCTCCAGTTGGTGAGTGAGTAGATCCAGCAGGTACATCCCTGATTGCTCCTGACTCCAAAGGGAAGCTTCTCTAGCAGAGAAGGCAACTGAAGAAGTTGTATTTGTAGAAAAGAGAAAGCACCTTGATGCATCACATGGCCCAGGTTACTCTGGGAGGCTGGGGCTGTCCCCTCCCTGGAGGTGTTTCAGGCCAGGCTGGATGGGTCTTGTAGCCCCCTGATCCAGTGGGAGGTGTCCCTGCCCCTAGCAAGGAGGATTGGAACTGAATGATCTTTAAAGTCCCTTCCAACACAAACCATTCCGTGATTCCATGATCTTTAAGGTCCCCCCCAACCCAAACCATTCCATGATTCTATGAGAGCTCACACAAAGAGAAAGAGAGAGGTGACCAGGCTGTCGACACCAGGAGCGTCATCTGATCTCCGCAACCGGAGCTGATCCACCAGTGCAGCTCCAACAGGGAAAGCCACCTTCCAGCTGGTTCTGGGCAAGCCTTGCAAGGAAAGGTTGGTAAGATGCAGTGACAAAACACACCAGACAGCAAAGTGCCTTCTCTCTGCTGCAAGCACTGATCCTATTTAGTGGCCATTCAATCATCCAAACGTCGCAGAGCACGATTTACTCACAGCAGAAGGAAAACATTCTCCTGGGATGCTTTTTGCCATCGAAGCTCATTTATCACTGCTCATCAGCCTCAAAGACTCTGCACTGTTAGCGAGCAGAGGAAAGGATTTATAGCAGAAACTGAGACTCTGGGCAAAACCTTTGGCACCCCTTCCCTCACTGACTTTGACACGAAAGACGTTCACGAGCAGCTCTGTCTCACCAGAGCATCAGAAATGGAAATGTTGCCCTTAAACAGCTCTCAGATAGCTGTGGGAATGGAAGTCAAGGACAGAACCAAGAGCAGTCCAGCCCAGTTGGCTGAGAGAGACCTCTGAGCAAGCACCCAAGCGAAGCTGGCGCAGCTCTCGCAGAGAAGGCACAACAGAAGTGTTGAGGGAATGTTTTAGAAACATTGACGAGATTCCTCAGTCTGGAAGGGTTAAAAAAAAAAAAGCCTGTTATCCTCCCTAAGAAGAGCTGCACCATGTTTGTGTTTCACCATGGTTTTAGCTGGGTTTAGGGTTCACCCACCTGCCCAGTAAAGCTAATTTTAACACCTAGATAGAATGGTCAGCAGGTACCACCAAGAGGAGTCCAGATCCATCTTCCCACGCAGGCAGGAGCTTCCCATAGAATCACAGAATGGTTTGGGTTGGAAGGGACCTTAAAGCCCACCCAGTTCCAGCCCCCCTGCCATGGGCAGAGACACCTCCCACTGGATCAGGGGGCTCCAGGCCCCAGTTTCTCCCATGTTTATGTAAGATCTATCATTAGAGCACCCACCCATTGTTGAACCAAGATCTGCCACCACCATCCACTCCGGGTCAGTCTTCCAGGCTGAGGCTCACCAAAAAGAGTCAAAACAAGGCACGGGATACCATACCTAGGGAACACAACCCTTTTTCCTGAGCATGAACCTAATCCTCAACAGAGGAATGAATTCCCATCACAGTGTCAAAGCTGTCATTCAGGCTATGCCCAGAACCTTGTTCTCCAAGTTGCCACTGAATTGGGGTAGGAGGAATAAATTCCGATTTCAGCAATACTTGGGAGGGGGGGAAATTAATCTTAACTGCACACAGACTGTCTCCAAATATTGAATTATTTTTCTTAAATTGGTGGCACACTTCTGGGAAGTCTGCATTAAGGATACCTAAATTATTCTGACATGCCATTTATTACCCTCAATTTTATTCCTACACAATTTGGCACAAAATAAGTAATTTTTATAATACAGTTTGTCATGAAAACTGTGTGGCAGGACACAAAAGGAGGAATATTAGTTGGAAAAATTCAGCAGTTGTCTGCCTCTCAGCACTCCCAGTCACAACAGAAGCAGTGCCATTATTCTATAATGGTACACGGAGGCAAGGGATTACAGAAGAAGCAAAACTCTGTAGGGAGAAAGCATCACGCTGTTCCTTACCAAAGCTGAAAAACAAAGCAAGTGGGGAAAACAAGTTCTGCTCTGTTGAAGGTACAATGTTGACTTTTGAAGCCAAGAAAAATCCAGAATTTCATCGAACACAGCTACTGGATAGGATTGAAAATGAAATAAATCGATGTTATGTTAAGACCTCTCGGGTGTGATATGAGAGAACAACAGTCTCAAAGCCCCTACGAGTTATGCCTTGCCCTCCCTGAGGTGCATTGCTCTGCTGTTCATTCCTCAATCTACAATGAAGCCCCACAGAACCTTTCTGCTGGGTTGGTTTCGTAGGTGGGAACGTGAAGGCAGAGCAGTTCACAGCCTGAGTTCAACAAACACAGGGCATCCCTAAAAATCAGGCTCCTGCAAGTCAGGCTGTTGGGGTTTCATCCCTGCACCACAAAGGAGCAAGATCCAAACCGAGGGGAAAAGCTCCAGGTTCCCGTTTCTCAGTTCTTTATCAGACTGAGACCCTTTCTTGAATGTCTTGGGCAGACCATGTCTACATGACCTTCTCCAGGATGTCCTACTCGTGGTTCCCTGCTCCAGCCCCTTTGCTGTGTCCTTACTGTCACAGACCGCTTGTATGCCGTGAAAAGAGACCAAGCCAAACAAAATGATCAAAGAGGAGGGACAAAGTGGGTTCAGAAGCAGCAGAACTGAAGGAAATCAACACAGCAGGTCAAGGAGTGCATAAGCTGCTCTAGGCCGTGGTGGTGTCTTCCAAACAAGCAAAAGGCTGAAGGCAGCACCTACCCAGGACAGCAGAGGTGCCGTCATGGATTCAATCAACAGCCGAAGCTTTAGTTGGATGGTTTATTCAGACCAGACAAAAGCTTGCACAGTTCTGGAACCGCACACAGAACTCTATCAGGCTTTTTCCCTGCACGTTTCACTTGGCACTCTTCTCCCGGCAAAGCGCGGCCGGTGCTGTCAGGATTCGCGTTTCAGCAGCACGTACGCTCCCATCACGGCCAGCAGAGCGTACTGCAAAGGAAAGAGAACGAAGGCTGATTAGAACTGCCCTTCAGAGAAGCTCTGAAACGATGAACTGTTCACAGCACGCCCTCCCCGGCACTGCGGTGTCCGGAGGGGCGCGCGGTTAGAGCTGCGTTCCCGGAGAATCCCAGGAACACTCGCAGGGTTGACAAGGAGGCAGAGCTGGACACGCTGAATGGAAGGAATTCCTCTGAGTTCAATGTCTGCACATTGAAAAACGTCGATGGGGGACGATAGGATTGGAGCAGCCCTGGGGAGAAGGACTTGGGGTGTTGGGGGAGGAGAAGCTTCACATGAGCCACCAACGGGTGCTCCCAGCCCAGAAACCCCCCGGGTGCTGAGCTGCACCCAGAGCAGTGGGAGCAGAGGGGAGGGAGGGGGTTCTGCCCCTTGGCTCCGCTCTGGGAAGACCCCACCTGGAGCCCTGGGTCCAGCTCTGGAATCCCCAACTTAAGAAAGAAATGGAACAGTTAGAGAGGGTCCAGAGGAGGCCACAGGGATGATCCAAGGGCTGGAGCACCTCTGCCATGAGGACAGGCTGGGAGAGTTGGGTCTGTCCAGCCTGGAGAACAGAAGGCCTTGGGGGGACCTCATAGTGGCCTTCCAGTATCCAAAGGGGCTACAGAAAATCCTGGGGAGAGGCTTTTTCCAAGGGCCTGGAGTGCTGGGACAACAGGGAATGGCTTTAAACAGGAAGGAGGAAATTTAGGTTGGACATTAGGAAGGACTTCTTCACCATGAGGGTGGTGAGGCCCTGGCCCAGGTTGCCCAGAGAGGCTGTGGCTGCCCCATCCCTAGAGGTGTTCAGGACCAGGCTGGATGGGGCTTGGAGCCCCCTGATCCAGCAGGAGGTGTACCTGCTCGTGGAACTGTATGGGCTTTAAGGTCCCTTCCAACCCAAACCATTCCATGACTCTCCAATTCTAAATGATTACAAATGCTAAGAGCTACCAGACTAACGATGAGCAAAGAAACACAGCTCATTGTACATCAAGTTCCATACCCCAGAAGCAGATATATTAATGTGTACTCTTACAGACAAAGCTCCCGCCACCTTTACGTGCTGTTTCATAGTTTGAAACTCAAGAATGCAAATGTGTGTACTCATACCTTAAATTTGGGGTAGTCATTCATGATTATAGTCACCATGCCAACATATGGCAAGAACCTGGAACAGACATGAATGTAAAGTTAACCCTCAATGTTGTAATGTTACGCTGTCTTGAACATTTTCATTAATGGATTTCAGAGAAAAAACCCAATTCCCATGGACAGCAAGATCTTTATAGACCATCGTCTGTACTCGATGATGATTTGGGAGCAAGAGCTCTCAGATCACCCCCTTGTGCTCCATCCTCCTGTGTCACCACAGCACCAAAACCACAGGGATCCCAGGAACCACCTGTGAATGTTGTTGTGGTGAGGGGTTCCCACCAAAGCCTTGCAGCCCAGGGGAATCCACCACAGGGCTCTTGCTTCTCTGCAGCCGTAAGAGCCACACAAACTGAAGTGGAAAGGACTTGAAATGAGCACTTAACCTCCTTGACCAGCACTAAATGCTCAGAGGGGCACCTGCCCTGTTTCTCTTTTTGTTTAATTTGAAGGCAGGGACAGAATCTAAAAAACATCCAGCAAATAAATCTTGCAGAGAAGGCTTTTGTGCTGTTATGTCAGTTAACCCTGTATTTACATCATCTGATGGAACTCTGACATTAGGCAAGAATGAGACATGCACAGAGAGAGATACACGTGGCAGGACTCCCCTCAAGCTTCCTACAGCATCACTGATGACTCTCCCAGCCCAAACAATGCCTGGCCAAAAGCATTCCAAACAGGAACAGTGTAAAGCAATCATTTACACTTGATGCTAATGCAGGGCTGAATGCAACATGATTTATTTTTGCCCCTTAGATATCAAGCTACTTGAGCAAAACCTTAAGGGCTTCCACCTCAGCTGGGGAAGAGAACAAGGTGAAAAGCTCAAACCTTCCATAAAGTTCCTGGGGAACGTGGGAATAATCCCCTAGTAGTTTCCAGCAATTACAAGGATAAGCTGGTTAGTTTACTGGTGAATTATTTGTTAAATGTGCTACTCATTGGAAAAACTCATTTCCCCTCTTCCCTCTACAGAAAGTAACTTCTCCAGGTAAAGCAATTTACTTAATGACTATTTAATTAAACCCTACCATACCAGACCTGGTCTGTAGCAACAATTTAAATTTAATGCTGCATTTCCTATTTCAGTACAAAGACCACAGAGGTTTGGCTTCACTCACCCCCGCGCTCGCCCAACAACGTCCTTCTTCTCTAACCAGTTCTGCCCTTCTTTGTAGAGGCCTCTGTCGTCGACCTCGTTGTTATCGCCCTTCGTCAGAAATTTGATGTCCTCATTTCCTCTAGAAGGCAAAACGGGGAGACAGGAAACACCACTTAATTTAAAGCCCCAATGAACAGCGACGTGGCACGAGGAAGATGAAAAGTGCTGCAGGATTAGATAACGCTGTTTACTTCCAGCCCTGCTTGCCCCATGTATCAAACAAACACCACTCAACCAGTAACATCATCGACTCCACCAGCAGGGCCGACAGATTTTGAGCAGAAAGGGTTTGTAAAGCACCCTGAGATTGCCCTTTGATGTCAGCAATCACACAGTGGACGTGCAAGGGGTATCTCCTAGTCAGAGCAGGCACTGAACTCCCTCCACTAAAGCAGAACGTGCCTGTCTGGGGAAAAAAAAAAACAACCCTCTGCAGGTCCAACAGAGTAGAAAGGGAACTCTGAAACACTAAATAATGCTCATTTTGCTTTATTTTTTCTTCTTCTTTTCCCTTTTTAGCTTTTTTTTCTAAAAAATTATGCAATAATGATGTGAGTCCACCATTAATTGAACTGAATTGGAATCACAACCTTCAAATGAGGTAGACCCTAAAAAAATTTTCCCTTAAGACAGCAAGAATACTTTAGGCAATTTTCTTCCAAGTTCCATGCACTTGTTTAAGTCCTAACGAACGTATTTAAGCCAAAATAAAGCCTTGTCCTTCCTTACATGGACACAAAGCCAGGTGCTCCATCAGAGCCAACGCCCTGACCTCTCCTGCCCATGGAGGACGCTCAGTCCTTTTTGCAGAAATAAAGGTTTAAAACCCTAAACAGGCCCAAATCACCACTTTCCCTGCTGTTTCAAATGAATAAAGCATCGTACACTACATTTTGCAGGTGATACAATGCAGTCCTGCAGGAAATCCTGCCTTTCTTTGCTCCCTTTCAGGCACCTGGGCAGGGGATGGGTGTGAGATTTCGTTCAATGCCCCCATTTAATTAAAGTTATTAAGGTTGTAGACTTTAAAATCATTTTGCTTAAGAGGCTGCTAATTGCAAGCAATGATCTCAAGAAACAAGGAGGTTTTACGAAGACAAATCAGGTCTTAGGAAAGAAAAAGAGGTAATTCTTGGATATTCATATTTGTTTCAAAAATGTGTTGAAAAACAGGTATTAGTAACACCTTCAGCTCAGGCCAGGACTTCCTGAGGAGCAAATTATGCCCATGCTTGCCACCTCCAGGGCAGCTTTTTTTTGCTAAGAGGAAGTAGAAACAGAACTGTGTTGAGAAGGAACTGTTCATCACGCGGGGCATAAGCAACGGAAGTAAAACCAGTCACCTTCCTGCTGCCTTCCAGCACGAATCATTGTCATTGCAACCAACAGACACAAAACCAGAAAGAAGTTCTTCTCCCATTGGGTCAAACCTCTGCTTTCTGGAAAACTTCAGTTAGCAGAGGTCAGATTTCATGGACAAGTCTGACCTTGAACCTTCCCCTCTGGGCAGGGATTTGCTTTCAGAAGGAGCTGCTTCTCCTAAACAAACCCTGCTGAGAGAACTGTGAGGATGGGAGAGGCCTCTGCTCCCACCCACTGTGCTCCTGCTGGGGAAACAGCACTGGGACAGCAGTGACCACACCCTGGAGACCAGTTCCACCTTCCAGCACATCCTCACTGGCCTTTACTTTCATCAAACACTACCAAATCAAAATGGAACTGACAGTCATGGTGAAGGAAACGGTATTTAGAAAGAAGGCAAAGGCCAAGCTGCATTACTTTTCGTGTATTTTGATTACTCTGTGAACTATTGGAATGTCTCTGCCTTCGACTTTAAAAACAACTATTTCACCAGCTCTGATCGGGTCATCGTGGAAGTTGGTTAAGAACAGCAGGTCTCCCCTGTGGAAAGCTGGTTCCATGCTGCCACTGCAAACAAAAGGACAAGAGACTTCGTTAGCATTACAGTAAATTAAAGAACTGTGGACAGAAAGAGCATCTGGAATCCTCAAGAAGGAGTTGGAACTGTTGGGAGCGGGTTCAGAGGAGGCCACGGAGATGATCCGAGGGCTGGAGCACCTCTGCCATGAGGACAGGCTGGGAGAGTTGAAGTTGTTCAGCCTGGAGAAGAGAATGCTCTGGGGGGACCTCACAGCAGGTTTTCAGTACCTGAAGGGGCTCCAGAAAAGCTGGGGAGGCGCTTTTTCCAAGGGCCTGGAGTGATGGGATCAAGAGGAACGGCTTTAAATTGGAAGGGGGAGATTTAGGTTGAATATTAGGAAAAAACTCTTCACAGTGAGGGTGGGGAGGCCCTGGCCCAGGTTGCCCAGAGAAGCTGTGGCTGCCCCATCCCTGGAGGTGTTCAAGGTCAGGTTGGATGGGGCTTGGAGCCCCCTGATCCAGTGGGAGGTGTCCCTGCCCATGGAACTGTGTGGGCTTTAAGGTCCCTTCCAACCCAAATCATTCTATGAGCCTATGTTTTAATTCTTGGCTATAAGACCATGATCTGAACTGGCACCTGCAGCTCACAGAGATGTAACACAACCCCACTCAGCAAGGTCCACACCTGCAGGACTCCTCACAGCCTCGGTGAGAGGAAGGAAGGAGTGTGGAAAAGGGACACTGCTGTAGCTGACACGAACGAGCAAAGGAGCCATTCTGGTCAAGAACACCAATTCAGTAGTGAAAAGTCTCTCAGTATGAGAGGAATTACTTCCTGATGTAGAAAGAGTTCAATTAACATGAGCAAGACTCGTGTTTGAATCAGTCACTCCTCTTAATGACCAGAAAGACCATTCCTTTTCTCAAAGCCAGCCATGGCATCTTTGGTAACAAGCTCTAAGGTGGGATTCCAGATCTAACAACATGAACAGACAATTCCCATTAAAACCCTGCCATTTACTGCACACACTCTGCTTGTGCAAGGCTGAATCTGCCAAGAAAATGGGTTTAACCCCATGGATTTAGGGCTCAGCAGGGCTGGCTCCTTCTATACCAGAAATATGAGAGAAGAAATAAACCCCCACAGAAGGGGCTTTACTGTTAACACACCTTTAAAATATAAATACGTGGTGATTAAAAAAAAAAGGAGTTAACAAATAGACTGGGAAGCGTCCAACACTTTCAGGAAGTGCCACCTGATATTCCTCAGGAGACAGAAGATGCTGCATCAGACCACATGTATTTCTGTACAAGTAGAATGAATTTTGTGGAACCATAGCAGCTATCCAGGAATTACTATCCCTGGGATGCAACACATAAGCCATCTTGAGTAGTCTGTGTGTTCATTAAGTGAACGAAGTGAGATTTTCACAGGTTTGATGCACAAGCGTCCAAAATGCAAGTGGAAGAAAACAAGCTCTCTTTAAGCAGGTGAGACTTCAAACTTCTCCAAGGGGAAAGGGGAGGAGACCAAGGACAGCACAACATCTGGAACTGAACGACAAAGCTGACTTACCTGAGCACCACAACAATGGGGCTTTCGCTTCCTGTCACAACGATCAGCCCCTTCCATATCATGAGGGCGGAGGACACTATCATAGCAAAGTTGAGCACTTGGTAATACAGCTACGAGGAACAGGAAAATTGGGTTGAAACGTTACTGTAGTGTATTGAGAAGGGCAACATAGAATTTCAGCCCATCTGCAGCACGGGGACTTCTATGCTAACACCATATCCCAGTAGAAGCCCCTCGGAGCAGACAACGGAGAAGATCCATCTACTCTAATCGAGGCCCCCCACTCCTGCCTGAGCTCCTCAGTATTCACACACCCGTAAAAAACAGTCCAACACTTCTGTTTAAAAAGAGGAGCAGCAGAGGTAGAAGAGACAACAAAAGATCCTTTCCTGCCATTGTCAGGGATGTGGAAAATCTGACGGATTTGACTGTACCGAGGCTCCATCACTCTGTCCACCATTAGAGCAAAGACACGCTCTCCCCACACTCCTGCCTGCTGGTTTTTCTCTTTCTCCTGCTTAACTTGGCACTGGTCAAGCTTCAAAACCTAGAGTTTTGGTTTTCTTCTTTAAATAATCGATACATATTCAAACCAAAACCAAATCAAGGAACTTGGACAGCCTGGAAATCAGGTTTGTCACCAACCTCAGTCTCTCCCTTCCCACCAGTCAATTGCGAAATCACCCAAGACAGATGCCTGGGTTGAACCACACCGGTTCCAAACTGCTCTGGGCCCCTGCCCCAAGGCACTGCTCCTGCTCTGACTCTGGCCCAGCTCCCACTTCCAGTCCCTGTCCAGCCCTTGCTCGGCCACCGCTCAACCGTTGTTCGGCCCCAGCCCTTGCTCAGCCTCGGCCCCAGCCCTTGCTCAGCCTCGGCCCCAGCCCTTCCACAGCCTCGGCCCTTGCTCAGCCTCGGCCCCAGCCCCGGCCGCACCTGCCGCTTGTTCATGCGCCGCAGGTCCCCGAAGATGTCCATGGCGCGGCCCGGGCGGGCAGGAGCTCCTGCAACCGCAGCAGCCGCTGCCGCCCGGCCCCGCCGCAGCCCGGAGAGGCCCCGCGGCGCGCTAGGAACTGTAGTTCCCCAGCCCTCCCGTCCCGCCCACGCCAAGCGGGCTCCGCGGCGAGTGGACTACAATTCCCAGCATGCACCGTGCCAAAGGGCCCTTCAGCCGAGGCCCCCTCATGGCCTACCCCGTTGCTGCCTGACCAATTCGCTGTTCGCGCGGCTCCCGCCGGGCTTCGAGACCCCACGTCAGGGCGGAATGAGTCAGAGTGGTCTAAGGGGCAGAAAGCGGCGGCGCCGCCGTCCCGCTGGGTCACGGCGTTGGGATCAGGCAGCCGCCGTGGTCAGCCCTCACCGGGGCCGGCGCGGCGTGTGCGCAGCTGATTGGG